>JAYEPQ010000004.1:56019025-56209025 GCA_036321105.1 Dracaena cambodiana | reverse complement strand
ATATAATTTTCTGCAGTCTGCTACCCTTGGATTAGCAGCTTCCAATAATTAGAGGAATCTATACTTTATTTGCGATGAACTAAATACACCTGATTTGTTCCGCATATATGATACAAAGTAATACCTCTTGCAAGGATATACAAGCCGGATTTAATGGGATTATAAGGCACCTATTTTACATCGACAGAATTAAAAGAAGAAAGGGGGAAAATAAAATAAAACACAAAATATAACTTTACATGTGTGGAGATGGTACACCAAAAGTCAACTGCTTGCCTCAATCCTTTCCAGCGTTTCCAACCTTGTCTTCCTTTTCCAACCCTTCATAGTGGCTACTAAGTTGACTAATCCTACAATTTGACTTTTAGAATATTCCTGCAGGAAAAGAATGTATCGTTGTACCACAAAATTGCCAAAAAAAAAAGGACTAGCATAGAGAATATAACTTACTGGGTGAGAGCGTGCCCAGTGCACATATTCTGTCTCTGGAAGATAGAAGGCCTATCATTGTAGAGAATATTATGATTCAGTAACAAGTAGAAAATATGTTTGTTTCCAATGAAATATTACATGGCTGTAGGGCAAATATCAAGGAAATCATATACATCTTGAAGCTTAAATTATTCCTATTTGCCTCACAGTAACTTGACATCAATTGCATTCTACAAAGATTGATTATGATCTGTAGTATGAACTATAAAACCTATATACGCCTAAGCAGCATGATAATTGTGCAAGTGTCTAGCGTATGAACCAGAAAACCTGTATATGCAGACATCATGATATAGTAAGTGTCTAGTGTATGAATCAGAAAACCTATATATGCTGAATCAACATGATGATTGTGCAAGCGGCTAGCGTATGAACCAGAAAACCTATATATGCTGAATCAACATAATGATTGCGCCTAGTGTCATGTATGAACTAAAAAAACCTATATATGCCGAATCAACATGCTGATTGTGGAAGTCTCCATATGAACCAGGAAACCTATATGCTGGCTTAGGAATCAAACATGATTCTGCAAGTGTCTATAAAATGAACTAGGAAACCTATATGCTGGCTTAGGAATCAAACATGATTCTGAAAGTGTCTATAGTATGAACTGGGAAACCTTTATGCTAGCCTAGGAATCAACATGATGATTGTGCATGTAGGGCAGCATACTCCTCAACAAAGAATATCCAACATTACAGAATGCCCCACAATCTCTTCTTATCAGTATATTATCATACATTGGTAGGCTATTTCACTGTAGTCCCCCATAATACCTGAAAACACATTCCTAGCGGTAACTCCAGAATAATTGAAGTAAACTCAAATCTTGGTCCATAAGTCCATAATGGATTTTATCATTAAAGCATGACACCATCTTAGCATCATACTAAGATTTAAACTTCTTACAAGCCATATCATGAAAATACACCTTTGCAACATGGATTGGCAACTGAAATATCCTTCAAGAGTCAGGGCACTACTACTGTGACGCTCCATGTCCAAAAATTGGATAGTGAAACGTAGACTACACATTCTCATAGGTATATACGCTAAGGCTCCAGTAAAATAACAAGAATAAAAATAGTTTATAATTAACCAAAGATTTTTCTATGAAAAAAGCTAGATACGATTACTTTATGAGTTTATAGGAATAATTATAAACTGCACTAACTTTCTGAGCTAGGGATATTACATTCTTCCTCCCTTTTAGGAACTGACATCAACTGATGTCCTCGTTTGAGGGGGCACAATAACATACTAACATTTCACGAGACAATATGAAAATCTAGGAGCATTGCAATTTCCCCTTTAGGATTATGATATGATGTCATCATTAGAGGGGCACAATAACATACTAACATCTCACTAAGTGATGTGGAATTCTAGAGATGGCCCCTATGAATTATAGAGATGGCTCCCACAGATTCAAGAGATAGCCCCTACTATATTTGTGCGACACTTTATTTTGTGCAGCACTTGGCTCAATGTGACACTTAATTTTTCTTACTTCTGCCTAGTGTTTGACTCTGATACCATTTGTAAAGCCCCTATGCGAAAATTGGATAGCAAAACACCGACAACATTTTCTTGTAGGCATATGTTAAGCCTCCAAGAGAATAACAAGTATTAATATAGTTCATAATTAGCCATGAATTTCTTCGCCAAAAAGGCTAGCTAGGATTACTTTATGAGTTCATGAGAATCATTATAAACTACACTAAATTTCTAATTATGTTTTAGGTTCCGAGGAAAAAGTTGCTCGTCCGGTTCGACGTGGGAACTATCATGTCGTGCGGTAGGGAAAGACATTCCTTCTTTCTTTCGGCTTGGAGAGTGCTTTGCTTAGAGAATCGTCGACTTTCTTGCATCGAGCAGAAAGTTGACGTCGGTTACAGGAAGAAACACTAACACTCTTCATGAGAACCGAGGAAAGAGACAGAGCTTTCTAGCTAAGGGTATTACAACTATAATTCTAATAGCTATTGCAAGGTCAAGTTACATTCAAGATAAAATGTTTTAATAGCTTTCAGATAACATTTTGTACATTTCCTTATCAAATTCCAAATTAACCAAAAATTGAAATCAAATCCAAGACATCATCAAGCACCTTTCTTAAAAGTCCTTTCTGTTATTGCAAGCATGAATAACGCCGTGTAATCAGCTTGTTCTGTGGCCTATCTCTTATTATCATTGGTCCATACAGTAGATAATGTTCAAGCACATAGTAAACTTCAAATCTCTTCCGAGATTCTTTTCCTTGATAAATTTTGTTTGATCTAATTTTGCCACTACACTTCAGAGCATCAAAGAACAACATTAGATTCTGAGGGTCACGTCAACTGAAACAACATATGTAAACCATGCAGAATATGCTCATAAAAAAACAATAATTAAGGGTGTAGTTACAAGGAGATATATTCTTAACAGGACACTGGTTTTAGTTCATGAGCTGGTAATTTCTCTGTTAAAACATTTGTGCAGACGAGTTACTATGTATGAGATAGAAAGTAATCCTTAAAAGTCTTGATCAGCAAACACAATTCTCTAGTTATGATGTCTTAGACTAGGAAGGATATGTTAATTGCAACAGGTACCCCTGTAATTTTGGGGTGTATTACTAATACCTCCTTAAGAAATATTTTGTGTATTACTAATACCTCAAGAAATATTTTCATAGAGAGACCCCTGATAAGGGGTATAAGTGCTATAATTTTTTCTTGTTTTTATTTTTATTGCACTTGTACCCCTATCAGTGGGTCACTCTGCAAATTTTTTAGAGGGAGTGTTGGTGATAACACCCCAATGGTAAGGGGTATTTTCTGTGATTAACCCTATTTAGATATTCTTACTCAAAATAATTTTCTACATGGTATAGTTGTATATATATAAGAAAACAAAAATCACCGTCTATGCTGTTTTCCACGGAAGTGGGGTCAGCTAAGAAAGCACAAGGGTCCATGAAAGTTTCATGGCTATGATCGTTTGTCAAGCTTACACCAATCCTCCAAACTAGTACCAAATTTTTGGCCTGCTAGAGGGGCTACATAGGTAGAAGCTCTTAGAACCAAGGAGCGACACTAAAAAGCCCCCCCATACTAGGGTGTTTTTGTTTGCATGACTACTTCAACTACTTCAATTGTTCGTTTGGCCAAAAAGGAGCTTGGAAGTTACTTTTTGTATAGTGAGATGGAGCCTACGTAGCATCCTCACTTCTTCAATTCACTTCACATGGTTTTTGAATAAAAGAGCTCATGGAAGTAAAAAAAATAATTATTATTTTATGCTTTTTTGTCCTTTCTTTCCCTATCTTTCTCCAAAAAAATAATATCTTATTTCTTATCCTTTGCTTCTTACTTCCAAAAGATGACAAACACTTGATTAACTTGAAGTGAGGTACTTCAAAAACTTCATTTTCAAATACTTCATTTTTGGAAGTTACTACCATCGTACTTCCTTACTTCTACTACTACTAAGCATCCAAACAAGGCCTTAGAAGAGCATAAACGAAGAGGCATATGATGTGCTTTAGGGTATTGCATTCAACTCTAATATACAAATGAAGACATAGAGGAAAGGAATTGCATTCAACTCTAATATACAAATGAAGACAGAGGAAAGGAGGCTACATTCTCAAAGTAACATAAACATGACCTAGCTTAAAAATGTAAAGATGAATACCTTGATGAATATTTCGACAACTTGCAACTTTGACTTGACACTAACTGAGACAAAGTGCTGGAGTCCGTTAATCAAAACCTGAGAATATTAAGATGTTTGCAGGGTTAATGGCCTTTTCCCTTTGTACACAGAGCATTACAAAGCAATAGTTTGGGACCTGAAGGTCTAGTGACATTAAGACTCGTCCTTCATCTGTGCATCTTTTCACTCTTGATAGACCTTCAATGAGTGTCTCCGCAACATTTTCAAGCCCATACTCGAGAAGGAGGTCTTGAACCTGGTATTATGAAGACATTCTATAAATCATATCGTTCTCTAAGGAACCATTGATTCTACAGATGCATTCTTTTACTGCAGTTGTACAAGAATAAATTTATGATACTAACTGGCAAGTTTATAAATTGAAAACCAGAATAAATTACAAAAAAAGACCTTCAAAATTTTAAAATTACACACTCTGAACACACATCAGAAACCACACACAAACCCCTCTTAGACACTAGTTAACCACCGTCTTTTCACTATTCCACTGCAAGTTGGGCCCTCCTCTTCAAGGAGAGACATGCTGCAGCAATTTTATGATAGCCAATGACCAGAAAGGGATCTCATAAATTCCAAGTTTCAGAAAGAAAGTACAAATCTTCTTCAAATCCCATTAATATTGCATCATCCTTACAAATTACACAGTTTGGATAGAAATTACCCTTCCAACATCCACAAATATCGACCAAATCTGATGATGTTGTATTTTGGTTCTAATTAGTTGATATCTGAGCTGAGGATTTGAGATGGCAGGCAAATATGTGTCAGTATCAGCTAATTTTCTGAATCTTGATCATTAGGTGTGCCAATTTGAATGCCATAAGGATTTGAACCACATAAGGGAACTTCTTGAGTACCGTTTTGTGCTACTATGGAACACACATGGAATCCTTTTAAAGGATTTCTGCACGGAACATCCAAGAGAGCCATGCAACATTTATTTGACTCGAAACAGGCTTCAAATTGTGTGATGCTTACTGTACTATTTTGGTACTCATGTATAGCATTCTTAATTTAAATTTGCAAAGCAATTAATCTGTTTTTGTTTATCAATGACTAGCATTGAAGTTATAAATAACAAACTTGCAACACAAATAATTTAAAATTAAAGTTTATTTTAGATGTGGACTTTAATTCAAAGGTCCTAAGTGCAGGGACTTTCGCACTTAGTGTAGAGAGGGATCTATTTAATAAATTAAAAAAAAAATGTTCATGTAAGTGAGTGGCTACAATAACCATACGGACGTACATGTGATTAAGCTCTGGAGACACCTGGGCTAGGCCTGAAGAACGCATTTTCCTCTCTTTCTCCCGTTGCCATAGAAGAACTCAGAGAGAACGCATTTTCCTCTCTCTCTCCCGTTGCCACATAAGGACTCAGAGTAGGTAAGGACAAGGAGAGATTAAAAGAGAAAAATTTGAAAGACGGTTAAAGAAGAATTAGGGAGGAAATGATGGAGAGAGGCTAGTCAATGGCTCAATACAGAACGACATGAAAATGAAAGAATTCAACTAAAACTAAATTAAGTAAGCAATCCTCAATTCAAGAGTTTTTGATTACAAGGAACATATGCAAACTCTCAATTCAAATACAAAAATGTCATAGGAAAGGTTTGTCCTTAATTTTGAGCTTTAATTTCATAAAAGCTAGATCGTTACTGCAAGGTTCAAGCTCTCCATGTAGGCTCTAAAATTAGAATTCTGGATTCATGATTCTTATATATTCTTATTATTTGAAAGGGAAAAATTGATAATTTTGAAAATTGATGCAGAAAAACTCATTAAATAGGTCATCAGTTTCAGCTTTAGTTATATAAGTCATGTGAAATTGTGATGTGTGTTTTTTGATTTGGGTTGAGAGTTAAAATGGAAAGAAATTAACAGCTTGGGATATTATAATTATACAAATTTGGATGATATTATATGTGACCTGAGAAGAATGTGTTCTACTATATTAAAAACAAACTTTAAAATTTTTTCTTAAAGATAGCATTGCTCATACCCTTTATAAATTTGATGTTCTTACATTTCTAGACATATAGCAAGATGCAAGGTCTATCATTGTGATTGCTTTAATACTAATAACGATTTCTGTTAATGTAATTGCTTAAATAATGATAATGATTAATTAATAAACAAAAGACTCATTGACTCATATTCTCATCAAGTTATACAATACTAAAACTTCTTGTGCATATGTCCTACATTTTCATATTAATCACCAATTCGTACGACAAACAACCTCCACATTATGTGTTTCATATTGTATATCTTCATTAAATCACTCGTCCTCTAAACAACTTAAAGTGTGTGGGTACCAAGGCCTGAAAACTACTTGAAATCTATAGATATAAGCTTTCAAGGTTGAAAGTCATTTAAATGCTACTGTTTATTACTTTGTACGTTTCTAAGAGTTAATTCTAATTGTGGAATAAAAATGTATACAAACCATCAGCCTATTGGATAAGTGGACCTGTGTAGGAAACAGGATCGAGACAAGAAAGAGAGTCGGAATGAAAAAAACGTCATAGGCAGGTAGAAAGGAAAGAATCAATCCCATCCAATGGGGTATATTGTGCTTGATTGAACCCCACACCAAGTGGGTATTATGGATAATGAGTATATTAACCTACTGAAGACGTTTGATAGGAGTTTAATGGCTCCAGAGGAAATCTCCTTGGATATGATCCATGCACTAAGTGAACCTGTTGGATCTATTTGATAGAATTAGTGTACCCATTTAGATAAAACAAACAGGATAATTGAACCATTAATTAAGTGACTATATAATGACTTACCAAAATTAATGAGCATGTTGCTTTGTCAACTACTGGCATATTAAGAATATTATTGTCACAATGGTTCATTGACACGTCGAAATTGTGCATTACATGTGAGTTGTTTAGTCATGGAAGGCATACACTTGCAATTGTTTCTCCAATAGATTGATGGTACACAATTTACATAACTTACGCTTACACACATTAACTTTCTTAGAGTAATGTACTCATGCAGAAGCTGACCCAACCACTCAATTCAGAATGGGCGAAATTGCTAAGTGTATTTAAAAATTATGGATAGAGTTATTCACGGGTCGTGCTGCAATAATTTCTATGCAAATTATGACGTTACTACTAATATAGATATCTGTTTTATATGATATAAGAATACAATAACCTAGTCTAAAATTTATCTTTCTTTTTAACAATTCTTGAAACAATAACCTAGTCTAAAATTTATCTTTCTTTTTAACAATTCTTGATGCAATTCAAGAACGATGGGATAAACAAGTCACCTTTCTCGATCACCAAAAAGCAATGCAGTTATGTATCTGCATCGTGTCCGCGAAATGGTGGTGATTTAAAAAAGATTGTCTCCTACAGACCGAGTTTCACCATTGTTTTTTTAAGTTCAAAATAATAAAAAATATTTTATTCAGTCCAAGAAAAGGAGATTATAATATTTAGACAATCATTAGTCATTCACCTCCCAATATAATCTTTATAGCCAAAAAATTAAAAAATTTAGGAGGGGTAGAGTTGTAAATAATTTAGAGAGGGTAGAGTCGAAATTTTTTTGGAAGTTGGAACATTGAGGGAAGTGGGTTTGATTTACTTTTTCTCTAGGGGTCGGATACCCACCCTAGCTTTGCCTTTGGACCCCCCCCCGGGTAATGAATAGGATTGAGCACATTGCAATAAACTCTTATACATTTTACATCCACATAATCTTTATCAGGAGTCAAAATCTATTAGATTAGGGGATTGCTTATTGAGTTGTACAACTCACTCAAAGTTTTGTTAAACAATTTTTAGAATATAAGGGTTGATGTTTGCTAAACTCATGGAGGCACATTTTGGAGGACAAAATGGCTACATACATCTTTTGGCTTGGTCATGGTCATTGATAAACTTATGGGCAGGGTGAGATGTCTTGAACTGCAAGTTAGAGTGATATTTTATCTAGTGTAGATATGGAAGTGAATAATCTGACTTTTGGGTTGTACTTGGATGGACATTTATATTTGAGACCATCATGTACATATATGGTAAAGTGTGTAAATGTTGGCTTGGATCAAGATGTAAATATAAGGAGGAATGCTGAATATGTGAATATATGGTATTAGAGTAAATATATATTTACTGATTACACTTGTAGGATGTTTGATGTCTTACAAAAACCCTCGTGATCTGAAGAATATTCTTTTGGGATATCAGGTTTTGGAACAAAAGGATTTATGATGCTATATATTTAATGTTTAAATTGAAATTTAATCAAATATAAAGGATGTCCTTCAGGACAATTATTGTATTGAACTTCCTTTATTTATGACTTTATACCTACATAGACTCGAGGTGTGATATCAAGTCAACATCAATATCAACACAATCTTTATTCCAAAATTTTGCGAGCGGCTATATGAATCATTTTCTTCCATTCCGCTTACCTATATAGACTTGAGGCGTGACACCAAGTGAATTACAAAAGACGGAAGCACATTTTTTTATTGACTTTGAATTATTGTTGTGGTGGTAAGGACGCCCACCATGTTTTTTTAATAGTAGTAATTAAAATTAATACGGCATGGTGTAAACTTATAACTGCTTTCCACTGCAATATTAATATTTAATAAATTTCAATCCAGATAAAGGTAATACTTATTATTAACTCTTGAGAAAATAAAAAATATCTCTAGAATCAGATTTTAAAAAGCCTTCTATGTGAATTTCCAACTTAAGAAGTTCCACGAATAGTTGGGTGGCCTCCTAATTGCACCCGCTAGAGAATATAAATATTTAATTGATCACTGATGCTTAACTCGTTGCCTTCTAGAATTTATGGGAAGGCCCTTGTTAATACATTTTTTAGTTTGGATGTGAGAACAATTTAGAGAGCTGGTGTTTGGTGGCAAAGATGCAATTTCCCTATAAAGCTTTGACAAAGCTTTTTAATGCACAACTAACCCATTTTTAATATTAAAACTCTTAGCTGGCATTCTTTATTGCTCATTGTGGTTTTACTTTATCATCCTTCTTGTTCATGTTGTTCTGTCACTTGGGCTAATACTAATAACATACTAACAATAACCATACAAAAAATAATTTACTAAGGAAAATCTATGCATAGCAGCATTTAGAAGATGCATGATTTTCATGCTTAGTCATGGCTAGAAAAAGGGCCTCAGATGGTCAGACCACATGCCATGTGAGCTCTCAGTCCCCAATACGGATCAAAAGCTCAAAAGTTGCATGAGGATTGAGGATAAACTGATATAATCTATCAGTCTTCCATATGTTTACTCTCTTTGTACCTAAAACCATATCCTCATAAGTTTTTAAAAATAATTTTACTGAAAACCCCTCTAATAATAATAAAATTAATTAAGGATTTTTTTTGGTAAACTCCCTCCCTCCATCCAAATCCTTTTTCCCTACTCCCGCTCTCTCTTTCCAATCCAACCCATCCTCCATCCTTCCCTCCTCCACCTCTGTTGGTGGATCCATCTGCCAGCCCAGACACCCCCTGTCCCTCCTCTCAGTCCTTTCCTCCCCTTCTCTCTCCTCTCCTACGCTTCCAATGCCTTCCCCTTTCGAAACTCAAAGCCCTCCAAACCCATCAATCCTCTTTCTCCTGCACCCCCTGCATTTTTCTCCCTTCATTCTATCCAACATAGCTTTGAATTATGGTTACAGTTGGGATTTAGGTTTAGGGTTAAATTAGGATATGGATCAGATTGAATCGAGTTTTAGATTTCGCGTTAGGCTTATGATTAAAGTGGTTTTGGAGTCTCATAATAAATAATTTATTATTTTTATTAATAATAGATATATATTAAGAAATAGGTGGTTGGTTTCTCAAAATATGGAGTGTTCTAAGTAAGTTGTGGTTTTCCATGAGCACGTTAATGCCACATGAACTTTTATGTTTTGTGTGTGTATGAGGTTTTGGTCGTTGTGTGTGTGTGTGTGTTTTTTTTTTTTGTCCGTTGCAGAATAATGTCGACCCAATCTCCTGTAAGTACGAGTGCAAGTCCAATAGATGATACGTCTGATCTTAGAAGCCTAGTACAAAGGGTAGCACAAACGCAGGAGACCACGGCAATGATATTAGAAAAACTGTTGCAGTCTAAAGAGCCAGAAAGGACTGGAATGGTGTCAGACTTTCGAAGACTGCAGCCATCAGTATTTTCTGGAACAGAAGGACCACTGAAGGCTGAACAGTGGATTGTAGATATGGAGAATCTTCTAAGGGCTGCAAGAATTCCAAAAGAAAATCGAGTAGAGGTAGTGTGCATTCAGTTGACCGATATAGCTAGAACATGGTGGCTTGCTGAAGAAGTAAAGCACAAGGAACCTCTAACCTGGGAGACGTTTGTGGAAGCATTTCTTGCCAGATTCTTTCAAGCATCAGCAAGGCAGGAAATGAGGAAGAAATTTCTGACATTACAGCAATGAGATCGGACTGTAGACGCCTATGCTGCAGAGTTCGTGAGGCTCAGCCGATTCGCTTCAAACCTGGTAGCTGATGAAGAGGAGAGAGCACATATGTTCCAACAAGGATTGAGGTATCATCTAAGAGAGCATCTAGCAGGTCATACCTATAGGACCTACTCGGAGATGTTTGAAGCAGCGTGTCGCCTGGAGCAGGTAGCCAAGGAAGGGAGGCCATTGACATTTAAAAGGCCATTTAATCAGGGAGCAAGTTCGTCCCAGAGATTTGGAGGTCCTCCGGCAAAGCGACAAGCAGTAGTTAATAAAGAAGGTCCTTTAGTATGCAATTTCTGCAATAAGCCGGGGCATGTTCAGAAGCAGTGTAGAAGAGCTTTGGGGCTTTGTCTGATATGTGGATCAGCAGATCATCAGATAACTAATTGTCCAAGAGCACAGTTAAGGCAACAACCAGCAGGCGGAGTTCCTTATCAGCCAGCATGGAGACCAGCTACTGTGGGACCACAGAATCAGAGGACTGAAGGACCGAACCAGAAGAGATCCTTGGAGACACAACAACAAGCCTATACCAGAGCCCAAAGAGGAGGAGGACAGAGACATGGACAGGTCAGACTAATGAATGCTGAGCAGGCTTAGACCACTGGGGGAGTCGTGGCAGGTACGATTTTAGTTGGCAATACACCAGCAACTGCTCTATTTGATTCTGGAGCTTCACACTGTTTTATCTCTATCATGTTTGTTTCCCGCAATTCTATTGATTTTACAATCTTAACTGCGGGGTGGAACATTAAGACTGGGAACGGTAATATCATGACTAATAAGGAATGTAGGCTATGTCCCTTAGTGATTAAGGGAAGAGAATTTTATGCCAACTTGTTAGTTATCAACGGAGGAGGATATGATGTTATCTTAGGTATGAATTGGTTGAGTAGCTTCCATGCGGTGATTGATTGTCGGAAAAGAAGGGTAATATTTCAGATTCCTGGCTGTTCGGAGTTTGAATTTATTGGGGAAAGTCAATCTCTAGAACCAGCTAAATCTAAGGTGTTCCCAAAAGGAGGAGTTTTGGAGGCTATGGAAGTAGGAGAAGGAATGATCCCAGTAGTATCAGAATTCTTAGATATATTTCCTGAAGAAATACCTGAACTACTACCAGTAAGGACAGTAGAATTTACTATTAATATTATACCTGGAGCTGAACCAGTTTGTAAGCCACCTTATCGGATGGGAGTTGTAGAGTTAGAAGAAGTTAAGAGACAAGTAGATGAGCTACTAAAGTTGGATTTTGTGAGACCCAGTGTTTCACCTTGGGGAGCTCCAGTGTTATTAGTAAGGAAGAAGGATGGGAGTCAAAGACTGTGTGTGGACTATAGAGGTTTGAATGCAGTAACAATTAAAAACAAATATCCATTACCAAGGATAACAGATCTATTTGATCAATTGGGTGGAGAAAGGGTATTTTCAAGGATAGATCTTCGTTCTGGATTCCATCAAGTAAGTCCGAACAGAAGATATTTCAAAAACTGCATTTAGAACCAGACATGGTCATTATGAATATTTAGTGATGCCATTTGGAGTGACTAATGCTCCAGCAGTGTTTATGAATTTGATGAACCATGTTTTTACTCAGTATCTGGATAAATTTGTGGTAGTATTTATTGATGATATATTAATCTACTCTAAAAATAAAAAAGAGCATGCTGAGCATTTGAGAACAGTTTTGCAAACTCTTAAAGAGCAGAAGTTATATGGGAAACTGAGCAAATGTGAATTTTGGTTGGATAAGGTTGCTTTCTTGGGTCACATAGTTTCAGGAGATGGTGTATCAGCTGATTCTAAGAAGATAGAAGCTGTAATGGATTGGCCTGTACCGAAATCAGTATCGGAGATTCGGAGTTTTCTGGAGTTGGCTGGATATTATAGGCGATTTGTACAAGACTTTTCAAAAATTACATCTCCTCTAACTAAATTGACTAGGAAAGGAGTGGAATATGTCTGGACGGAGGAATGTAACAAGGCATTTGAAGAATTAAAACGTAGACTGACAACAGCACCAGTGTTGGCAATTCCAGACAATTCTTGGGAAATGAAGGTCTATAGTGATGCTTCAAAACAGGGATTGGGATGTGTATTGACACAGAATGGAAGAGTAATTGAGTTTGCATCAAGACAATTGAGACCTCATGAGAGAAATTATCCAACTCATGACTTGGAATTAGCAGCGGTGATTCATGCTTTGAAGATTTGGAGACATTACTTGCTGGGACAGAAGGTAGAGGTATATACTGATCATAAAAGTTTGAAGTATATTTTCACTCAAAAGGAACTGAATATGAGGCAGAGACGATGGTTGGAGTTGGTAGCAGATTATGATTTGGAGATTAAATATCATCCAGGGAGGATTAATATTGTACCAGATGCACTGAGTAGGAAACCTACAGTGGAGAGATTAACTCAACAAAGGGAACTTTTAATGGAGATGCAGAGAATGGAATTGGAGGTCATTTTACCAGGAGTGACAGCACAATTTATGGAGATACAATTACAGTCACCATTGATAAAGCAGATTAAGCAAACTCAAGTTGGAGATGAAAATTTTCAGAAACTAAAGAACAAAATGGAAGCAGGTAAGAGACCAGAAATGAAAATGTACTCAGATGGAGCTATTAGATTCAAGAAAAGATTGTGGGTGCCAAAAGGGGAAGTAAGAGATAGAGTTTTACAGGAAGCTCATAGATCAACATATTCTATTCATCCTGGGAGCAATAAGGGATGGTTGTCATCATTTTTCAAATTTAGTAGTAAGTACTATTAGACAAACTGGTAAAATATAGTAGTGTTTCCAAAAATTATTCATATTTCTAAACATGTGGTCTAATGCATGCCCAATTGGATTTGAACTTGGGTGGCAACTAAAAAGTCGGGGTGAAGGATGCATTTGTCTCTTCTAAATCTCCCACAGGTTTAAACACCCTCGGGTTTAAGCACCCTTATTCTGGACCTTAACCTAGGTTTTTGCATGAGATTATTTTTTTAAAACTTCACATTCTAATATAGACCCCCCTGGATTTGAACCTGGGTGGATCTCAATGTTCTAAAATGCGTTTTCAGTATGCGTGCGGTCGAGAACCGCATAACGCATAATCGGATTACGCGTCGATTATGCGGATTACGCGGAATTATGCGGAATATTAATATTTTAATATATATTAATATAATAATTATAAAACTAGATATATTAAGTACTATAAAACTCTAAAAAAATATAAATAATAACTGTAAGCATGTAAAATGAAGATAATTGGCTATAATCCAATTACAAATTACAAAATTACAAGATGCATGTACAAAATTACAAATTACAAATTTCATATGACAATAATTCAAATCACTAAACTGTACATTAGTCATTAATAACTAAATCCAACAAATTTTAAGCAAAATTCAACTTTTTTATCAAAAGAAGCTCTAAAAGTTTGTGTTGCAGAATTATTTCAAAAGAATTCAGCTATTATTTCAAATTATTGATGTTTGTGCTGCAGAAGTGGTCATTGTTGAAGGTGAAGAACAAAAAACAAAAAAGTGGCTAATGGAGGTGAAGAATCAAAATAATGCAATGGCTGAATCTTTCCTTTTTTCAAAATAACTCAAATCCTAAATTCTACTCAGTTAACAGTTAACACAAAAAAAAAAAACCCTAACTCTAATTTTCCACAAATAAAACCCTAACCCTAATTTTTCCGAATATTTCTTTTGCCAAAAAATTTAAACCCTAAAATCAACTCAGTTTACTCAAAATAATCATAAAAAACATTCAAGACAAAAAAAAAGCCATCGAAACCCTAAAGAAATCCAAAATCTTAACTGAAAAAAAAAAAAATTACCTGCGTTGTCGTCGCCGCCGCCGCCGGAGAGCTCCCCTTGAGGACCGCAGCCGCCGGAGGAGATGTCGTCGGGTCGCCGGTGAGATCGGAGGGATGAAGGGGCGATCGGAGATTTAGGGTTTTTTTTTTTTCCCCTCGCTGGGCTCGGGAACACGATTCGGGAGAGGGGGAGGAAGGGAAATAAGTAATGGGCTGCGGGTACGGGTCGGGTTTTGGGTGCGGGTCGGGCGAATTTTTAACGTTCGAAACCCAATAACCCGTTTGTCCGCATAATTGAGTGAATTCTGCTTTTTCTATGCGTTTTGGTGGCGAAAACGCATATGCAAGCGCATATGCGCCCGCATAGGGCGTTTTTTAGAACACTGGTGGATCTGCTAGTACATAAATCCTTGCGACTGGACCAAAACTCAGAATTTATAGTAAGGGTCGAAGAATATATATTTTTATATTGAGGATTGAAGATTTTTTTTTTAATATTCTAACAAGAACAATCTAAAATATAAAAGTGAAATAAACAAAAGTAAAGTCCAAACAGATTATGGAGATATTAGAAGCCATATTTCTCACAAAAAAGGTAAATGCCATAAAATAATTAAAATTTACTCAAAAGATTTTCTACCTCCTTGGAGATTCCACCATGCGCAAGCCTTGTTTTGTAGTGTTTAAACTCTCCCAACAACAAGTCGACGTATCTATTAACACGAGAAACTGCATGCTTATTGCGTACAAGGATTAATATGATCAAAACAACAGATAAAAGAAAATAGCTTAGGCTAACAGTCAGTACTATTTATTATGCAGTCATATGTTTTAACATGAATTATTTCTACATTGTTTCCTTGACTTGTTACCAAAAATCAGCAATGGTTATCATTTTAGAGTTCAAAACACTATTGGTTTATCAGTATAAATAACCGAGCACCAAGTAGATAGGACAATAGTAGTAACAAGAATTAAAAAGTAAAGATAAATCAGATTAAGAAATCAATCAGCTGAGACGATAGCCAAAAGTAATCAATACGCTCTGCGAATCTGTAAATGGAAGACACTACAAAAGGTATGGAAAATTTTAACCATCTATTTTAACACTAGGTGTATTTGTTACAAGTATATTACTAATAACTGTAAACATATGGTCTGTGTATCCATTATTTTGGTCCCAAACACTATTAAATATCACTTCAAAACCACATAAAGAGAAATAAAACAAGTTTGTGGTCAATTTTGTCGGTATGGACAAGGATGTGAGACGGATCAAGAAATCCATATTAGGAGTTGATATGCTAGCAGTATCTAAAGATCTATAATTACGGCATGCAGAAGAGAATTAAAGGGCCATTTGCAGAGATCAACATAGATAATGTAAAGGATGCATAGAGCATTCCTACAAAGAGAACATGTATAGAAGCAAAATAAATTACATAAACCAAGATCATAAGTCCTCCATCAATGGTTATAAATCCTCTCGAGTCTTGACAGGTAAAGTGCCCTCACAAACCTTTCTACCAATATCATTTTCGGTCATCCCCACACTTCTACCAGTCTTGGCCATATCATGGAAGCCCGATTTAAGAACATTCCAAGCACAGAAAAAAGCCATTTTAACTGAGTTCTTGTCATGGCATAAGTGCCATTCCCATTATATCATTTCATATCAAATTGTATCATCTTATACTCTCTTCATTTTGGTTAATAAAGAATTATAAAGTCAATTATTATTTTGTACCGTTTGCACTCATCCAAAAAAATTAAAGTGCCTGAATGGGCCAAGCTTATGAATCAACAGGCCCTGAAGGGCTAAAAATATTTCCCGCTAAATATTGGCCCAAGCTGAGTGAATAGGTGCATGAAAAGATATAAATACACGTAAAATAGTCATTTAAATTCATCATCATATATTTGAGATTTGAAAAGATCATTATGATATCTTGTTTCCGAAAGTGGCCGTCACCACTAAATAGGTGCTTTTGAGCAAAGAGAACATATATATGCCATCAAAATTTTAATTTGTTCCCTTAATCGTTTGGCAGCCATTATCGTAGCAATAGTGGCTGGTGATCTCTTCTTCATTCCACATAAGTAGGTAGATTTATATGCTTTCAATATTGTTGTATCCATGTATCAGGAATTTTAATTCCAACGATATTTTTTATCTACATCCTTCTTCTTTTTTCCTGTTTTCTTACTGCTTTCATTGATATTTATTTAATGACTTCATATTCTTCACTTTTCTAGGAGTCGATCTATGAAAGATCTTAGTGCTTAGTAGTATTGAGACAAATGACTTGCCAATCTATGATAGATAATTTGTCCTTACGAGTGTCCAGAAAATGTTTTCCCTCCTGAGAGTCGAACAACTACCATTCAAACTAAAGAGTAAAGATATATAATACATCAAAGAAAGTGTGCCCCATGTGTCACCCACCCAGCTTTAGTTTAAAGGGTATTCTAATCCTTTCAATGGATAGTTCCGTAGAAAGTCAAAAACATCAAGGCAGTGTTCACGTATCCCTCTATCCCAAATGCAGATTTGCCCAGCAACGTTTCCCTTTACCTACACATGATAACCCTACACAAAACTCTACAAGGGTAAGCCTGGTCCTACCTAGATTTAATTTGCAGCTCTGCTGGACCCTACCTTTGACGGCGAACTGGATTTGGATTTAATTAACATTATCCAAAAATGGTACTGTCAATAATCCTGCTGGTATTGAAACTAAGCAATGGTCTTCTCTTTCATTTCTTGTCTTCAAGCCACCTGCAGACAGGTTAATTATTTTAGTTGAGCCCTAAGCATACAAAGTTGGGAGAACTGAAAAGCCCAATAGATATGATCTATCTACTACCAACCAATGCATCTTCTTGCTACAAGATTTTGACAATACCCATGTTGTAACCTGACTTTGGGCTCAGATAACTAGGGAAAGTCAACCGTCTCTCTAAAAGAGATAAAGCAATGTTGATGAGAACTATCTACTTTGCAAGCATATCTAGGCGGGATCATATATATGACTGAATTGCTTGCTCTATTTAATATTTTTAATTTTGTACCAGTTATAAAGATATCTTATGATAAGTATCTCTAGCTATCATATAGAAACTATTTAAATAATACATTAGTTAAGTAGTTAATAAATGCAATGAAAACTAAATGAAGTGTACCTATTCATTTTTTTTTTTTGACGAAATATGTATGACAATCCGTTACTGCTAAGGCTGTATGTATCAGCCAAAAAAGAATTAACTGAAATTGCTCTTACTCAGATCAACTAGGGTGGCAGAGAGCATGCTATGTATTACCTTGGGTTCAAACTTTCCCAAGTCCCTTTTTCATCAATAGACTCTTGATTTATATGAAGAAGTGCAGTCGGTTGACAAATTTCGAAGGAGCCCTAAGAGGGTGGTTTACACTGTGGCGGATATCAACATTTCGAGTTAGCTTATGTACGCCGTATGGTAAAACCCAATATTTCTAATTAGACAGTTCGGTATATGATTTTCTCATTCACGGATATTGATAAATCCTTCCATTTAGCAACACCAAAAAGATGACGTAACTTAGTGTATCCTCATGCTCTCGAATACCCATGCAATATTGTTGGTTTGATATTGAACACGCAATTCCTTTAAATTCTCGGTCTCTCTTATTGAATGACGAATATTGCAACAGTTATAAGACCTTGTTTTGTTTCTCTTCTCTTGACTTTCATGAGGTTTCATTTGTTTCGAAAGGCAATAGTAAAAGGAAAAATATAGATTGTTTATCATATCCATTCATCTCCCAACCCTTTTGTTCCTGATCACTTCCAAATGCTAGGCACCACCAATATCCTCCTAGCACGCCTCAAGTGCCCTTATGATCTACCTCGTCACCAGCAATTCCACCTTGCTCACCATTCTACTTCTCATTGATAACTTTCTGCTCACCATTTTGATTTTTCCACAGATCTCTCACTATCCACCAATTTGTAGTTCTTGACAATTTACTGATGTTCGCTAGTCCTACCTATTCAAGCATACATTATACATCATTTTATGATGATTACGATTCAACAATTGTTAAGGTGTTTTTACACAAGTTGTCAAGGTGCGCTAGTTATTCTTTTGTATTAGAATACGAAAGAGATACTTATTAGTCCATGTGATTTTTAAGTTGATCGCAATGTTGAAAATAACAATAAACATAACATAATGCTCAGCCTCCAAAAGGTTATAGAACATATAATATAATTTATATTTTGTAATGCTCAATTAATTTTATTTGTAATTGTTCATTTCAGTGAATTTAATAAAATCAACAAGTAAGAATTTCTGACAACCGAAGAGGAATTACAACAAGTAAATAAAGAAGCAATTGCAAATTAGCAAACTAACAATTTCATAGGCAATTAAACAAGTAATCAAATAAGAAAATTGCAGCAATTCACTACCAATCAAAATAAATAATTAATAGCAATATGAAAATTACTAGAAAAAGCAGTAAATAACATAACGTAATTTAACTACAATAACGTAAAAAAAAAAACATACTCTTACAGTGCACTGAGTTATTTTCGACTGTTCGATGACACTGGGATTCCATTAGGTATCATAGCGCAGTATAACAAGTTTCATAATATGTTACTTCCAGCATTGCTTGTTATAACCCAAAATAATGCAATGTTATGCAACATTTAGGTTATTTGAAACAATTATATAATGATATTCCCTTCAAAAGTTACATGATAAGTTATTAAGGATTACATAATGGGTTGCTTTAAAATATGGCAGATTGTAGCATGTCCTTTTAAAAGGAGATTGTATGAAAAATATATGAACAAAATCATACCCTACACAAAATGAGATTGTACCTATGACTTTTGAGGAAATGCCCAACTAATTTACGATTGGATGAAACATTCATTCACTTCGATAATTTTTCCTCTTTCTTTCCATTCTTCTTGGTTCCTTTTATTTCTTTCGCATGTGAAAATTT
Source organism: Dracaena cambodiana (assembly GCA_036321105.1). Taxonomy (NCBI): domain Eukaryota; kingdom Viridiplantae; phylum Streptophyta; class Magnoliopsida; order Asparagales; family Asparagaceae; genus Dracaena; species Dracaena cambodiana. The sequence continues at coordinate 56,189,499 of JAYEPQ010000004.1, read as the reverse complement.
TGACAATTCCAGTAATCATTGGAATAGTGAAAGTAGTTTAGAAGCCAACAACTCATTTACTATGAAGGGTTGATATGAACAGAGGTGTCATAATCTGAACAGACATGGGGTGTCTGTACACAAAAAAAGTCCAGTATTCAAATATAACGGCATGGCTACTTATGTGCATTCTATATATATATATATATATATATATATATATATATATATATATATATATATATATATATATACACATACTGGTTGTTATTCATACTAGAAGCTAAAAATCATATATGGAACCTTAAAGCAATTAGCTTTTGCCAAAAGGGTGGGGTGATACACTCCATGTTGTACATATCATAGAAGTGAGTAAAGATTAAACATATGTAAAGGTTCGATACAGATGGACACAGGTGCCACGTGGACTCGGCTTGAAACACCAACTTTTGGTAGGGGGAAGTGTCCTAAATATCATAGCCTTCTTAGTCATTTTATCCATCAGATCACTTGAAACTAAGATCATCCATGTCGAGCATTTTGCGATTATCAGAACCAGGAAGATTGTTGGGAGATGAAGAGATTTGACATGTTTAATTTTATTTTTAAAAGGAGTGGGCCAGCTCATCTGGCAACTTTAATCCAGGTAAGGTCCAGCTCAACCATGCAGACTTTGTGTGGGATCATCCTGTGTAGGAAAAGTATTTGTCTTAACTTTAATTTGCACTGACCTGAAACAAACTTCATCAAGGACATTATAACTTGGTCCGTTGCTTCATATTTCCAGTTTGTATAACTACAAACCAAGGTTTCACTCCCTTTGGCTTTTGTATGAGACTGTCAACAGAATTGGACCAGAATGTAAAATTTCAATTCTGAAGCAAAACTTAAAAATACTTCTTCCTGGGACATGTCAGGTTATTCAACAAAAACATCACATTTAAATCCTTGAATTGGAATAGTCTTTATTAATGAAACCAACTCATCTAAGAACATGTAAATATATTTACGCAGAGAAATCCTATATGCTTTGCAAGACAAAAAAGTCCACAAGAAAGACGATTCACTCGCGAGATAGTCTATGATCACTAAATTAAACATTATGAAACCCAGGACAAGCTTTTAGATTCATAAACTCACCAGTAAAGCAATATCAATATGAAAGGTAGAGAAGGCATTTAACATTTCTTACATAAATAAGTAGGAGTTTAAACAAATTTGAATAAATATAAAAAAAAAGTCACTTACCCATTATGCTCGAGCCCTAGCTCTTTTACCTCCCACTTAGCATTGGCAACCTTATCTGCATACCTGGAAATGTCAAAGCTACATATGTTCAGTGATCATTGATTGTACTTTAGTCATAAAGAGGATAAAGTTCAGTCTCTTTTAACGCTTGCTCCATGAGATTCATATGTAAAGTTCATTAATTCATCCAGAGGAAAATGTTCCCGGACTTTCTATATGGCTGTAGGAATCTAGCTTTTCTATGTGGTTACTGTAAACACTAAACATAGGCGTAAGCCAACGTAAAAAATAATGATAATGCATAACCTAACGCTTAGCCTCCCAAAATGTTATAGCCCCTATAGTGTAGCACATGTAGCATAGAGCATAACCCAAAAACCCAGTTTATTTTTTATTTACTTTTTATTTTAATAATTATAAAACTGTCCTTAACAACTTCATAATATAGGAAAGTGGTTATTGCAATATCAAAAAAAATAATGAAAAAAATTCTAAAATTTGTCAAATTTAAGGTTGAAATATGGAAAAGGGATCGGAGTCGAAGTCATGAGAGGTTGTCAAAGTACAAGTTCGAAATTTGAGTTGAAACCGAAGTCAAAGTTGAGGTTAAAAATCTAAGTCAGATTCGAGGCCAGAGTTAAAATTGAAAGCTGGAAATGACGTCAAAATAAATGGGAGAGTTTAAATCCAAAGGGGCTAGGTAATTGGGAGGAGAGATAATCTGGTGATGGGGTGTGCGATATAATATACCCTGAAAAGAACCCATAACAAAGATTGGTTACGGTATAGTGTAACTTAATGAGGAGCTATAACCCAAAATAATATGTAAGGCTATGTAATAATCAAGTTATCTGAAATAGTTATTCAATGGCATGCCCTTGAATAGTTATAAAACAAGACACATTACGGGTTATTTAAGACTATGGAATATGCAAATAATTAAATTAGAAAAGGCATTCCTGGTGAGAACTGCCATGATTATGGTATCCTGAGCACTCATGCCACATGTATGGCGCACAAACACATTCTTTAAATCAAGATTACAATATCGAAGTTGATTTTAGTATCATAAGATAATTTATAGTATAAGAATCGGTGATATTGAGGATATCATAATTGACAATATTGAAACTATCAGCAACATCGGACCAATGTTACACGGAGTATCATGTATCAGTTACTGCAAAATCACATTTGATGGTATCAGCCAATACTAAAAACCTTGCTTTAAATCTTTGATAGCTTCACAACACTTATGCTTAAGCGCACAATCAAGAAGCTTTCAGTCTTTTCCAATATGTATTGGTAGTTCTAACATAATATTCCGCACATGCACGAGTCCATTTCACACTTTCACATACAACTACATTATTGCAACTATATGCTCATACCACCTTAGACATGCAACGCCCTTGCACATTGTTATGTAACAAGCATGATCTCCAAATCTTGACTACTTGCAATACAACATTTAAAGATTCAGGCTTTTTCATATTGATTCCTTAAATCTTCGATATTTTGATATTGATCCCTTAAATCTTTGATTTCGATATTAGTCCCTCAAAACTATTGAGTTACTCCACTTTAGTCCCCCTAACTCAGTTCCGTTAAGAACGTTAAATTTTTACCTGATTTTTTCCGTGATACCCTCATTTTCTTTCTTCCAACCAACAGAATAAATCAACTACCATGTTCCCTCTTTCTTCCCTCTTCCCTTCCACGAAATATATTAGAATTTCTTTGCTCTTTCTTCCCTTCCATGAAATATATTAGAATTTCTTCCCTCTTGTTACCCCCCCCCCCCCCCCCCCCCCCTTCCCTTCTTCAAAGCTGAATGCCCATACCCTAGAGCCCTAAATTGTGAGCCCCAAGCAGTAGGTTCAGAATTTGAAAGGAATCTTGAAAAGCTAAACCTAGTCCCGACAACCTCTAACATTTTAATATAGTCTTATTTGCAAGTGTAGATGTTGGACGAATCATCATTACAATACAAATTCAAATAAATAACTTGATAAAGAATAAAGATAAATTTGACAGTAATCTGTCAAGTCAGTTGCTATTTTCAAATCTTTGAGCCACCAATTAGACCAAATCATTCATATATCAATCTTGGCTCCCCTCTCTAGTTGTGAAGAGCATATCTTAAGAATTAACAAGGTGGCCTTATCTACGGATGACATAGTAAAGGAATATGTTATAAACTAGATGACGCAATTTGATAAAGTATATGATTTCTCCTTCTATATCTCCAATATTTCTTCCTTGGAACGTATCTGTTATACCCTTGTTATACCCTCATTCCCATGATTCCTGCTATAAAGTTGCTTCTTAAACGGGCAACAATTCTTTAGCCCGTTCCAACACCATACAGTACATTATCACATACGGCTTAAGCTCGTTCCTCTCAACTCCACTTGCTAACTCCTGGGTTGTCTCAACCTCCCCAATCCTACAAAATCCATCAATCAAGGTGGTATATGCATGCACATCAGGCTTCAATCCATTCTCAGTAATCTCCATAAGTATCTCTCTGGCATTTCATTGAACAGCTTTTGGGCAAGATGAGGCTGGCGGGTGTGGGAGTAGTCGTTGAGGATGATGTTAAGGGAGACTAGGTTGGGCGAGACATGGCGGAGGAGAGAGAGGTAGAGAGAGATCGTGGAATGAAAACGGTTGGATTTGGAGAGGGAGGAGAAGATAGGGTTGAAGAGGGAGGGGAGGGCGGGGCAGGGCAGGGAGGTGGGGAGAGTATAGACGAGGGCGGAGACGGTGTTCTTGGAGTTCAAGTGGGAGAGGACGAGGGAGGAGATTGATGGAGGAAATGATGCACATTAAGGATAGTTCGGTCATTTCCCATGGCTAATTAGGGTCTAATTTGAAATCCGTGGTTTAATTGAACGTAATAACTAGCGAAGGGACTAAAGTAGCATAACTTAATAGTTTTGGGGGCTAATATAAAATATCAAAGATTTAAGGGAACAATATCGAAATATCAAAATTTAAGGGATCAATATGAAAAAACCCCAAAAGTTAAACATGGAGTCCCTATTGTGCAGGTACTGCTTTTCAAATATCAAGTAAGCAGTACGAGAAAGATCATGTCATCCAAGACCTAACTGTACATCTGCATATGGGTCCTAGCACTGTAAAAGGCCGGCAAGGTGGCCACTAAAACAGTATTGTCATCACAGCACTTTGATTAGGCAGTCACATTAAGCAGTCACCCTTGCAGCCTAAGCGGGTGCCTAAGAGGACCTAGGCGCTGCCATGGGCAACTAGAACCACCTAAAGCTTTATTAAACACAGCTGGGTCAATAATGCACTTTTTTCCTCAACAACACCATAGCTATTCATCATCATATTGAAGATATCCCTAAGCCCGGTATGTCAAAATCAGAAAGAGGCAATACTCAATATGCAAAACACGATAACAAAAATGGGTAACAACTTCCCAGGTAGACATGTAGTAGGACAGGATTTTCAATTCATTTGGTAAACTTTTTGATAAAAATCCCAAGATGCAAAACTCACATGCAATCCAGACCCTACTGTGACAGTGAAGGAATTTGTACTAAAAGATTTCCGTTTGCAACCAAAATGTGCTCTATTATCAACATCTTCTGTACATTTAACAACTATATGCAAAAACAAAGACCATTCAAATGCAAAATTAAATAAATAAATAAAATAAACCAATAAAAGATAGTACAAGCAACAACAGTGAAACTATTTCAAGGAACAGAAAAGGAGGAATAACCAATAAGATACGAAACAAATATAAGAGATTAACCGAATACGAGTTCTGAGATATATGTCACAGCTTAAAAAATGAAGTATGTACTCCATTAATAGGTTACATTACCCCTTAATATGGAGAAGCATTCTTGCGGTTGCCCTGTGAATGTACTCTGTCAGGTCTGGTACAGAATCAACCTAAAAAGAATGAAAAGTCTTAGCACACTACAATAATCATAAACTTGAAAAATATGAAGTAAACACTCTTAAGTCAGTAAGTATGAATTGATTTAGAAAATTTTTATAATAGGATACAAGGGTACCTAGGGAGATAATGTGGGGGGTTTTAGAAAAGAAAGATTTTCTAGTAGGTTTATTGATATAATTACAGTTATGCATTTTAGGTGAGAAAAAATGGGAGGTGGGACATAGCCGTTTCCTATTAACATAGGGTCCAAGGATCAACATAAGTGTTTATTAATGTTGAAAATAACACATTATGTAACCCACTGTATTGCGTTAAGATACCTAAAGCAAAACCTAGTGCCATCTACGAGTGAAAAATATCTAAGTGCACCATAATATTATGTTTTTTTACTCATCAGACAAAAATATACAACAAAGAGCCTACATCAGGATTAGAGGTGTTTACTGGGCCGGGCGGCCCCTTGGGCACGCCCGGCTCGGGCCGTGCCCGATCCGAGGCCGGCCGTGCCGGCGGCACGGGTTGGCCCGGTAGTGCCGGGCCGTGCCTGGCACGTGCCAGGCACGGCCCAGGTCAAAATAGCCGTTGGGGGGGGTTTTGTAATTTTTTTTTGCAAATTAAAACCTTTCTTTATAAATACCTCATATCTCCTCTATTACCATTCATCATTCTTATACACCAAATTCATTCTCAAAAATTTTCTAAAATCTTTAATTCTTAAGAAGTCTCAAGCAAAACAAGTAGCAAGTTTCAATCAAGTGATCAAGAAGTCTCAAGCAAGCAAGTCTCCCAAACAAGATCCAAGTAAGTTTTCTCATTGAAACAAGGTTTTCTTCGCTATTTCGATTTCCAGCTTCATCTCTCTAACTAGATATTTCACTCTCTCTCTCAAATAGTTCAGCGGTTAATAGGTATTTATAATTTAAAGTTTTTTTGAGAATTTTAATTTGTTCTTTTCGGGATTTTATTAAAATGGATCCACACTCGTCTGGCGCTTTTTGCTCTCAAACCACGGGTTCTTTTATTCCATTTTTAACTAATGAAGAATATCAAAATCTATGTCAACTCTTAGAACAACCTCCTCAAGTACCATTTTCTGTATCTCAAAAAGAAACAACTGATACAACCATACCCAAAACACAAACTACCACATCTACTAGGGCTGTTAGATCGGAAATATGGAAACATTTTGAAAAAATAATAGAAAATAATATTAGGAAAGCTAAGTGTCAACACTGTCATAAAATTTATTCGTTTTTTTAGGTAGTGGAACGGGTCATCTTAAAAGACACCTAGAAGAAAATCACCCACCAAATGTACCACATCAAACACAAATAAGCACATTTTGTGGATCATTAGATATACGTAAATATGATCCAATTAAAACAAGAGAACATTTAGCAAGATTTATAATACATGACGAACAATCATTTACTTTTTCGGAAAATCGCAAATTTGAAAGATTTTGTAAATCAGCATTTACTGACGAATATAAAAAAGTCCCACGTTCAACATGTACATCCGACATGTTCAAACTATATAAAGAGCAGAAAGACACTTTAATAGCTATTTTTACTTCTTTAATTTTTAGAGTTGCTATAACTGCAGATTGTTGGGAAGCTAAAAATATGACTAATTATTTATGCGTAACGGCACACTATATAGATCAAGAATGGTGCATACAGAAAAGAATAATAGGGTTTAAGGTATTTGAATTTCCTCACAATGCACATAATTTATCACAATCCCTTCTAAGTGTTTTTTCAGATTTTGGAATAGATAAAAAAATATTTACCATTTCTTTGGATAATGCTTCTGAAAATACGGCCGCAATTAGAATTGTTAAAAGTATGACAAAACCAATTCTAGATGGAAAATTATTCCACGTTAGGTGTATTTGCCACATACTATACTTATGCGTTCAAGATGGATTAAAAATAGTAAATGATTCACTAATGAAACTTAGGTATACATTCCTTTTTATTAAAGATAGTGGGCCAAGAAGACAAGCATTTAAACAAATATGTAAAAATATGAAAATATCACCTAGAATTGTACCTATAGATGTTAGAACAAGATGGAATTCTACATATAAAATGTTAAACATAGCTATTAAGTATAAAAATGTAATAAATACTTTTAATGAAATGGAGTCACCAATGTATAGTTTAGATAATAATAAATGGCACCAGTTGCATTGCATTTCTAAGTTTTTAGGTAAATTTGAAAATGCATCTAGAGCACTGTCAGGAACTTATTACCCAACTACACACATTGCATTATATTATCTAACCGAAATTAGTTCGGTTTTTAATGAATGTAGAAATCACTCTATATTTGAAAGTTTGTTGAACCTATGGAAATTAAATTTAATAAATATTTTAAAGATTTTTCATACTTATTATATTTTGCAACTGTTATGGATCCCCGTTGCAAATTAGATGGACTTGAAATATTAATAGATTTATTTTATACAAATATGTCTTATTAAAATAATGTGAGGGATTTACTTAATGATATTAAAACATATTTAGATATTATGTATAAAACATATGAAGATATGTATGGTATGCCAACACAAACTACAAAAGAACCATCTACTAGGGAAATTCGTGATCCAATAATATCATCTGTATTTCACAGAAAAAAGCCAAAACAAACTAGTACATATTTTAATAAATTACATTATTATTTAGAGAGAGCTAACTATGAAGATAACGCATCTCCTGAAAATTATGAATCCTTTGATATTTTGGCATGATGGAAATCACAGGAAAAAACATATCCCGTACTTTTCAACATGGCCCGTGATCTACTAAGTTTTCCAGTGCCTACTGTAGCATCGGAGTCTGCTTTTAGCGCAGGTGGTAGAGTGCTCATGAACTTGAGAACCTCAATGACGTCGGACACATTGGAGATGTGTGTCTGCTTGAAGGATTGGTACGACGCAGAAGATAGGGAACAAGACTTGACTAATGAAGATGTACTAGAGACCATAGGCTTACCAGAAGAAAATAAAACTTGATTAAAAATATTTAAATTTGTAAGGATATTCATGTATTTTCATTTTTTTTTAATTTTTAACTTATAAATCTCTTAGAAAATATATTAAGAACAAGTTGAGGGTGACGGCTAGGGTCCTCTCCCCTCTCTTCGGGTTTTGTATAACTTTTAAAGAGATTTATAAAGCAATTATATAAATGTAATAAGATTAAATATAATATAATATTTGTTTTTATTGTTATTACAATGTGTTAAATCTCTGGTTTTATTTATTTATTTTTTTTTTAAAATAACCCGGCCCGGCCCGGGCACGGCACGGGCCTGCCGTGCCGTGCCGTGCCGGGGGGCCGAGCCCGGGCCTAGGCCCGGGCAACCGTGCTGCCGTGCCGTGCCGTGCCGGGGGGCCGAGCCCGGGCCTAGGCCCGGGCAACCGTGCCGTGCCGATGGCACAGCACGGCCGTGCCGGGCACGGCCCGGTTGTCAGGCTTGATCAGGATATCATCCTTTTTACGCCCACTCCATTAAGCCAAGTTTAGATAGTATATATACAGAATACTTGCACTAGTAAAAAAAACAAAAGGGAAAAAAGAAAAAAGAAAGAAAAATATAAATCAGACTAGAACTCGAAATAGTATATCAATATATTGATGAAGACAGCAGAGGCACCTTGGCCAGAGAATACTACTTTCTTTTATGTTATATTGCGTTATTTGCTATAGCTTCTTTAGTAACTTCTAGATTGTTGCTGCTTATTTTACTTTGATTCTTAGCTGATATTGCAAATTTTTTACTTGACTACTTGTTTGTTTATTTGTGTGATTATTTTCTTGCTAGCTTGTTGTTATTCTTCTCCGCTTATTGTAATTTCTTACTGATTCTAATAAACTCTTAGTTGAACTGAAATTAACGATTACAAATAAGATGAGTTGAACATTAGCAAAAATACATTACTTTGAAATCTTGCTTTTTTTTTCCTTTTTGTTCAGTCATGAGTGAAATTATTATCGCGAACTTAATATGATTTATGAAAATAATGTGAAAATTAGTATGAATTTGTTAGAAACTTAGAATAGATTGTGTATTGTTGAATGTTTTTATCTTTTAGATTTCTTTAAATTTATTTTACAATTATGAAAATTATTTTGTAGAGCTTTATATTATTTTATTAAATAAACAGAAAATTGTATAATCTATATTATTCATTAAACTATATGCAATGTAACAATGGAGGAACAACATTGCATTATCATTATAGCTATTTTAAATGTTGGTCCTTTTTTCTTTAAATTAGTTAAACACGTTTTTGCTTGTGCTAGTTTTTCATTGACAATGTTGTGTTAGTTGATAAGATTAAGGAAAAGGTAACATCCAAAGTAGAAAGTTTGGAGAGAAGTTGCAAAGCATTAAGAATTAGCAGCAATGCACCTTTGACAAAACTGCAAGAAGGCAAGGTATAATACAGATCAAGGGACAAGATATACCTTGAGGACCATTATCACTATTTAGGATCAATCATTACCAAGATGGTGAGTACGAGAGTAAAGTGGGTAAATGCTTCTAGAGCTCTTCAATTGTAATATAGTGAGGAAATTGAAAGGAAGATTCATTACAACAGCTATAAGACCATAGTGCTTTATGGTTCAGAAAGTTAGCCATTTCAGAAACAATATGCTCATAAAATGAGTAGTAGAAATGAAAATGCTATAACAAATGCATAGCAGTATGCTAAAATATAGGAATGAGTGTATTCATAAAATTAGAGGTTGCTTCTATTGAGGGATAAGATGAGGAGAATTAATTGAAATGGTTTTGGCATGTGCAACCAAGGCCAATAAGTGCACTAGTTAAAAGAATTATAGGACTATAGTTGTTATTTTAACTGAGAAAATGGCCCTCAACAGAGACTGATAGAAGAAAATAATTCACATTGATAACCCCATTGATTTGAAATAAAGCTTATTGTTGTTCATATGGTTGTTTTAGCACACTTCATCCTGGAAACTACAAATCTAGGACAAAAAAGAATTACCAGATTCCCATAGAAATCTTCAATTACTGCTGCATTATGCTGCAATAGCATTGATTGGAGATGAGCTTTGGATTTATGTAGTACACGAGCAATAAGAGATACTGTTTCAGCGCCTGCACACCTTTCCTGTGTCAGAGAGAAATCAGAAGCTACCAACAAATGCACTGGGTCATATGTTAGTTGCACTTGCTACACATAAACTAAGAAGAAGTCTCTCATTTAGTAACAAACAATGATGTATAAATTAATGTGTAGAAATAAAATAAAAACACCTCATCAAGATCAAATTCAACTTGCAAGTGTCAGACAGTACATAGCATAGACAAACATTCTACTCAAATAAAAAAATAATTACTTCACACCACAAGTACTAATAAGACTACATTGGTGGTTATCAGCCAGTTTAGATTAGTCTTTTGCTGAAGCCTTTCATGTAAAGAAACATGTCTAAGCCCTGTAGAAAGGAATTATATTGTCGAATTCATTGTGCAATATAAAGAAAACAAGGTAATTATGCACATAATAGGCACATGATGTCAGCTTTATGAATTCTGTAAGAACGGATGACAAAATTGGACGCAACCAAGGTGTCTGACCTTGCAAAACACCATTAGACTGTTAAAATAATCATAGAATATGGAAAGATAATACCATAATGACACAACATGGCTACATGGCTAAGAAAAGATTTAAAAACCCAGCATATGGATGTCAATGGACACAGCAAAATATCTATGTATGTGCATATGTGTGTATTACAAACATGAGCACATAGGACATGGCACAACATAAAATTCCAGAAGACTAAGATAAAACATAGTAAGCTAATATCAAGAAAAAACGGGAATTTTATAATAATAAATTACCACAATTATTAAAATATTGATTTTTGATAATAATGGAAAACATATAATACTTGCGTATTATAAAAGTAGAGATATTTATGCATTCACATAGATATAACATACTCATGTTCACTTTTTCTCCATAGCTTGATGTTGAAAACTTGATCCTAAAACCTTATAAAGTCTATATATAGAGTTCACTTTCAACCATGACCACAGCTAATTAAGTTATCTAAAAGTATAAGACCTACAATGCCCATATCTCCATTCAAAAAATTATCAGGGCCTCTTAACCTTTTTCATTTCCTTAAACCATTCCACAGTCATTTCCTTCTTCAACCTTCACACATTTTCATCAGACCTATAGTTTCTGACCTCACTCAGGCTAATTGTTTTGATACTTGGCATGTCCTCCTAAGGTCTAGTTAAGCAAGAGTAACACTTGACAGTTGTTTGTGAACAATGATGAAATCATAACTATTTTCAACAAGAAATTATTTTGAAACATTACTATAGATAAAAAAAACTAACTATTATAATCTCACGTGACAAATATAATCTTGTGACAATTGAACATTAACAAGATAAATAACATATTTCCCCAGCTTCCCATTTTAATTGTTTCATTTATTGATGCCAGGAACTGAAACACTGAGACAGATGGATACAAAATTACAGATAGACCCATGCACTACTTAATACCGGCCAACAGTTTCAGGATAGAAAAATCAACCTAATAAAAAACCATGAGCATTAGAGTATAAGATAATACCTTCAAACCGAATGAAGTATTAGGAGCATGTCCGATGATTGTGGTAGAAGGAATAGTCGGCATTATATCAATGTGGGAGAAAGGTGTGCTAAGTGATGTAGGAGATGTGGAAGAAAATGATAGATTTTGTGGTCTAATCCACTGGTCACAATCTTGAAGAACTTTTGATAAGGCATTTTTTAGGCGAGCTGGACACAAAATAAAGGAAATATGAGAAATATTTAACATGATTTGCAGTATTCCAGTCGAGCATAGCATCACTATATCCTATAAAAAATAAGAAAAGATGTGAATGTAGCTTCTTTTACATGGTAGATGATCTGGTGGAAACTTCCCACTTTGAGTTGTATCCGTCTGACCAAATGTTTCAAATACAAAATGGTAAAATATCCCAAACAGCTGGCAAATGCCCTGAAATTAAGAAAACATTAAGGCAAAAAGCGAGATACCTAAACAACTATTTGATAAGTTCTGACGAAGTATGAGAAACTTCAACACCATGGTTTACCTTAAAAAATTCAATGTTAACTATTTCTAGTTTCTGCATGAGCCTGGCATATTTGTCCATCAACCTGGTGCATATACATTTTAGTTAATATAATCATTATTTTAGAAATTAAACAAATAAGTTAACAAATGAAACAATTTACTTTAACAGGCAGATTGAGGATCCTGTTTGTGAAGAGACCTCCTCATCATGCCAATTTGTAGCACTGTTCTTTGCAAGTTTTGGTTTGGATATCCGACTAGGCAGCTGACTATCCTCGTCAATAAAATCAGCTAGAAGATCCTCATCTTCTTCTTCCATAGCTGAGCTATTTCCATTAACATGAGTTTGAGAGTGGTTCTCAGGTATTCTTTCAAAATGCAAGAGGTCAGCAATATTTGGATCAGTTGGACATGATGGTGTTGACCCATCGACCAGTATGTGAGAATACGATGATTCATACAAACCACCTGTCAGCTTTGAAGAAAATGGATTGTCCATTTTTAACCAATAAGAAAATCCATTGTTCTGCTTCCCTGAGTCAATCCTGTCGGATATACTTTTGGAGTGAAGCACTGTCAAGGTGGAAGTTCTGCTTGCAGAAGAGACGATTAGTGGGGCACCATCACCAATAAGACCAGCCAAACTAATTACTTGGTGTGTCCCATCTGTTACCTTAACCCAGTTCTCCTTCTCCAGGACCAGTTTAAGTGCCTAAGGTAAGAGTTTTAAATTAGTAAATTTAGTTTTCCTGCTTATGGAAGATACATAAAACATGCATTAAAATGCAAAGTGAATAACACCAATTCAATGCAACATTTGTCATCTTATCAAAGCACAAGACACAAGACTTGAGATATAGCAGATGGCCTGCGGTACAATATATACTAAGAATGATAATACTTCCCTTTTTGTGCATAAGTAGAGAAATTTAGTTTTAAAAAAAAGGCATTCTAATTCCGGGTACAAGAAAAAGAAAACATTTATGTTAAAAAAATAATACCACAGGAACAAAAACCCAAGTTTTAGCTTGATAAAAAATTTTGAACTTATTTTTTTAACAGTAAAAAGTTTTCTATACAGACATAATAAGATTACTACACAATCCAAGCATTACTTGAACTAGCAATAAATGTTTGACTTTAAACTCTAAAACAAAGATGAGATACCAATGATTAGTGGAAAAAAAAAAAAAACGAACGATAAATAGTAAAGATACTGAATTGCAGAGTAAGCACGAAGTAACACAAATAAAACAATGATTAACTACTCAGAGTTTAAGGCATTATTAATGCACACACACAATTTTGGAACATCCTTGTTCAAATGAATGCCTGCAGTCATTGTTTAAGGCAACAAATAAAAAATGCACATGTTAAATCCATGGATAAATAAGTTTGTAGGAAAAGTGATGGACAACATGCTGCGCACATTTCCTCATATTACAAGGTACAGTTGCTAAGAACTTACACTTCATCAACATAATTCTTTGAGAAAATATAGACATTATATGAAAGAAACAAAAAAAAAAAAAAAAAAAAAGAATTGACGTAGGTCACGAAACAGGCACAAGGGCAAGCAAGTCAAATCTATATATAATGTAATAGGTTATTAGAATAGAGCATTTTCTAAAAATAAAAAATGAAATTACAACGAGGTATAACAATATAACAGAGCATCAATCAGAAAGTAGTCATAGATACACTGAAGACTTCAGTTACTTAAATTAATAAATAAAGATTTAACATTCATAGCATTTCACAGAAAATAACCGAAGAATTTTCAGAGAATAACTGAAAAAATAAAGATTTAATATTCAAAGAATCAATAAATTTGTAAATGGTTATGGGAATAGCAAGAATGTAATCACAAGGATGAGTCATTGATATACATACGTAAATATTCTGCCTGTGGAATGCAGCGACATAATTTTCAGAGACACTCCTCAGTCTCTGCCTGAACTCAGTAGCTTCAACTCCACAGAATGCTTCACCAGCCAATATAAAAACATTTAGATCCTCATAGTTCTTCAGAAACTGGATTGTACTAGTTGAGCAAATAGCAGAACACGAAAGCAACACAGATACACGACTTGTTGTCAGTTGCCATAAGTTTCTCCTTCCTCTTTCCAATGTTTGTGAAACAAATGCAGTGGCATCTTTCCTTAGCTGATAAAAAGGAGAATCACTGCTTGCTGCAGCAGTATTAACATCATTCTGAGCAGCATACAATGTACTTAAAGATGTTGATCCATGAACTTCTGTTACATCACCTCCAGATACACATGTGGCATCAAAATTTTCTATTGGAGATGAACCTTCTAAAACAGGTCCAAACGAATAGCTCAGAGCTGTCGATCCTTGTGGATCAGATGGAATTCCAACTCTTTCGCACTGAGACTCATCATTATTTTGCACTTCAATATTAGAAGCCTGGTATACTGGATCCTGCAACAAAAAGAGCTTAAAACAAAATTTATATTTAAAAAAAATCATGTAAACACAGATAAGAGAACAAAATTACATCATGTAAACACAAGATAAGAGAACAAAATTACATCAGAAATTTTGATATATTAAATCAATCACGTCCTCAGGCCAGAATAGTGGTAAAAGGATGGGTTTGACTCGTGGGGAATCCTAGTTCTTTTTTCATTTTTTTTTTTTTGGGGGGTGTGGAGCTCCAACATAAAAAAGAACTGATAACCTACTCCACTATGTAGTAACAACACTTAATGGACTTCTTGGATATGTATGGAACACATCTTAGTCGTGTCCTTAATTTTATAAGAAATGTTTAAGGTAATTCTATTGTCTCATTCACTTTTTTAAAGCTTTACATGTTTGACTGTTTGATTTATATGCTTAATTTCATTTATGTATAGAAACTATTTGTATAGTGGTGCAACCTTAATAACTAGTAGGATAGAGAAAAATAACGAAAGAACAGATTATGGTTATGCATTTTAAAAGTTTGAAACTTACATTGCTTGAACATTCCTCTGACATTCCTCGGACATGTGTCGAACATTTCTTAAATGTCCTCAACTTCACCCAAAGAAAAAGAAAAAGAAAAAAATAAATTAAAAACACTTGTTGAACACTTATTTGACATATGTACATTTCTCATACTTTTTTGTTTACATACAAATTTGAGTTATATATTTAGTTTCATTTATATATCAAAACTATTTGGGATACTAGAATAACCTTAATAGCTATTAAATGACAAAAATAATGATGACATTGTTTAGATTCAGTGTTTTGAAGATCATATATCAATGATATATCAGCTGATAAAATTTTATATAAGATATCATATATTAGATAATATATTGCAATATTTACTAAATATCATATATCATATCAGGCGCCTTTTCGGATGATAAATATAAATCATGCATACATATATCATACAAACTTATTTATAGGCCTTAAATATACTTGCCTTAGTAATTTGCATTAAGCTTATAAATAACTTAATATTTGTATAATCTTCTTGAATGCATCAACACATACACCAACTGAATGTCCAATCTCTAAAATAAAAAAATAATATTAATACATCTCACAGTTGCCGACTAATGATGGAAAACATTTGATGAAAGCAACATAAAACTACTAATCGAGCCCCGAATATCACTTTCTCATGTATATAGGTCACAGAGTTTATGAGCTAATTAGTCTGATTATGTTTTCTTTCATAATTGAAAGAAATTCGTCATTACTTCTTACTAGGCGATATTTTGAGGTTGAAATATCACTCGATATCTCACATTTAAACTAATATATTGATCCATTTCGGTCCAAAATGAGAAATGGTATAAAAACACACATCGTATCAATTTGAGGCAAACATCGGGAATATTGGCCGATATATTGGTAATATCGACCGATATTTAAAAGACTGTCAAGGTTATATACGTTAAAATTGTAGTCATGTTTAAGATAGCAATAACGGTAACGTAATATTTTGCTTCCGTAGGTTATATGACAAATAACATAACACATAACGCTAGCTATGCTATTCCTATTTATTTAATAAAAACAAATATAAAACCACGTAAAATAGTTTTATAAATTAATTAAAAAATTCTATAAAATATAAAATCATTTTATAATACATAAACAATTCTAAATTTCTAACAAGTTTCATAAATTATATTACATCCGCAACTATAATTTCAATCATCATCCAAACATGATTTCAAATTTAATTTTAGTTATTAGCAATGTAATTTATATTTTTGTAATGCTCAATTTATCTTAAATTTAATTGTTCATTTTAGTTCAGCTGAGAATTCAATAGAATGAGGATTTACAAGTAAATAAGGAAACAATCACAAATTATCAAATTAACAATTTCATAAACAATAAACAAGCAAATAATAAGTAATTATGTAAGAAAATTGCAGCAATTAACTAATAATAAAAAAAAATAATCAACAATAATATGGAAATGACCAAAAAAATAAAAGCAAATAACGTAACATAACGTAGTTGAATGTGACATAACAAAATATGAAATAACATAAAAAACACACATATTACGGTGCACTGATTTATTTTTTATTGTTAGATGACGTTGAATTTCCTTAGGTATCATAACATGTTATAGCAGGTTCCATAATGCGTTATTTTCAATATTGGATTGTAGTACTAGGTTTTGTTTGTATATATATAACCATATTTCCGTACCTATACTTTATAAATTTGTTGTGTCCATGTGTCCATGTTTCATAGCTATTCCTTATGGACATTAAAAACAAAAACATCTTTGTTAGAAGGAGAAAATCCTTACTTAGATGCTCTATTGTAGTTACATAACAACATAACTACAAAGCCTTTACAGCAAAGTTTTTGGGGTCAACTATTGTATTTAAAATATTAAAGATGTGGTTTTAAGTAAAACTGTATTTTCTCGTACTATATAAGTACATGAAGCAAATATAGATAGGCATATCGTCTTATCATCCCTAAATCCCAACATGATTTTCGAGTACGAATGATAAAGAAACAAAGTCTCAAAATCTTAACTCTAACCACCACAAAATCGTCTAATTCTCATATCCAAGTGCGATCTCAACCAACAAGCCCGCATCAAATGTGCTATCATCGTCAACATTAGACCTCATCATCATCAACCTTCTTCATCCTCTTGGTTGTCCTTCGGACCTAGCATAGTCTTCATCATCCTCCTCAAATCAGGGCTTTCTTCAACTTCTCATTCTTTGAGTACTGAAGTCTTCTCTTTCTTTCCTCACTAATTCTCAGTTTCTACATTCATTTTCTTCTAAACTTTATCCCTTGTCTTACCGCCAAAAAAAAAAAATTATCTCATTGTAGTATGGTGATACTCATGCTCCAAATTTTTATTCCAATTTTTCAACCTCCTCTTTTGAAAAAGGAAATATATATATATATATATATATATATATATATATATATATATATATATATATATATATATATATATATATATATATATATATATATATATTTCTTATTTTCAATCTCCCATCCTTTGCTAAAAAAAGTTCTTTTCATATATTTCTTTCTCAATTTTCTTTTTCAATCGATTAATCTAGTTAAATAATCTTTTTTTCCTCTTTCAAATCCTAGGCGTATCTCTCTTCCTTGACCACTTCTGATCTTATTTTGAAGCAAAATATACATCAAAGATGGTCATATACTACCACTGCTCCTTGTCCAAACCAAACTACTATTGTTTCTTGTCAAAAATATTGTCAAAGAAAATTAGTATTGGTTGTCAAAAAATACTAAACTGTTGCTTCCAAAAGCCAACTACTACTTGCCAAAGTCTAACTATTAGTGCTTGCCAAGTGCTAACAACTGCTGCTGGTCAAGAGCCCACTGCTAGTGTTACTTACTGGCGCCTCCTATGATTGGACTAAACGCTTGACTAAAAGGGAGAAGATTGGTAACAGTCAACAACTACTACTTTTGTTTAATCTCTGCAGCCAACTGTGGATGCAACATTCCCTGATGAATAAATCTACTATTACTGCCATTTTCACTAATGTTTTGTTGAAGAATAAGTTATTAATATCATTTTTAATAATTTCACTTTTTTGTACAAGCTGGGCATGACAATATAGATGCTCTAGTTTGAGGAGCATTGGAGCATCTAAAGGATTAGAGAGAGTGCTTTATATAAATGTGTCTCTACTATATAAATGATATGATAACAATCCCAAATGGTTATATGCCATCGTACTGTTTCTGTATCCAGATAGGGTCCAATACATGAATCCTTTTCTCTCCCTTCATCTTAATATGTGTTTATTTAATGTTTAAAATTATTTGATACGGATACCAACTACATAACTATAAAGGGAATAAAGTTACCATTGTTGTCCTTTATATAAGAGCTCGCGCTCGGAAAAATAAAATGTGCATCACAAGGGTGGAAATGGGAAATCAATGGAATAGAACATTAAAACAACTTCATCAATTCTTTATATGGGAAAGAACTCTAGGCATGCCAACGAACAAAAAGATTAGAAATATAGTAAAGCACGCAAGACATTAGACACGATGTGTTCTTGATAGTAGGGCATAAGCATGTTGCAAAGGAGTGATTAGATGTTTAAACTGACAGAGGAACTGGCGACTTCCAAAAGATAGTGTTGCACTCACAGCAATCTATTAAACATACCAAGGTGATAAATTAAGCTAAATGATGAGAAATGCAAGTTAAAATAATGCGATAAAGCATAGCGAATAAACTGACAAGTGTTCACGTGTAACAACCAATGGGAAGCCAAGGTACTCCTAGCAGGTTAAGCTGCACAGACATGTCGATATATGAGATGTACCCATATCTGACACTTGGATACTTGAATCTTACAGATACTTGCTACCTACTCCTAGTACATATCCAAAAATCTATAACGCAAGATTTTAAATATCGGCTGATACTAATATTTATTGCAAATATCATATAGATTTTGAGGTACCCGATACATGATGTAGCACATAATATCAGTCGATATAGCCTGTATTTCCAATATTAGCAGACACCCAATAATATCTGACTTTGATACTATAAATCATTGGCTGATTGGGATACCAACTTTGATATTGTAAACTTTGCTATAATGCATCCCAAACATATCAAAGATATATAAGAAATGTATTGAGATTAATTAAAAAAAAATTAATTCATGAATAACGGGATCACAGTTCCATTGGAATTGTTGATGTATTTATATAATTGTCTAAATTATTAATGAAGAATTATGATTCATGTCACAATTTTAATTTATATAATTTAAAAATCTTTTTTAGTAACGAGACAGTATGTTTCTTTTAACTATTATAGCCTTAAAAATAGATATTAAAGGTGTATAACATTAACAGACACATAATTTATTAGGGTAAAATACCCCCTTGTATTATCAAGATCTTACACTTAAGAGTATCCATACTCTCATTTTCTACAGTTGACCTCCCAAAAAATTATCACAATTAGTAGAATATTGATTTTTGATAATAATGACAAACAAATAATATCTACATATTATAAAATGTGGTGGTGGAGGAGGTTGTATATGGTGGAGGAAGAGGCTTTGCGTTAGAGTTACAGCTGGGGTTGAAATTAAAGTTTGAGTTGGGATTCTAAATCAAGACTCAATGGGGGCATTGGTGTTTGTGACCATGTCTACAAGCCATAGTTTAGGACTCTTACCTAGGTGCTCTAACATTGCTGAGGACTAGTATTCGTCTATGAATTGGTGAAGAATTAATATCCAAATAAGATATTTGAGGGAACGTATATTCTAAAAACCGGGGAAAAAAAGTTCAAGAAATAGCAGTTCAAATGTAAAAAATATGTGACATGGAAACAACCACGTAAAAGTTTAAAGGTATGTTACATTGTTAAATGCTTACAAAAAGATATTTTCATTGGCAGCATCTTTCATATAAGAAAGGAAGATTTTTCGTTTACCCTTCTTATTGGCTGAAAGCTCATGATCGCATAATATGAACACATTAGCTTAAATAAGGCATCTAGAGTTTTTAACAAGCACTGCCGAAACTTGGATTCAGGTATCAGAGCACAGAGATCGCTGTAGGTAAGCCTGTATAAGGAACAAAAGTACTAATTAAATTAATCAAACGAACTCTCAATATCGTTCTAACGCAGTAACTACTGAATCTTAACAGCAGCAACCGCAGCAAACAACAATAATAAAATAATAATGTATAATAGGATACATAAAAGCTACACTGTTCATTGCCTCATGCCAGAAAACAGAAGATAATGAAACAAAACTGGAAACATGTGACAATAGATGCATGATGGTGTCCATTTAACGTGACCTGCATGCCCTAAAATGTACAAGGTTGAAAATTATGAGATTTCAACCACCTTTTTCCATGTATCAAGTGGTTCCAAAATAAACAGACTTTCAACAATTGAACAAATATGGCTAGTTGACTGTTTATGAGATTTCAAGCACCTTTTCCCCTGCATCAAATGGTTCCGAAATGAACAGACTTCCAACAATTTAACAAATGTGACTACTGGATCTATGATAAACGGTGTCTATTGTCAAATGACATTAATTTTCATACACCATTGTTTTATGGCATGGAATTGTTCACTAGGACCATGTAGTGGAGTTAGAGATATTAGAGTTTCATACATGGCAAAGGCACCTGATCTGTTCCACGTGCACGCGAAAAAAGAAGAAGAAAATAAATTGGAAAAAAAAAACCCTATTAGGTAAACTGCACAAATAACTAGATATAGTAATTCCACTATGCCAGCACACTCAAAGGCTCGTGAAATGGAGGTGGGACTTAGAATTTAGATGAGCCATAGAAGGAACTTTTAAGTGAACATCCCCAAACCCCACAAAGTAACCATAAACATAAAGGGAAAAAAACAACAACAAAAACACACCCACACTAGAGGCAGAGTTGCAAACACAGATTCAACAATTAAGCCAGCGCCTCAAATACTGCACGAGGAAAATTTCTTCCAACGGAAAGAACTTCACATTTCCCTATCTCTTATTTTGATCAGACTTCATCCAATCGATTTTCATTCCCTAGGTTTCATACATATCAGAATTTATGTGGTATAAAATATAGTGTCCATTTGACTTCTGATCAAGCAGGCATAAAATTAACGTTTTTTGAAAACATATCGAATGAACACTATACAATGAACTTTGGTATGTGTGGAAACTAGGGTATGGAGATTGATAATGTGGGGTCTGATTGATATAAAATAGGATTATTTTTCTTTTTATGGGGGGGAGGGGGGATTGGGGGCGTTTTCTACTGGAGAAGGAAATTTTCAAACTGCACAAATATATAGATATAGTAATGCCACTATGCCAGCACATTCAAATGCTCATGAAAAGGTGGTGGGAGTTAGAATTTAGATGAACCATAGGAGGAACTTTTAAGTGAACATCCCCAAACCCCAAAAGTACCCATAAACATAAAGGGAAAAAACAACAGAACACACCCATACTAAAGGTAGAGTTGCATACATAGATTCTGCAATTATGCCAATGTCTCAAATGCCACATGAGGAAAATTTCTTCCAGCAAAAAGAACTTCACATTTTTCCATCTTTTATTTTGATTGGACTCCATCCAATTAATTTTCATTCCCTAGGTTTCATGCATATCAGAACTTATGTGGTGTATAGTATCCAACTGACCTTTGATCTAGCAGACATAAAATTAACATTGTTAATTTTATGAAAAGATATCAAATGTAGATGCACAAATGAACACTATATGATAAACTTTGGTATGTGTGAAAACTAGGGTATGGCATTGTGGGGTTTTTTTTTTTTTTTTTTTTTTTTTTTGCGGGGGCAGGGGGTATTAGGGGGTTTTCTACATGAGGAGGAAATTTTCAAACTGCACAAATATATAGATCTAGTAATGCCGCTATGCCACCACCTTCAAAGGCTCATAAAATGGAGGTGTGAATTAGAATTTTGATGAACCATAGTAGGAACTTTTAAGTGAATATCCCCAAACCCCCATAGTACCCATAAACATAAAGGGAAAAAACAACAAAACACACCCACACTAGAAGTACATTTGCATATATGGATTCTGCAATCATGTCAGCGCCTCAAATGCCACATGAGGAAAATTTTTCCAGTGGAAAGAACTTCACATTTCCCCATCTTTTACTTTGATTGGGTTCCATCCAATCAATTTTCATTCCCTAAGTTTCACGCATATCAGAACTTCGGTGGTAGAGTATAGTGTTCATTTGACCTTCGATCAAGCAGAATTAATGTTTTTTGAGAATATAACATTTGATACTAAAGTAGATGGGCAAATGAACACTACACAGTGAACTGTGGTCTGTGGGGGGCCTGACTGAAGTAAAAATGTTTTTTTTTTTTTTGTGTGTGTGTGTGTTTGGGGGGGGGGGGGGGGGGGGGAATTGTTTGGCAGGTTTTCTGCTGGAGGAGGAAATTTTCCAACATTTTGGGGTGGTGAATTTGAATCGGATCATACAAAGTGGATAGTCTATGTTACAACTCTAAATTTTAATCTAACCATATAGATGTGATTGATTATATATAAATACAAACATTCATAGGATTTAATGAGGTTTTAGTCGCGGAACAAGACCATACAAATTGCATGGCTTAAAATAACACAATGAACAAGCATTTTTTGTTACTTGTAAGGTCTTGATCTATGTGTAAAATTTTCTTTAAGCATATGATCTTTTCAGTGCTTAGGCTATTTAGGCACCATAAACCACATCCACACAGTTGGGTTTCAAAATTTGATGCTCACCATCCTATATACTGTTCACGAAATAGAATTTGAGCTCAAAACATATGGTTATGGAAGATTGACTAGGCTACTGCCAAAAAGATTTGAAACTTGATCCAATCATCATAAGTCACATATCTCGTGGATTTTACTAGATAGAAACTTGATCCAACCTATAGTTTCAAAATTTGAGCTCAAACCATCCTATATAGTGTTCACTAGAAAGAATTTGAGCTCAAAACATATGGTTATGGAAGATTGACTAGGCTACTGCCAAAAAGATTTGAAACTTGATCCAATCATTATAAGTCACATATCTCGTGGATTTTACTTTTATACTGCCAAAACTATAGGTACGAGTATAAAAGTAAAATCCATGAGAACGTGACTTATGATGATTAATTAGTCTAACTATAAAAAATAATATGATTTAAGGAAGTAACCCATTGACCAAGACCTTAGAAAATGACTAGCTTAAAAAAAAACTTGGTTCACATAAATATAGTACGGTCATAATTCATGGGTAAAATATCTCTAAATCATGTAATTTTTTGTGCTATGGCTATTTAGATATAATAAAAAACATCAGCAACACTAGATTTTATTGTTGATTGCATAATCAGTAGGTTTCCACTTGATAGGATCAAGTTTCAAATTCTACCAATATAGCCTACACTAAAAGCAGAGAATTTTTCAACAAAGAAAGAATAATTCAAATTACAAATTTTTTTCATTTTGCTGGATTTTATAGATATGTCAAGCACAAAATAAACGGAAGTGTTACTATCATTAAAAAGTACCTGTTTCTTTGTGCACTGTTTCCAATTTCCTGCCAAAAAAAAATATTATTTAGACCACAAAAGGGGCGAAACGTAATTTAGCAGGTGAATGGCTTATTTCATATAAAAGTTTAGCAGGATTTAACTATTCCAGACAAAAGAACAGCGTAAAATATATGCATGGCGAAAAATTGATGTTCAAATGCCATACTTATGGACCCAACAATTGAACTGTGACACAAACATCCAGAGGACTTCATGATGCTGGCAGTATTGGTTTTAGTCTAACCTCTATTAAAAAGCCCTATTATGCATTTAGAAACTAGATTCATACTCAGATTTGCATGCTGCCAGATGCTATTGATTGAAACACGATCCAAGGAAAGAATCGCCGGTCTTGTATCACAGCATACCAAGCAATGAAGGGCAACGTACTGAAGCACATGAATAGTACCAGGGAAACTAGAAAAGGAAATAATTCGGTCTCTCACTTTTATTATTTTAATCAAACAAAAATATTCCTCGTTCAAACAAAGCAATATAACTTCAGAGTTCAAGATTGGATGTGTCACATATAAGAGTTGTATAGCATGGATACTGCATTGGGTCCCTACCCATGTCCAACATGTGTGGGCCATGGATTCCCGTTTGACATGCGCTGGATGTGGTGTCAGCATATCCGATCCGATGCTGAAAGGTTCTGAAGGGGGTCAGGATGTGGATCTGGACTCAAAATGGGCCTGTTTGTTCTGACCAATAGCTTGTTAACCCATTACCAAGAAATATAAATACTTGAACAGTCACCATCCTCATCCTGACACCTTCTCAGGCCCTCTTCTGTCTCACACTTACTCAACAGCGACACCCATCAACAACAAGAAGGTTCTGGCAGCATACATTGGAGACTTCAGCGATGTTGCAAATCTCCAGCAAGTATGTAGGATGACGATGAAGGATCACCGGCAGGTATGCAAGTTTTAGCTAATAATCATTCCACTTCATTTTATCTTGATTTGGTCAATGTTTATACTTTAGTTTTAGTAGAGCATCTATGACAAGTAATTTGGTTATTTGGGACTTTCAAGATTTTTTGGAGAATTTACTCAATTTGATTCCTAGGAACTCCATTGGGAACTTTTACTGCAGCAGAAATAAGAATGTTATAATATATGTGTCAAAACACACGAAGGGCCTGTTTGGATCACCGGAAGTACCAAAAGAGCCGAAAGAGGCATTGAAGTAACTTCCAAAATTAAATGTTGGACGAGGGCTTCTTCCAAGATTTCTCATGTTTGTCTATAAATTTGTGGAAGAAGGAAGAATATTAGCAAGTGTAAGAGTGTTATTTTATTCACTGAACAATCTTGCATCTCGTATAAAAAGAATGTGGCTTAACTCCTTTTAGTAGGTAGGGATAACAATTAAAGCAATCTTTTTTTTTCCTTTTTTGCCTTGTTCCCTGAAATCCAGGAGCACTTCCCATCCAAATTGAGAGGAAGTTAAAATGGGAAGGATGGCAATGCCACCAAGGATCCATAAAATAATCCAGAACATAACTTCCTCTTTACTTCTTGTCAAAACAAAGAGATTAAGTGGTGAAAGTACGTTGTTCCCAGTTTACTTCACGCCAAACAAACATGCCCCAAGAGATAAGATAAAAGCAAAGCGTGTTTATAAGAAATTAAAAGTTATTCTATTAAGGTAAAATGAGGGAAAATCAATTGAAATGGTTTAAGCACGTGCTATGTAGATCTATAAGTGCACTATTTAAAGAGATAATAGGATTATAGTTGATGGTGCAGTGAGAAATAGAGGTACACCTAAGAAAACTTAGCTTGACGCAATTAAGGATTTGAAAGCGCTTAGCTTTATGGAGAAGATGGTCCTTCACAGAAATAAATAGAAGAAATAGATGCATGTCCCAACCCCAAAATTTTGGTATAAATGTTATTGTTGTTGTTGTATTGGGGCCATTTCATATATAATTGGATTTTGATTTGTTTAATTTACAGTTTTATATGAAAATTTTAATTTTTTTAGTCTTGATCCTCTCATCTAGTGATCCACGTAATCTATAAAATAATGGTTCTTTTATGACAGTTAATTTGGGAATATAGTCAAAAGTGAGAACTGCTTTGTTGGCGAATGGATTTTTAAGAAAACAGTTTAAGTAATGAATCTGCAGTTTTTAAATATACAAAGAGTAAATTATTTCTGAAAATGATCTCTCGAATGAGAAGTTTAATTTGAAAATAAGTCGAATGTAAAGAAGAAAACAAACTGCATTAGTCAGGCTTCTACTGTGAACCAATTTAAATTCAACGATGTTTTGCATTCGGTTAATTAAGATCTTGTGGTTTGACTATTGTTAACTTTGTTCAGTTTAAGTTGATCCTCAGTCTAAAAGTGTAGTTCCGTATGCTAGATGCCACATTTTTGCATATATAATATAATATAGTGCAGCATAGTTGTGTCCCCCTGTCGTATCTTCTACAATATACCAAGTGTCGTGTCTCTGTCAATCTCTGCACTTCATGGTATAAGACCAACACTAACTACAGCTCACAACAAATGCCATCTGACCTGCTGTAATCAGAAAGGTAAATCCTCTGTTGATTAACGATAATCATCTATTCATGGATATGGATATCATGCAGGTTTGTCTCACTGATGGCAGCAGTCCAGGTGCTCGTGTTGCCACCCTAGTGTGTTTAAGTCTTTTCCCTAGCCCCATTAAACTTGACTTCAGATGAACATTGCATGATATGGTGCAAAGCGTCATGATGATTAATCACATATGTTGTCCCTATCTACATGACTATCTGATGCATTTATCTATAAACTCATGCATGTATTTATATGTTCTATACAACAAAAGAGTAAACGACATGCTGGTTCCTGATTTTTGTTCTTATTCCGTCACTTAGTGCTTACTGAATTGTTTTCAAGATATAATATACCTAGGCTTAAAATAGAAACAATTCTCTAATTTTTTAGTTTAGTTTTCTCAAGCACAAGTATATGACTCATTTATTAGTAATAAAGGGATGAAAATTTTTATTAAAAAAATGAAAGAAAGAAAGAAAAAGGGGATGATGCTTTTACTAGTATGTTAATGCTCTCTACTCTGCAAATCTCATCAATCTCCTAAGTTTCTAAACTCTGTACTTCTTTAACAATTTTCTGAATTTTCTTCACCCTTAACAAATTAGCCTCGATTTCCAAATAAGAAGGTTAAAGATTTGCCAGATGACAGTCTGTTGTGCCAACGGTTAGAATTTCAGGTCTGCTACTTCAGTACAAGGTTATCGGCTAGGTAATCTGACTAAAGCTTTGAAGTTAATCAG
Source organism: Dracaena cambodiana (assembly GCA_036321105.1). Taxonomy (NCBI): domain Eukaryota; kingdom Viridiplantae; phylum Streptophyta; class Magnoliopsida; order Asparagales; family Asparagaceae; genus Dracaena; species Dracaena cambodiana. Next base: position 56,162,281 of record JAYEPQ010000004.1, on the reverse strand, counting down.
ATTTCACTGCTAACAAAATTCTTCAAGCATTGAATAATAAAGCATATGGAGATATAATTGGTAGTGAACATCTTTTTCCACCTCTATCCATAACAGCTTGCAAATTTGAGAATTTCCTTTCAAATAATTAGAAAAGAATATGATGTTCATATATAGATATAGGGAGATGCCACAGCAATCACAATTATAACCACAATAAGATTCAAAACATACTGTAACAACAAATAACATATCTTGGTTACCCCAATATGGATGCTAGTAAATGCAAGATTAGGAAAGCAACTGTTTTTTGAAGCGCATAACTGCAGTGATGGGGGAATGAAACTATAAAATGAATAAACAAAAACCAGACTACCTCCTGCACGATATCCTTCAACACAGAATGAGTTTCAGATAGAATTTCCTGCATAAAGAAGCTCTGGATTTTCTCAGCAAGGCCAGCCACATCTCCTACTAGGGCATATGCATCAACTGCCTACACAATATCATTCAACATTAGTTAAAAAAAAAGTTACAAAAACAGGAGAAAGATTAAAATTGAATAAAAAATAAAATAGGCAAAACATTTTTTGTCACTGCAAATCCAAACCATTAAATATTATTCTTTTCATATGAATTCTAAAAGAATGTTATACATGTGAAACACCAATGTTCACAAGTACCAGACCAATATTCATAAGGACAAACCTATGTGACAGTATTTGCCAAGGCAGAATATCAACAAGTCTATATTCATAAAAGCCTACTGTGGCTTACTTTTATGCCTTTTTATTCTGGCTTTGGGTTAAATGATGCATTAAACCAATCACTAAATAAACATGGATTGCAGCAGTCGAAAGAGAAGGTGACTGCCGTGAGAAAGGAGATAAGTCAGAGGACCTTAACAAAGCTGATAGGAAATGCTGCTGGCCCGGAAATTTGGTATAAAGCATTTGGTGTTGATTTTGTAGTGTCTTGAATTAGGTATCTCAAAACCCTATCATGGCTGAAAAATGGCTTCACTCTGTAGATATTGGTCCCATGGACGTTAGCTACTGTAAATTCTAAGAAAAGTAGAAATGATGGATGGAGTTAACATGGAGTAGGAATAAAAATAAACTGAAATGCGGTTAGTTGGACGGGTCCTTTATATTCCAACACAACCAGAGACTCCCAGTCTCCAATTGAGATCAAAGATTGCTAGACTTTGCACAAACATGGGGCGCCTACATAACAATTGAGTTTTCCAATGATCATCCAAGCAAAATTCTTAGCTCCATTTCATATGCATCATGGGACAAGACCAACATTTAATTGACCAGAGATCTGGTCTGAAGAATATACCTGATAGTAAAGGAAACTAGGTAGAACCACTAAAAAGTGTGAGGAATTAAACCTAAAAACAGTAGGAAACTATCCCATGAGCCAGAAAAGAAGTTGACCCAGAGGGGTTATCACTCTGAGATGCAGTCTATGATAGCCTGGAGAATAAAATCATGACAGCATTCCTGCAAATTACCCCATTGCAGTAATTAATAGGAAAAAAATCAAGCATATAAACTGTCTGCAAGGACCGAAATGAAGAGACATCCCGAGTCCCAATAAAATGGACCAGGAAGAAAACTAGAAGAAGCACAATACAGAAAACACCCCCAAAAAAATATTTTAAAACAATATAATATTTCCTTCGATTGAGACAAAAATTATTGTACGTGCTTTATTTCATCCAACTGGAAGGAATGGCGGAAAAACATTGTGATTGTAGGGAGACTGTACAGATTGATCGAAAGGTGTTATAATCTATGGTAAGGACCACTTGAAATAAATTGAATAATGCTCACAAAAGCTTAAATGATCTTTAAGAAGAAAGGATGAATAGAAGAAAATGAAGTAATAAAGACTATAATGATATGGAAATGGAGTAAAAGAAACCAGTTTGAAGAAGGGGCAAAAGATAACCAGCCTAAGCTCCTAGAGGTATTTTGATGGAGAAGTGTTACATCAGGAAGGGACCAGAAAGACACAAGTAAGTTCGAAATAAAGAAATGATATCTTCTGTGGAGAAGAGAAATTGAAGTAGGAAAGACAATTGTAAGATACAGAAATAGAGTAAAAGAAGAGGTGAGTGAGAGGATAAACTATAATGATAATATTAGAAGATTTCAAGATATTGTAAGGGCATGCAAACTACAATTACATTTACAAGTAATAAAAACTAAGCCCCCTCCCCAGCACATACGCCCACCCTTCCTGCCTCACAAAATGAAGACATCAGGTCACCCTTCATGGGTCCAATTTTTAATCACCTTAGGTTTCTCAAGTTAATTTTTTTAAAAGATGGATAGAGAGTTAACTGGTAGTTTGCTACCATAAATGAGCAAGGAACTTCATTTGAAGCTATCAAAGTACAGGCATTTTTCTAATAATGTGGTCTATCTTTGAGTAGTTATGTAATCACTAAGCAATCTAGCATTATATATATATATATATATATATATATATATATATATATATATATATATATATATATATATATATATATATATATATATATATATATTCTTGTTCCAAATTATGTCAAAAATATCCAAGAAGGCATCCTGTAAGTATAAATTTATCTGTCACCTGCAAAGTTTATAACTGCAGCAACTCCTCCTGAATGTCTTTTTCCATTTTGGTTTTCTACTTTCTAGTGTTAGATCCAGATATTACATGAACAAAACAACATAGTTCAGTCTATAGATATACAATGAAGCAATTTTTATGTAATTACAGATATGTGGCAGAACTAGAATTCAAAGAACCACCTTGTCCAAAGCTACAACAAAAGCAGGAGTTAATTCCGTGTCTCAACAGGAGGCAGCCAGATGTGAGACATGAGACCTCATCTCTCCCATCCTAACTTCAAAGTTAGACTTATGATAACTTGTGGAAAATAGAAGAGAGAACTAAAAATTCAGGAAGTAGGGCAAAGTTCATCAAGTTATAGTTATTGCACTTAAAGCATATGCAAAAAATTGAAACACAGAAGTTCCCCAGACACTCATAAGAAAAGAATGTTCCAATTCTAAACCCAAATTATGTAAGATATATATGACAATATTATCTATATAAACTCATAGAATAATATAGACAGATGTAAATGAAATATATGCAAGAATGTACTTCCAAATATTGTAGGCTACTGGAATTAAGAAGACAACACGCACATACACACGCACGTGCACGCGCACGTGCACACACAAGAAGAAAGGAAGTTAGCATAACATGTTACTCTGTTCACAATCTAAAATGGATATAATACAATTCAGTCACAACCAGAAAATGAAAAGAGCAATAAATTTTATTTCTAAAAAATAGGGATACTGACAGTTATGTAGCTCTCTTCATTGAACATTTGGCATACTCCTAATAGTAACGAATCAAGTTTTTGAAGTGTCCTGGCTAGCCAAGCCTGCAAGAAGAGTAAAGGCACAGATGGATATAAATTTGCACCAAACGAGTCAAAAAAACAGTAACAAGATGAAGAAATTATACTTCGTAATGGCAGCCATGCTGTAACTAGGAATAGAAGTGAATTTCCATAATGGAGAAATTACTCACCTCAACACCACGGCCCATTTCTTGAACAGAAGAGAGCTCGGAATAACTCTCCAGAACTTGTAAATACTCAGAAAATACTTGAAATGCCTGATAAGCATGGAAAAAAGATAGCGCACAGAAAAAAGAATGGGGTAATAACATTCATGCCATTGAATGCCTAGATTACAGGGGAAAAAAGAAACAAACCCGAAAGTAGTTTCCCTCTTCAACAAGAGCTTCAAGTTCCATTTGCATGTCTACTGCCTGACGAAGTTCCATAAGAATGGGAAGCATGTCCTGAAAATGTACAGTTAAGTTTGTTAAAGTCTACATACCAAATAATTGCATGTATTTCTGCATCCTTCCTATCACTCTTTTTTAGATGCAAAAGGTACTTTTCTATCCATACTCTTCACCTTTTCTCTTCCAATAACCTTAGCTCCCCCTTCTATTTCAAAATTTGCTTTTCATATTTTATCAGTACTCTCAGCATTTTGATAAATTTCTTTGCCCCAAAAGGTCGAGTTCAAACAAAAAAGGAGTTTAAAAGTTCACATGATAGAACTTGGAAGTGTCTGTTTCCCTGCAACACAAGCACACAGAACCTACAACTATCTTTTTCCAGGAGAGGTGGTGACTAGATTTGTCGAAGGTGGTTACAAATTACAAGTGATAAATTTTGGATCCAGTTGTATTCAAAATTATCTCAAAGATTAAAATGCACGCCATGCCTAATCATTGAATGTGAAGATTTAACTATATTCCTATACCAGCAGCTAGCAGTTATGGTCGTAGTAACTCTGGTAGGACATGATGAAAAGGCATATATATTAACATTGTTACAGGTTAACACCACTCAGAGGTCTTTGACATTAAAAGCTGTGATCCAGATCTAAAGCAACTACAGGTATTCTGCATCATTCAGTTTTTGCAAATATTAAATGAAGTTTAAACAAAAATGGGGTAATTATTTGTGTGGTTAGGTCTTCACGGTATTTTTTGGGACCATTTCTACATTCAAATTATAGATTTTAGATGCATAATTAGAAAATAAAAATCTTATTTTGAGTCAAGTTAGTAGTTTACATTTGTTTATATGCCTAGAAAACTATAAACTAAGAGATTTTCCCTGTTGATCTGAGATGCTATATGTCCAGTTGTAGATGGGGAAAACTAATGATGAGAAGAAAAGCACTTGGAAATGTCGATTAATCATTTCAAAAGAAATTACTCTAATCAGCAAACATTTTACATGGATGACATCGAGCCACTGCATAGAGACATTCCCTGATGTATTCTAGATACTACAAGATGATATCAACTGCGCAGTCAGAGTGGAAAACCCTTTGGAGATGCCAGGAAGCAGAATCTCAGAGATTTCTTTAACTGTGAGTTGCTCCTTCTAAGGTAAACTACATGTTTGAGACTGCTATGGTAAATTACATGTTTATTATCCAGGCATGCAAAAAGAGATTGCACAGTGAAAGAAAACTGGATACATAAGTCCAAAAGTAGAAGAACCAGTAAGGTTCAAAATATGAGTATTATTATCAGTTTCAAATCCCTTCTCTTGGTATATTATGGGGATTCAGTTGTTTGGATGCTTTTCAATCAGAGATCAGATCCATCTTATTTTATAAAAGTTTACCCAAAAAAAAGTAACTATAGGACTTTTTATACTACTGATGAAGTTAAGTTTGAGTTTCAAAGAAATAGTGTTAAATATAGAGAGCTGGAAAATCACAGAAAACCTATCAAAGCTTCAGATAGGAATTTATGAACATTATAGGATAATCATATTTCCAGTAAGTTATAATAGCAATTCCAGAAATTAGTGCAAGAGTCAGATCATGAATCTGGAAATCTGTCATCTCCTGTGTTCTTCTAAAAGTATAAAAAATCAGCTTCAAAACAGAAATTACAGTGAAATAGCAACATTTGTTAGAGAACAGAATTCTACCAATAAAGCTTGTTTCTTCTTTGAATTTGAATGAACAATCAGATCCCTTGACACCTCATTCATAGAAGAGGATATGTGCCTTCGTCCATTCTGTAAACAGAGTATAACCAGATGAATAAATAAACATTGTTGGAAGATAACTCAATAAGACAGAAAATTCAAGTAAAAGGTTTTACTACATGCATTCTAGTGTTTTTTATTATTGAACTGCATGATGTGCCAGCTATCCCAAATATAATATGCACATGATTAAGTTCTGCTGCCCAACCTTACCCTGCAAATGACATTTGCAACTTTCAAGTCTTGCTCCAATTCCATCACCAATTGCATCCCCGTCACTGACAATAGAAAATAATATGAGAAACTTAGGAAAATAAACCACAACATCTATGTACAAAGTTATTGACGCAAGACGGAAGCCAAATTAGGGTTAGTGGAAGGAGAAATTAGATTTTATGGTAGAATTTGGAGACTTTGGTAGATGTGGGGAAGAACAATTGAGGTTTAGGTCTCAGGCAAATCCACATCCAGTTTCAACAAATCAAAGAAGAAAGATTTTCAAAACAATAGCAAATCAGCATATGCTAGGGTTTCAATTTTCAATATCATATCATAAATTTGCTGTAAATCTTGTTCACAAGCTGTATTAATAGGAAAATAACCAAAATCTAGTAAAATCTCTAATATTAAAATCAAATCTAGTAAAATCTCTAACAATAAAACCTAAATCGAACAAAAAACTAATCATATCTGACCTTTATTAATAAAATCCCCACTCAGGTCTAGCCTTTACTATCCCCATCAGTTATGCTTCATGCAACTAAATAAAATATTAAACAATGAATTACTAGAAATTGGATAATTGTAAGAAAAGTAAACACTATCCACTGTTCAGGCATTTCATTTCAAACTTCTAAAATGCAATTATTGTCATAAAATCTCAAGCCTGAACGATGAAGTTAATGGGACTTCAACTTTCAAACAAACAAGGAATAGAGAGAGAACAAGCAAAGAACACATTCATGCACAGATGACTTGTTCTGAGGTTAGAGGTGAACCGTGAACGATTCAAAGATAGCTAAATGATCCAAGAAGTTCAAGCAAGGTTTCAAAGGAAAATACTGAACTTCTCACAAAAAAACATAATCCTGCTGGAAAGTACATTGAATATATACCAGATGGTTTATGATTGACTTTGGTGATAACATTGTCCATGGTTCAGATTAAAGAGATTAACAAAATAAAACAATTCCCTATTGTTTAAAAAGAAAAGGAAAAAAAACTAATAATAATAGCTTTTTGTCATGAAGATACAGATGAAAAAGACACTCCAATGTAGAAAAGGTCTGTAGCATGTAACTTAATGCCTTTGCCACTTTATGTCGCATAGTCATGAGTTACAAATCAAACGAGAAATCCCAAATTACATGCATTGGACCAGATAATGTCATATCCACTTTACATTTATTCTTCAAAGAACCATAGTGAAGCAGGGATGAACAACGATCTCATGAACACGTTTAGTCCTCAAATTGCGGTATTTGGATGAAAGGTTCCATTTGTCATGTTAAGGATAATACCAACACCTTAAGAATCATGAAGTAGTGAAGCATGAAAAATTATGATGTAAAATATAGAACATAACAATTTTGACAACCTTGAATTGATAGAATTAAGTCTACAGCAGATTTTCTTGACAATTGTCACCACAGAAAATTGAAAAGTAAGAATTAACTACCAAGCCCTCAGATTTATAGCTTGCAACTAATGCATTTGTAGGTTAAGCATACTAAGTTACTCAAGTACAGTTACCTCTAAAATGAACAGGCTTTTCTAATAACAGCCTCATAGCATTTCAAGTAAACCAAAACTGCCTGCTACTGGTTAATGCTGCTGATAAGTAACTGATCCATGCTGTATAATCGCAAGTGACTGAGACTAAAAGAAACATAATTAACATTTTCATTGTTTCAGGCACTACTTTAAGGAGCTCGATTCACTTCTTAGAAAACTATCTACCAATTGAAAAGGAAACAAATGTACCATAGATGTAAAACGTAGAATAACCATCATCATTATTTATGACCATGGAGGTGATTCCTATGCCTACAGAAGATGAAATTTTATTGACCGCCACAACAACATGGCCTTTGCAAAAGGAGGGGTTTCCCTCGATTGGAATGAAATAGAAATTCGGATCATAGGCATTACACATACTGTTTATAAATTTCAAGTTATAATGATCTAGAATATGTAGAAAAAATAACTTTGGCAACAACAAATGTAGCTTGCAAAACATAAACATACCCATTTTTTCATAGTGCTCCATTACATGCCGAGATAGACGTTCTGCTATCCGATCAAGCTGCACTAACCTAAGAGTAGCCTGTGAAACATATAAAATTTAACATGTACCAGCAAGAAATTTAAATTTGTTGGAACTGTACATATATTCCATAACCTGACAGGGACATAGTCACATAGAAGTACATTTTATAAAAAACAAAACTAAGATGATATGTTAACAAAAGAAAGTATAATACAAAAAATTGATCTGTATATATTTGCATTTCCATGTCAAGGCTTCTAACTATTAAAGTGGTTCGGCTCCGGATTGAAGTACATGAAAAAAAACATACTTACCTTTTGTGTATGTGTGTGCACGCATACGCGCATGTGTATGTGTGTATGCGTGTTCACAGGAATGGTAGGATACTATAAAAATCAATATAAATTATTCAGATTCCTAAATTTGAAACTACGAAGGCATGGCTTTGTCCAACTCGCCATTTTAAGCTATTCATTTTGTAAATTGTTAATCCATGGGTAAAAAAATCTTGAAATCATAGTATTTATCCCTGCTATTTGAACATCATAGATCACATCTAAAAGGATAGATTTCAAATTTTAATGATATAACATGCAATTTCAATTGATAGGATTCAAGGTTGAATCCTATATATAGGCTTTGGTCCCTTTCAATACACGCATGCACACACGAACGCACACATGTTGTATGATAAAACACGGGCGCGGATACAGGACATGGGTATAATATGATACCGACACCATGCTACAAGAAATTTTGAAAACATAGGACATGGGCATGGCACGGATTCATGAATTTATTTATGTAAATATAATCATATACAAGTGCAAATACATGCACAACGTACAAACACGACGATATGGCACATAGATAAGGCAAATTTTATAAATTTAGGATACTGATACACTGTGAATACAATAATCAAACTATACATGTGCCCTAACATTTAATGTCTTGGATATTTGAAATATTATTAAGTTTTCTAAATTAATAATTGTGTGAACAATCATATTCTTCACAATAAAACCTTGAGATATTAATGCAATGCAGCTAGACATAAAATAGAATAATTAACCCATTATGCATAACTTCAATTTTTAATTCTAGTCTTCAGTACATTCTTAATACATCTTCAATATGTTTAGTATATGTTACAAATTTTAAATATATCAAAAGAAGTATCCGAAACGTATCAGGTCAAGTATCAAAGTATCCGAGTATTGAATACATATCTGAGACATATCAGGTCAAGTATCAGAGTATCCGAGAATTGAATACATATCTGGCACGATTATGTCTCCTCATGAAGTATCGGTACTACACAGACATGTGCACACTTATGCCAAATTGGCAATTAATAAAAAAAATAATGCCTAAAACAGATACATCTGCACCAGTGAGGCAAAAGATGCTTGAGTGAACAGTAACAAAATGAAATCCGTACAATCTACTAAAAGAGCAAGAAAATCAAACTGAGATTGGAGTAGCAAAAGGAAATACAATGTAGTATCGGAGTTATATATGCAACATAAAAGAAAAGCAACGTCAGCATGGAAGGAAACAGAACAGGAGGGTTTAAAGGGTTAAAGCTTGCCAAGTCTGGCAGCAAACCTTCTCCTCAAAATAGGAAGCATCAGCTTCATCAGATGGAATATTCTCCAGAACATATTTGACTGGATCAAAATCCTGAAAAGGAAACAAATGTGATAGCGCAAAAGATAAGAACTATGATAGATACATCATCATTCTATAATTTCTCCACCAATTAAGATTCAAAATGTTATATGTTCTTGATAACCAAAGAACTAGAACAACAAGGGGAGATATATCTATGATTTTCAAAGACAACTGTATCCTCGAATTGCAAGTTTTTCCTATTAAGATTTACATTTTCATTTAACTATGTGGTGCATCTTTACTAGTCTGGATAAAGGCTTTGTTGTTGTTTCTTTTGTGCTTGCCAATTGTCAATCTTTACTACTTAGTGCTTCCATGTCTTTGCAAAAAGTATATAAGATAGAAGGCATCATATCACTTCTTAGGAGAGTCAGCTTCCCTCAAGCAAATGATAATTTGTTGATGGTATAAGCACGGGAAAACTTTTGGCAATAGAGTTTATACGTGCGAGGATATAAAATCTAAATTTCAAAGATGGATATAACTAAATTCGAAGCAAAAGAAAAAAAAAATTAAGATCAATCTATTTCCCAGGAAAGAAAATTAAGGATCGAAATTAGTAAAGTTGAACGAGTAGTTGAAACCTGTTCATAGAACTCTTCCTCAAGATCCTCTATGACTTGACCCTGAGGTCTACTTCCATAGATTGAAACCAGTTCCTCAGAATTTGACGGAAGGGCAAGTCTTTCATGTGGAGGCATTCCAGCTAGAGCACGAGCAACAGCAGCCGCAGCTGCTGCCCTAGCTGGCACCTGCAGTAATGAACCAAGAACATGTTTGTTCAGACTATGGATATCCATTCCAAATGCAGCAGTTACTGGCAAATAGTATGCAAGTAAAAATGCAGGAAAAGACATTGAAGTCCATATATGAGCAAATGACTCAACTAATAATCTGACCAAGATGCAACAGTAGGAGATGTAGTTACAAAATAAAGGCAAAAAGGCTTTAATTAATGTTGCATGTACAAACAGATATAGACATATCATATACCGAAACATAATAAATGCTAAAAATACATGTAATCTGCATAATCGACAGGACATGGCTTCAAGATTAAAATAGCCACACTACATTGTTTCAATTATGAAATAACAAGGACGACCCAACTAAAGACAGTAAAGAAGTATGCTGAATTTGAACAATTGCTGACGAAGCATTGCTGAATTTATGCATACCACTCATGCAGAATGATGCTTACTAAAATGCAGCACTAAGATATGACACTAAAAGATATCCAATAAAAGTACATATGACATAAAATCATATGAAGCTGCAAAAAGGCTGGAACTTGATTTAAAACATTGACAGAATGGCTATCCAAATTCGACTTGAGATGTATAACTAGGCTGGCAAATTATCAATGGTGATCGCCGCATAGAACATCATCTGATCTAGTATACAGCAATAACAACAAGAAAGCCTCTTTACCAAATTTTTGGGATCAAACACATGAATACATTCTTTATATTCAGCTCCATTAATGGCCTTCTCCCTTGTATTAGCAATTACCATGTCCTTTTTTACTGCTTCAATGCCTATGATAAACAAGAGACTTCTCCCAGCCAAAAAATTGCCATCCAGCCATGTTAGACAGGACACACGTGTTCCCGTGTTCAACACCTACAAATGCTATAACCTCTATTTGCATGATAGCATTCATATGATAAGAGTATATTATGTCACTGCTTTGACAAGAACTAAATATTCTATGATCCATTTTACTATTATAACATCTTTCATATATGAATAATAACCCAAGTAGAGTTCTAATAAACTAAATATTCTATGGTCCATTTTACTATTATAACATCTTTCATATGTGAATAATAATCCAAGTAGAATTCTAATAACTCTTATTTTTTTTGTTTTACTTTTTTCATTTTAAATTTAAAAAAATCCACTCCGACTGGATTTTTCTAAACTGCAATTATGCATATGTTTTGAAGGTAGCTAAATACAATTTAATCATAAGGGAAGATAGCCAAATGAGCCTCAGTTAGAATTTTGGAGTTATAGAGTTATGAGACAACGTTACAAAAGTATGGTCTAGAAAACAGAACTTCAAAGCCAAACAGGGGATCAAAAAGTCCTATAATTGGAGAGGATTAGAACTTCCTACCCCAAAAAAAAAAAAAAAAAAAAAAACGAAGCTTTCACTATCCATCAAAGATCAAAATGGCCAAGAGTACTCAGCTCTACCCAAATTAAAGTTTGGACATATTTAGAGCAACAAATGTTCGTAATTTGCACCATGCCAAAAACTTTAACCAACATCTAGAAGAAATTAGCTCAAATCCAAGTTTGCAAAAAAGTTAACCGTGTTATCCTCCGTCCCATGAATTAAGAACATAGTTATACAAGAAACAGCCATAGGGCATGATCTCAAGCAATATCCTCAACAATGCTATAAGAAACTTGGCCGAGAGGTGTGCAGTAATCAAAGTGATCGAAATGGCTCTGAAACACTGAAGAATTCTATGCTCTTTTTCTTCGTGTGCCACTGTGCTGTCTCTCTTGCTTACACATATCCAATACAGCACATTTCAGAACTTTTGTGCACATTTTCGCATCAAACGGAAGGGGGAAAAAATGGCTAGAGAATCCTTAAATGAATAATGTATCACACTAAAAATTGTCATTTTTATCTTTCTCATTGTAATCTCAAAATAAAAACTGCTAAGTAAGAATCAACGTACTTCGGGGCGATCGGAGGCGAGGGGAGAGGAAGGGAGCAGGCCGAGAGATCTAGCGGAGCGAACGGAGCTGAGGATCTTCTCCCCAACCCTAGAAAGATCCATGCCGCCTGCTTGGAGGAAAAGCAGCGGCAGGAACAGCAGTGGGCCCGGGGTCGTACCGAGTTGGTCCTCGATCGATCTTCCGTCGCCGCCGCCTCCGCTGCCGCTGTCGAAGAACGAAGGGAGACCCGATGGATCTCGACGCATCTCACTGTCGCCTCCCCTCCATCGACCAAGTGAGGGATGAGATAAATTTAGGGAAGAGAGCTTGGATGGATTGAATCGAAGTGTGCTGATGGTATTGGTATTAATTTGGTAACGATCTCAGCTCAGACTGCGATGTTTGTCTATAATTTGCCGTGTCTCTCGAATTTGTTTCCGACTTCTGGATCCGGTCGTCTTTGGGAAGCCTTTGTTCTGGGGATGATGAAACTGGGCCGGGCTTTTAGCTATTGTGTGTCTATTCTTTGCTTGGGATGGATTGCACTTTGGGATGTAGCACTGCAGAAGGGTAATTGTAAAGGCAAGCTCAAATATCTAAAGGCACACCCCACTCTATTGCTTTATTTAAACGTTTGCTATTTTTTCTTAGCGGAGAAGTACGCTTTTTTTCTTCTTTGTTTTAACTGGGTGGGATTCGCTGGATGGGGAGAGAGGGAAATAGGAGGGGGGGTAGAGAAGTATACTTTTTTCTTCTTTGTTTTAAGTGGGTGGGATTCGCTGGATGGGGAGAGAGGGAAATAGGAGGAGGGGTGGTGGTTTTTAGCAGAAGGGGAGAGCAACAACTAGCGGAGGATGGCCAAGGTGGAAATTGAGGAGGGGTTTATTTTTTAAAAGAATATGACATTTTGGGAAAAAAGGGGTGTGTCCTTAGAACATTCTCAAATTTTTTAAAAAAAAATTAAAGGATGTGCTCTTAAAAAGAATGTGTCCTTTGGATAATTGGATAATTGGAGTATGCCCTTACAATTACCCGTTGCAAAATCATGGAGCGAGTTGGGTTGCTAGAAATATATCAACTGTGACCCAACTCACTCCTCAATTTAATAGGTTTCATCTTGGAAAAGAGTTTAGAGTTGGAGAAAACTTAAAGTGGAGGTATAGATTATGCAACTCAATTTTATAGGGTATAACTTTAATTTTCTAAATTTCAATTTATGATATTGTTTGAGTCGCATAAAAGTAGAATTATGAGATAATAAAGATAGGAGTGGAGTTTAGTACTTTAGAATTATCTCAAGTTTAAAGTTATTTAACCTTTCGAGTTGAGATAATTGTAGTTATTTAAACTTTAATTGTATTGTCAAATGTTTTGAATAAATTTAATTAATTAAGTAAATTTGTTGTCACAGTTAATTCTTAACTAAAATTAGTTAATATTCTTGATAAAATATTTAATTGAACAAGATTGGGACTCATATTCTAATAACAATTAATTATGAATTAGTATCAAAATATAAAAATTTGTTAATATAGCCTAAACCTAAAAATCCACCCAAAAAAAGCTAATTAAACTAAAAATTAAACTGCTTGCAGTACATATGCAGTCAAATTTCCCATTATAACACAAATCTTGAAACTGAAACCACTGTCCACTGGCACCTCATCCTAAAATTCAAACACAATAAGTCATCACCTCTGACCTCAAACTCCTTTTTTCCCCCAATTCTAACACCACCGTGACTTCTTCGTTTTTCGTCCCTCCTCACTACCTTCCCATCTCTAAAGCCCCAATCAAGAAGAGCCCAACTTGTAACCCCATTCAACATCAAGCCCACCTCCTCCCTCAACAACACCAATAAGCCCAAACCCAACAAGCCCAAACCCACTAGCGGGTCGTGAGTCAGCCCGGATTGGCTGACAACCCTAACCCGTTCCCTCTCTCCCAGCGGCGACGACTCCGGTATCCCCGTTGCCAACGCGAAGTTGGAGGACGTTTCCGACCTCCTCGGTGGGGCCCTCTTCTTGCCCCTCTTCAAGTGGATGAACGAGTACGGGCCCATCTATCGCCTCGCCACTGGGCCCTGCAATTTTGTCATTGTCGGTGACCCAGTCATCGCCAAGCACGTGCTCAAGAATTACGGGACCAAGTATGCGAAGGAGCTGGTGGCCGAGGCCTCTGAGTTCTTGTTTGGGTCCGGATTCGCCGTCACCGAGGGATCCCTTTGGACGGTAAATTTCAACCTTTTCTTGAAAATTTTTAATTTAGGGTTCTGAATTTAATTGCATCGTGAAATTTTATTGAGAGTTGTTAGATGCGGCCCAGCTTTTTCTTAGTGAGCCCTATACTTAATTACAAATTTACCATAAAATTTTTTGGACCAAAAAATTCACTGTCCTTTCTTCTCCAACAAATTTTTCCTCCGCCTCCGTCACCATCGCTGCTGTCAGCAACAGGCAGCGGCTGCTGCATTCGGGGCTGCTGCTGTGGCTGCCGCAGCAGCAATAGGAGCCAGCTGTGGCTGCCACCGTTGTTGTCACCGCCACCACCACCGTTGTTGTCATTGCCATCATTGCTGCCGCTGCCGCCGCTACTGGCTGCTGCTGCTGGTGTCACTAACGGAGGAGAGAAGAGGGTAATATCAGAAAAAACATGGAGCTCACTGAGAAAAATTGGGTAAGTTCTAAACTAATAAGAAAAATTGGGTAAGTTCTTAACTTCCCTGGCTCACTAAGAAATTGTGGCTCAGTAGGAAAAGTATGAGCGCATTTAGCAACTTTCAATTTTATTTATTGCATAATGCACTTGGTGAAAAGTATGGGCGCATCTAGCAACTCTCAATTTTATTTATTGCATAATGCACTTGGTGAATTGAGGTACAATCGCGAAGCTGTTGCAAACAGGGACGAGAAAAAGTGCGAAATTTTGGTCGGTTTGTTCAAAATCTTGTATTAAAAATATAAATTTTATTTTTTTAATTTAAAATTTAAACAGTCGTGGGCTAATGATTAGCCATTGGACCACTCATTCTCATTGCCAGCTGCAAATGTTGTTGTTTTGGAGGATACTGTTGCATAATGTAGTTAAGGATTTGTTCAGGGAATTTCCAAAGTAGCATGCTATTTTTTCCTAGTGAGTCTACTTATAATTTTGATTAATATTACAAGTTTGTCATTGTTCTATTTGGACAAAATTGTTTTTATTTTCAACCTTCCTTCTCCTTCTCTCTCTTTCTTATCAGTGAAGATTTGAGTTTAAAAAAAAAATGAATTTGTAAACCCACATCGACGATCTAATGTCTTTGGAGGTTTGAATCCATCATGCTCTCTCAAATTTTAAGTTGTTTAAGTTAGGGTTTAGGGTTAGGGAATATGAAAATGGGATTAAAGTAGGAAGAGGAGGTGAGTTTTGGAGGAAATGGGATTGAAGTTGAAAATGGTTTTCTTGGAATGAGTGGTGTGCGCACTAAGAGAGGGTGGGCTGACTAGGAAAAGTGGGCTCACTAGGAAAAATGGTGTGCTCCTCTAGAAACTCAA
Organism: Dracaena cambodiana; assembly: GCA_036321105.1. NCBI lineage: Eukaryota > Viridiplantae > Streptophyta > Magnoliopsida > Asparagales > Asparagaceae > Dracaena > Dracaena cambodiana. The sequence continues at coordinate 56,146,539 of JAYEPQ010000004.1, read as the reverse complement.
ATTTGTCTCTAGTTATCCAAAAAAATTAAAACTTAAAAATTTGTTGTAGGTGAGGCGAAGGGCAGCGGTTTCGTCACTCCACAAAAAATTTCTAACAGTGATGGTTGATAAGGTGTTCTGTAGATGTGCATTGAGGTTTGTGGAGAAGCTCAAACCATTTGCTTCTAATGGTGCTGCAGTGAACATGGAGGAGAAGTTCTCTCAGTTGACTTTAGATGTGATTGGTCTGTCTTTGTTCAACTACATCTTTGACTCTCTTACTTCAGATAGCCCGGTTGTTGATGTGGTTTACACTGCATTGAAGGAGGCGGAGGCTTAATCCACTGACATTTTACCATACCGGCAGTCAGGTCCGCATTTACCTTAAATGTGTTTATTTAGCCATATGAAATAAGTAGCTTACTTTGCCATATGAGAATGCTTTTGATCTTTTTTTTTTGTGATTGAACCAGTCAGATTAACATTTAGTAGACACTAAAGAATCATAGTTATTGCATTGGTGAAAATTTAGATTTAAAAGCTTCAAATGGATGGTAACTTTCTTTGTTTGGCTTGAAGGCTATTCTCCCAAATGGCATGAAAAGTTCACCGTTATCTAGAGCTAGATTTTCATCTGCCCTACACAGCTATTGATTCTACTGATGCTATGTTATAGCTTTCGAGAGTATGGGTGAATGAGAAGGGCGTGAAATAATATCTTATTACAACAAGTATTATAGTTGTTGCATAGTGATTAGATCTCTTGAGACGGTGTAGGTGGCCCAATGTGTAGCCTCAATGCCACAGAGACACTGACGTAGAATGGAAGCGATATAAGGTTTGTGATGGGGGAATTGAGATAAAAATTAGGGTTTTTGGGGATAAATTATGGTTCGTATCTCACGCCCAAGCGAATCACTTGCACACTATCTCACGAATCACTTGAGAAAAGATTTGATAAAGCAAATCACATGCTCTCATAAATCATATTTCACTATATTATCTAAAATCAAAATTACAAGAAATATTTATAGCAAATTAGAGGATAAAAACAAATCTCTAAAAATCCAAGATTTAACTAAATTCTTAATCAACTCAAATCCAACTAAATAACTAATCTCATCTCTATCAATTCTCCTGCGCTTGGAAATATTCACCACACAGTGAATGGCGATAAGAAGAAAGTCAAGTACAATCAACTGAAATTGATCAATCTTCTCGAAATCTGGTAAACTTTTCCACCAAACTAAATATAAGAAAATCAAACAGTTTAGTAGCCAAATATATACTATCTGACATTTCTATGGTGGCGGTAGTAATAATTTTGGAAGATCTAGTAAGAAATTAAAATTCATTGCTTCTGCAGAAAATGAAAAACTTGGAATGGGAGTTGGAGAGGCAAGGAAAATATGATCTGCAGTTAAGAATTTATGTAATTCGCCATATACCTCTGTAGGTGTGTTAGGCCTCAAGTTCTCCTCATGAATATAATTATTGAGTGTCTATGTAGTTAGTTCCAACATAAAAATTTGATCATCAGTTTCTGGATATGGAGTAAGTTGTACGTTGGACTTGGTCTCTCATCACCTAAAATCTCGGAAGCGGATATGCCGGTATTTGAAATCTTGGAAGGACACTGGTAGTCATAGTATCAAAATTTTCCACATGTTGAACACTTAATAAAAGGACACTTGTGAGTAGAGTGTCCATATCGTTCACACTTTTGAGTATTGTTTAAAGACAAGATGTGGAGCATACCATGCACAAAAAAAAAAAAAAACTGCAACCGTTTTCAAGTTGGATGGGATTTATAGTTGCTGAGCTATCAATTAGAAGTTTTTCCAACCAACTTCAATTTAGCATAATTGTATTGCTGCTCTGAAATCAAAGGAAAGTAACAAAAAAATTACTCTAAATTGCTCTCCAAATTTTCATAACAATTATGGTCATTATAACCATGGAAATAGGAGATTGCATCATATATATCACTCTCCATTTGTTTGAAATCAACATCAGTGTTTATGTATTTTCCACAGAATATAAATTCCATAATAATTAACTCCAAAATTCAGAGCATAAAGTTTAGAAAATACCAAACAATTGCAACTTCTTCACTGTAGCTCGAATCTGAAACAAATCGGGCTCAAAATAGCATCAAAATCACTCTCAAACCCTTAACGGGTCTGTTTGGCCTTAACGGGTCTGCTGAACTTTAGTTCGGATTGGATTGCTTGAAAAACCCGATGTGTTTGGACTGACCCAATTCTTGTTGGATTTGAATTTGCTTCCGGGTTGATTGCAGATCCAAAATCACGTCCTTTTGTTTCAATCCTCAATGAAGACCAACTCTTTGTTCTTCTTCGATGGCTGGAAATGGAGTAATCAACACTTGGTGAAGCTCTATCTTGGTGGCTGAGAGCGACGGGGGAGGAGAATCAGTTCGAAGTTGGGTGTTGGGACTGCAGGGATAAAGGAATGGTGGTGTTGTTGCCAAAGTCGGAAGAGGTGTGGGGGGAGGTGGCATGACAGGTGTGGTTTTGTTGCTGCTGCTGTTGAGTTTGTTGTTGTTGTTGTTGGAGGAGTTGTTGCCGTGGGTCCCAATGACAAGGAAGATGATCGGTGAAATTGATGGAATTGTGGTTGTTTGTTGATTAAGAAGGGGGGTAGGAGTGGCTGCTCTCGATGAGAGAAGAGAAGGGGAAAGTTGTGTTTGTGTTTTTGTTCCCTTCTTCTCTTCTACTGTTGCTTCTCCCTTCTCTGTTCTTTTCCTTTCTTTTCTTTTTCTTTTTCTTTTTTTTTCCTCTAGTTGTCTCTTTTTTTTTTCTCAGCTTTTGTTTTTCTGATTTTTCTTTTTTTATTTTTTTTCTCAAATCTAAAACTCAAAAAATAATAAAAAAGATGGAAGAAGAAGATGGTGGAATTGGACTTTGATACCTGAAAATATGGAACTTTAGCTCTGATACTAATTTGACCCAGTACAAAAGCGATTTAGGGTTTGTGGTGAGGGAATTAGGATAAAAATTAAGATTTTTGGGGATAAATTAGGGTTTGGATCTCATGCCCAGGCATTCACTTGTCCACTCTCTCATGAATCACTCTAGAAAAGATTTGATAAAGCAAATCACATGCTCTCATAAATCATATTTCACTATATTATCTAAAATTAAAGTTACAAAAAATATTTATAGCAAATTACATGATAAAAATAAATCTCTAAAAATTTAAGATCTAACTAAATTTATAATCAAATCAAATCAAATCCAACTAAATAACTAATCTCATCTCTATCACACACCCCACCCAAAACACCCCGAAGACAACAACAATCACGCACGCACGAAGAAGCACACATAAATAGTAAAGAGAAAAGGTGTAAGTACAGTTTTACTTGTAACCTATAACTTGAATAAGTACTGTTATGTGTACGTAGTGAATGAGTAGTGAGAGTTCATTATTATTGTAATACCTTTGTTCTTGAATTTAGTAATCCACTATGTGGGAAGTATGTTTAGCCAGTTATCATTGGCAACTTAAGCTCATCCCTGTTTGTCCCTCTCAATCGTGGCTCTGGGTCTCATGCTAATTTTACAATGCCCATAGCACTTGTATATTCACAAGGTAAATGCTTTAACTTGTTATCCATGGAAGTATAATTGTAAGTAGCTTACATGTACTTAACCTTTGAGTCGATGACAATGAAATACATTTCAGTGCTAACCTTTTCTGTGCGTCTGCATGTCTTTGAAAAATACTCTTGGGGAATTTAGTCGGAAATAAACTTATAGACCTAAGTGCGCTATAACATTTTCAAGCAGATGTCGGGACTAAACGTTAATAATCATATTTAATAGCGGTATCAGAGGATCAAGATTTGTAGTTTCTATATTATAGTTAGTATGTATTTTAATTAATCACATTTGACTATGGTCAGGGAAATGGTGTTCATTACAACCAAGTAAATATTTAATCATACGGTTCCTAATTTTGCTGAGAGTTAGGCCTTTCACTGGACATGGATTTTGCATACTGTACACATGTAAATGCAAAATTTAGTAAAAATTCTTTGTCATGAAACCTAGACAAAACTGGATAAGTCAAACTAATTTTTCTTTTCCTTTCCCCTTTTTTGCTTTTGTGAGTCCAGGTACCCCCTTTGTTAAATATTATATTGGCCAGGGAACAAACATCTTTTCTTTGTTTTACCATTCTATGAACCGTACAACTATGATCTGAATGTCTTAGTTTCCTCTGTAAATTTCTTGTGATTAAAAAGTTAGAAACTGTTTCATGCTTCTTTTTGAAGATTTTGTAGCCCCTTCAGTTTGTAATTTCTCTTTTGTTGTGGTAGATACCTTTTCTATGCAAAACTATAGCAAGGCAGATAAAAGCAGAAAGAGCAGTTGCTATAATCCGTAGCACTGTTGAAGAACTCATCACAAAGTGCAGACAGATTGTAGAGACGGAAGGCGAACAGATTGATGGTGAGAAGTATGTAAAAGACACAGATCCAAGCATACTTCGTTTCCTACTGGCTAGTCGTGAAGAGATTTCACAATTTCCTTGAGAGTTGTGCTCCCATTTTAGCAGCTGAAGTTTTCTCTTGATATTGTTATACTTAATTTTTTTAAATTTGGTTTATGCACATGTTATAGTGCTCATTGGATATATTATGTTACATAGGCAGTTGCTTTATACTTTAACTACTTATTTATTGTAGAAAATCACTTGAAAAATAGGTATCAACACTGTATTTTTAGTCATTTTTCTCAAAACTTTTTAGCTTGTTTTCTTTCTCTTCCCTCATTATTCATTCAATGGCTGTGGGATCACCTAATCAATTAAATTTTAATTAATGCTATGCTATCTCAAATGATCAATTTTTATTGCATCTCCACGTTTTCTGAGTCGTTAACTTTGCCATATGTTTCTTAAAGAAAATGGACTCTTGCTGAGGTTCGTGGGACTAAGACAATCAAATAAGTGGTGTCGAATAAATTTGCGTCTTTTAAACGTAAATGAGGTTTGAAATCTTGAGGGGTATCAACAAGTGATACCCCATGGTTCCTTGTGGCTCTGCCATTGTGTGCATGTGCATGGACTTGGAAACATGACACGAGGTCAATTTTAATATTGATGGAATATTTAAAAAAATACAATAACATATAACAATTTTCCTTCTTTAGCTTACATTGCATATATGGTGTAGGTTATGCAATACTTTATTAATTTATTTAAATAAATATAAAACTGTTTAGAATAATTTTCGAAGGTAGAAAAATAATTCTAATAAAAAGTTAAATAAGAATATAAAAGAGATAGAAGCCATAGTTTGTAACAAGTTTCAAATAATTTTTTATATTTATCTTTATAAATATAAAGCTCACAGGCGTCATCATAAAAGAATTGAGGTGCAAAAAGAGTGGTTGGAGCAGGAGTCACATGAGGAGAGGGCATCGCTGGATGAGTTGTTGGAGGTTGTAGAGTTATCAAAAGGAGGAGTTGTTTGTGTCGTCACGTCATTGCAATGAGAGAAGGGACTTGAAATTTTTTAAGATCTTTTTGTGATCTTTTTACGGTTAATAAGCTCCAATTGACGCCATGTTACTAAATGGGTTATAACAACTTAAATACCATGTTTTTTAAAACATTTATAAAGACTGTTATGAAGTAATCAGAGTAAACCAATATATTGTATTATGAGTCAAGAGATACATAAATTTGTAAGTGTCTCAATACTATACAAACAATCTAACAAGCAATATGTGACTAAATCTAAACTAGATCCAAATACAAAATAGTTTTCTAACTTAACACTTGTTCTCAAATTGGAATATAAATATCAATTATACCCAACTTGATACACATATTAGAAAACACTGTCTCCCTCTTGAATAATACAAATTAATTTGAAGGGGATGAGCAGCAACAGTAGATGCTAGAAGTGGCAATAGATGAATTATTTGAATCATCAGAGTTCATTCGTATTCGAGCAACAACAACAATAGTAGCAAATAAATTTCTTTCTTAGAAATAGTAGTAGACAATAGGTAAACTTTTTTTTTAGAAGTAGTAGTAGGAATTAGATAAACTTCTTTCTTAGAAGCAGTAGTATGCAGCAGATAAAGTTTTTTCTTAGAAATAGTAGTAGGCAGTATATAAGTTTCTTTTTTAGAAGCAGTAGTCTATAACAGATAAATTTTTTTCTTAGAAGCAGTACTATGTAGTAGATAATTTCTTTTTTAGAAGTCATAGTAGATAAATGAAGGAGTAAAGAGTTACATTAAAACTAGATTATACCCTTACAGTTGAGAAAGATCCAGCCAGAGTCCCTTTTGGTGGATAGAAACAACAATAATCCTTTTATATTATTGTAGCAGTCATGAAGCAGAGAAGAAGCAAACACTAAATAGAGAAGTAGAAGCGAAGCAGTTGCGGAGTTAGAAAAGGATTGCAAAAGAAGCACAGAAAAAGCAAAAACTGAAACAGATGCAAAATCAAATTGGCGACGCGATTGCGGAACTGGAACTAGAATCGGAGTCAGATCGAAGTCTGCATCAAATTGGTGACACGATTATGGAGTTGGTGTCAGAATTGGAGTTGGCGTCAGAATAAAAGTTGGAGTCAAAATCAAAGTCGGCTCTGAATTAGGATGGTTGAGATTAACGATTGAGATTTATTTTATAACCTTGCTCTAATACTATTTTGTGAAATAATTAAAACCAATAAATTTATTTTATTATGAATCAAGTGATACATATATTTATAGGTGTCCAATACTATACAAACAATCAAATAAACAATGTCGGACTAAATCTAAACTAAATCCAAATATAAGATAGTTTTATGATCTAACAAAGACATATATTGTTCGTAATTTTTTTGAAAATGATCATCAACAACTGGCTTTTGATTAAATATATTTACTTAGTGTAATTTGTAGACATTACCATTTCATAAACCCAAATGAAACAAGTCTAGCCTTTCCATCTTCATTTTCCTACAGAGGATTTGATTTTCTCTTTCGTATATGCCTTAAGTTAAATAAATTTAAGGTAAACTATTGTTTTGGCTATCTTCATATAATACAGTTTTCAAAAAATTAGAACAGAAATAATTTTCATACATGCAATTCACATTAAAGACGTGTCAACTATGCATACAAATTTTGAAAAATGTTTATAAAAGTTAAACAATCAAAGACATGTCAACTATGCATACAAAATTTAGAAAATGTTTATAAAAGTCAAAATTTAGAAAATGTTTATAAAAGAATCAAAGACGTGTCAACTATGCATACAAAATTTAGAAAATGTTTATAAAAGTTAAACAATCCACACATTTAAAGGAGTATCCAAGTCTGTTTATGTCATATATGGGTCTGTAGAGAAACGATGCCAAAATTCCTGAAAATTTGCTTATCAATTTGTGGAAGAAAATTTCCGAGCTAGCCCATGACTCAACCAAATCAATGACGAGCGCCAAGAAATGAAGAGAGATCTTTCCATTAGTTGATAATTAGTTGATCACCAATAGACAAGGATATGCATTATAAAAGTTTGTGCAAGCGTGGAGACAAGGGCTTAGCGGAGAATTTTAAAACAGAAAATTTTCTCATCTGTAATTTGAGATTTCTTGTTTGACCCACCAACTTTCATCTTTTCCAAAATTGCAGCCCGTCCAAGATTACAGCTGCAATAGTCATTATTATTTTCGCAGGAGCATTGGAGGGGCTGCAATCTTGGAAAAGATGAAAGTGCTTGGGTCAAACAAGAAATCAAAATTGAATTTGAATTTGTGGTTTTCTAGAATCCGCTAAAGAAGGAAAATGAGACGGAGAGATGGAATGCGTGTCTTTCCACGCGTGACAGTTCAAATTTACAATTTCTCCTCATATCCTTCCTCATAAACAGAAAAAAAAAAAAAAAAAAAAAATCTGACTAGTAAAGAAAAATAAAGATAATGGGGTCTCCCCTACAACGAAAAAGAGATAACAGAGGTTTAAAAAATTAACATTAACAGTTCAACCATGGGTTAGACATGGTGGGTTCCATGTTAGAAATACTTTGCTATCTAGCTATGGATCCACATTACATGTGCCATGGAAATCAAAATTAAGTGCATTTTATCTAGTACGGAATCTTGCTTATTGTTGTCATTGTGGTTGGTTATGTGGTAGGGTGATAAACTACAATGACGTAAGTTGTTAAGTTAGTTTATATGTGAGTATAGTCCCATATCGGATAGGACAAATAAAGTCTATGAGTTTAAATACAAAGTTGGGGACTTGATCTAAAGGGTTTAAACTTTTGGATCAAATTGGTTCTCAAGTTTGTGTTTAGGCCCATCATGCTCCCCGTTGGAGCCGACGGTTGGTGGGTTAACTTTGGGTTTGGTTTCCCTATACCGTAGAAATTACTGATGTGGGCGAAATTTTTTGGAAAGTTAAGTGAAATGCACTTATAAAATCCAAAATGCAGATATCTGAGGGTTGCATTAAGATTTTATAATGACGAGATAAAATCTCTCTCAAATATAAGAAAATGCAGACCTATAAAAGTCACGTTTTGATCTCATATTAATGTGAAGATATACGAGATCTCCCCAAATATAGAAAAACACGATCCTTAGGAGCATTGGAGATAGCGTTAAAATAAAAAATACAGATCATCATCAAGAGACCCGCGTTTTTGAGCCAAAGGCTGAGGCTGAGTGTGAACCCCATATGGTCACATCTTAATTTGACCTTAAAATGCGAAGTTGAATCCGCATTTCAAATGTAGGGTCGCATTTTGATCACAAAATCTTATGAGGTTAAAGTTAACCCCGTTTCAATATAAACACGGGTCTAGCTGATAAGCTAACACGTAGATCATCAACTAAACAGAGATCCGCATTTTGAATTATTTTCCGAGCTCATGATTAGAGCTACAAATAATTAAAACGCGAACTCCAGAAGGTCACATTTTCATTCCAAAGTCTCAAAGGATAAAAACTATTATCATTTGTACCAAAATATGGGTCTAATCAAGCAAGACATATGGTTGGAAGCTAAAATACAGATCATTCACGAGAGAGAAATTCGCATTACGAGCTCATATTTGGAGCTAAGTATAGCTAAAATGCGAACCCAAGAGGGTCGTGTTTTCAGTTTAAAGCCTCAAGAGACGAAAATTATCTTCATTGACACCCAAACACGGGTTTGAGTATACCACACAAGTTATAAAGAGCCAAAACACGGATCTAAAGACTGAAATTCGCTTTTTAGTTATAAATCCAGAGGATTAAAGATTTCAGTTACAAATCCTAGAGATTTAATATAAATCCAATGGATTAAAGACAGAAAATCAATCCTCAATTAAGAAGGCTATTAATTGGATAGTTACACTAATTCAAAGGTCTTCAGACCTCTGTGAATAACCAAAAGTTGGGCTAAAAAAGGGGGTCGGAATATATCTCCACTTTGAGCACTTGTGCTGCAAATTCAGAGCCCTCTGCATTCAAAAGCTTGCAAAAGCTTCCAACTGTAGAACTTGCATTTGGATTGTCAATGGAGAGCAGGATCATTCTCCACAGCTACAACAAAATCCAATATTAAACAAAGAGGAAACTAGATTTCTCATGTTCTGTAAATGGGTAACCGTTCCTATTATAATCTTTATTGAGATTTTTTAATAAAATTTCATGGAAAAAAGAAGATTGGCGACAGACCCGCATTTCTGAAGAAACTTTAGCCTCTAAGGCTCATGGACCTTCAGTCCCAATTATTCCAGCTTCATCAGAAACTCATTCTCCAGCCGTAATGACTAAAAGTGAAGTTTGCTTTAAATATTTTCAAGAGAATAGATTCTCCTATCCCAAAAATACTATTTGGAGGAGATGTTGCCTGTACCAATCTTGGCAGTGAAAATTTCTAAGTTAAAAGGATTTTTCACAACAGAACGCGGAGCTAATTCAATAGCCCCGCGTTTGGTTACATTAACCCTGCGTTTGAATAAAGCGCGGAGATGTCCAATAGCTCCGCATTGATTCCGCAGTTTGGCTTGTATTAGCCTCGCGTTTGAGTGAAACGAGGAGATGATCAATAGCTCCGCGTTAGCTCCGCATTTTGGTTATTTAGCGTCATGTTTTGATGCAATTAAAGCTCTGCGTAAGAAGATAACCAGAATCTCAGATTGATTGAGATTATGATTTTGGGCTTATCCAAATACCCGAATCAAGTCTAATCAGAATTCCATCAAAACTAAGATATTTGATTGGAATCCTTGATGAATGCGAGTTCTATTTAGATAGAAACTCTTGCATAAACCTGGGGCTATAAATACCTTCATGGTGAAACCCTAGGAAGCTTCTTTTCGGCAATTGAGATATTTTCTGAAATCGGAGAATTCAAGTTACGCATAGAGCCTTGAGTTCGTGAAGATCAGAGAAAATTATCCTCTTCTTCCTTTCGGTTCTTAGAGAATTCAAGTACGCGAGAGAGCCTTGAGTTCGTGAAGACCGGAGAAGATCGTCTATAGTCGGCCGATATCTTTAAAAGAGAAGATTTCAACGTACCGATCGTCCAAAGGAACTACTATAGATCCCATCGCCACAGATCCCACGAAACTATTGTAAAAGAGAGAGATTGAACTATAAAATCCTCTCGTTTGTTCTCTTTATATCTTGTTCACTTCTATTGTAATTCAAGCTTATTCAATGGAAGGAAGCGAAGAAACTTCTACGACGAACAAACTGGCGACCACAGTGGGAGCCGTCTCTTTCACTGATGAAGAGATTGTGGCGCAATCGGACGTTGACTTGATCGGATCCGAAGTAGACACGCTGGTCGTTGAAATCGACCAGCAGAAGTACGAGGAGTTCCTCTCCTCCGGATCAGGTGACTTCGGTGAGACACGGCACTATCGTCGCATGTACTCCAATGCCCGAGTGACGGGTAGAAAGGTATCCACCGAGAGACGGGGATCCTTGGAGACTGCGGCTATAGAGCCGGAGTTCACACGAGAAATCCTAGCCAAGGATGAGCTACCGATTGCCGAAGAAGACTTGGGAACTGGACTGACCAGGACCCAACTCCGGAACAGGAACCGCAGAGCGAGGCGTAGAGCCCTCAAAGCCCACCTTGGACGTGGAGCTAACTCTAGAGGACGCGAGGCTATGGTCCCTCGCAAACTGGCTCGCGCTACCCGCGAGACCAATCTCTACCGCGTTAAACGTGAAGATACAACTTGCCTTAAAAGTAAGGAAAAGCCAGCGTGTGATTTTCCACCCAAGGCTGGTAATACTGGCGAGTTACGCAAGATTCCTGACACTCGCGATGAACTCGAGTATAAAAATTATTCAAAGCCAGCGTGTGATTCTCCACGCGAGGCTATTACTGTGCCTAGCGAGAGACGCGAAGCCAGTAAGGATTGCGCTAGTCGCAGAATACCCAATACTCGCGAGTTACGCGAGTATAAAAATTATTCAAAGCCAGCGTGTGATTCCCCACGCGAGGCTATTACTGAGCCTAGCGAGAGACGCGAAGCCAGTGATATTTGCAATAAACGCAAGACTTCTGACACCCACAAGGAACGGGAAGATGATTGGCAGATAGTTGTCAGTCGTAAAAATCGCGCTAAGCGCGAAGTTATAATCTGTGTTAATCGCAAAGATAAGCCAGCGTGCAAGAACTTCTCTTCACGCGGGGCTATTATTCCAGAAGCTAAAATTCCAAGGACACACCAAGCCAGCGAGAAACGCGAGGCTAGTGTAGATAAGCGCGAAGCTATTCTTCAGGCCCGCAATGTGAAACGCGAGGCTATTCCTAAGCCACGCGAGGATCGGTCCGACCCCAGAGTCAGGGTTGATCAATCAAAGAAGCTTCAGTGGATTCCTAAACATTCTCAAGAGTTGAATGGACCTCTTGACTCCATGGCTAGAGGCACTGATCTCAGGGAACATCTCTCTAAGAAGAGAGGCATAGACCAACTTCAAATTGAACATATCTGCCATTACCAGCAACTTGTGACAGCAGTATCAGCCGTGATAAACAACTGTGGTTGCAGCAAGAACAGGATATCTGTATTCGACCGATTAAACGAGTCAAACCAGAATCCTGCTAAGAAGACAAGAACCACTTCCCTGAAACAATGGAGAGCCGTAACTTCCAACATGGTGGGAAAAGGGAAGAAAATTGCAGAGACGGATGATGATTCAGAATCGAGCGATGAAGAACCTCATCGTGTTACCCGACTAAGATCAGGAGCCGTCCCGCCCCGAAATTATAAGAAGTTCGCAGGGGGTTCTTACGACGAGGGCAGCGATAATTCCGCTATAGCCTCGCCTCCATCCTCTACATCGTCTCGGCTTCAGAAGTCAGCATCGCATATGGCAGATAAGTCTGACGATATCAATCAGAGATTTGAAGCTCAAGAAAAGATGATTCGAGAGCAGCAAAAGATGATTGAAGGACTCAAAGTCATGCTATCGAGATTTGTTGAAGATAATGCCAAAAAGGGCAAAGAAACTCTGAATGAAGAAGAACAGGAAGAGAAAGCCCACTCGATGCATGAGGAAGAGGATAGATTTTCTTTTCATGATCCGCATGGCGAAAAGATAGAAAAGTTGCAGAATCAACTCGAAGCTTTAATGCGTAAAAAGGAGTTGAAAGAAGCTGGGGTCTCAAGACCGTATCCTCCTGAATGGGATATGATACCTTACCTACCAAAGTATAAGCCGCTCAAGTTAGAGCCATACGACAGGAAGGGATCACCCAGTCAACATATATATTACTTTTTGTCCCAAGCAGGACACTTAATGGGTAATGATCCCATTATGACCAAAGTATTTGCAAGTACTTTGCGAGGGCCTGCCTTTACTTGGTTCATGCAGTTGCCCCCAGGTACTATTAATACCTGGTTAGATGTCGATAAATTATTTCTCTCACGTTTCTTCAAGGATGACACATAGATTACGGTTCATTCCCTCCTTGCGACTAGGCAAGGAGAACAAGAAGCGGTTAAAGATTTCATAGAAAGGTTCCGGGAGAAGTCCGTACATTGTAAACACGGAATGATCCAGGAAACTCTAGTCGAGACCTGTCGACACAATCTTAAGACCAATGTGCTCCTCAAAATGGGGGCCGTAGAGTCTAAGACGTGGAGGGACCTGCTCAAACAAGGAGAGCAAGCTGAAGACTTGATTCGCCGAGTTGAGGAATCCCGCGGATCAAGAAACGCTGGGGGTAGTAAGCCATATACCCAAAACAACAACAATAAGAATAAAGGGAAAGCAGTCATGTCGTCAGAAGCTGCTCCTCAGAAAACCGGTCCTCCGCCAGAGCCAAAGCCTCAAGGTCAGCGAGGATCAAGGCAAATCAGACCGCAACAAGAAAGGAATTACACTTTCAAGGCGGAACAGACACATATCCTCTTTCACCTGCTCCAGAAGAAAGGAATGATAAAACTTCCAGAGAATAAGAAGCCAGAAGATGCTGGTAAAACTAAAGACCCCAACTACTATCTTTATCACCGGAATGTTGGGCACCCTACCAGGGATTGTTTTCCCCTTAAGAACAGAATCCAAGCACTAATAGAGGCTGGAGTTCTGATGCTTAAGGAAGAACAGAAGAAGGTCACTGCCAATATGGCAACCATAATGGTCGGAACCCACGAGTTTCCCGCAGGAGTGACCCCAATCCCTAAGGGTAAGATGGTCACGAAGAATCTTGATCCGCACAACAAAGCCCAAGAGGGACTTATCCCCGTAACTACCCAGAAGGGGAAAGTTATGTGGGTTCACCCTAATTTGCTAGAGGATGAACAATGGACTACTTCAGGAAGTCAAGAGAAGAAACGGGCTGTTAATGCCATTTCTGCAGATATAAAGGAAGAATATATAGCTTCGGGAGCCTTCACAGATTCTGAAGAAGAACCCGAAACTATGGCCACCCATCAAGATGGGGCAGGCCCTTCCGGTACTCGATCTGGAAAGACATATCTTAAGGACTACACTAGAGTTGATCCAAAAGATATCTATGCAGAACTCGCAAAGCCTGCGAAGCAGAAAGGACTTCGTTTCCAGAAGAATCCTGCCAGAGATGAAGGAGCCAAAAAAACTCCCTTCGAGTTTGACATAATCGCGCAGTTGGCTAACATCCCAGCGTGAGTGACGCTTTACGAATTGTTGAGATTATCAAAATCAACACATGAAGCTCTAAGAGAGGCCTTGGCAGACTCTGAGTCGTTCCTAGCTCAGATTGTCGAGCCGGCCATCGAAGAACGGGACTCTTGACCCCCACTGTCATCAAGTGAGGAGGCAAGTCCCACAAATCATCTTCTCTCCAGAAGACATGCAGGTAAGGAGTATAAAGCATAATAGGCCTTTATATTTCACCGGGTATGTCGGATCCACAAAAGTGGACCGAATTCAGATTGATCCGGGTTCTGCACTCAGTGTCGTGCCCAGTAGATTGATGCAGCTGTTGGGGATTTTCCTTCATCGCTTGACACCTACGCACGCTACCATCTATGGATTCAACGCTAATAATAGCCATCCTCTCGTGCATGAAATATTGCGATGAGGAAGGAGAGGTCCGGACACTAATTGCGGACAAGCAGCCATTCAAAGGGTTGGAAAATTACTTCACAGATGCTGCACTCTACAAGCAGCACATGAAGCCTCCAATGACAGTCTTAGCAAGTCTCCAAAGCCCGACGATAGTGGCAATGAAGCCGACACTGAGTATGAGCTCCTTGGAGAAGATGATGGGGGTTATTACGAAATCAACCCTCACCTAGATCTTAGCTTAGGTCTTGATAATATAGTGGATGTAATAGAAAGTGAATGGGTTATTAATGAAAATGTAAAGTTAGTCTACGAGCATGCTGTAGCTATGAGTTTGAGCCCTCTTGTACCTCCACCGAAGCGGATGGCCTGACCGAACTTGAAGTTCTGGCCGCATACCATTTGCCCCTCAGGTCTTCCCTCCTCTCTCAATTAAAAATAACCGAGGATCAAGGGCACTTCTTTGAAGTGCCTCCCCGACAGAAGTCCCAAAGGCCGATCATATTCGGCAAAGTGGTCATGTCGCCCCGACAAAGACAAAGTAGTGAAAGTGATGAACAAACATCACCTCAATTTCACTTATATGAGCAAAGGTCCCGACAGATGATGGAGAAAATGGGATATAATTTTACCCAGAAGCCGGGATTAAACTTTGGAAAAGAGCGACGGAATCTCATACCCTCGTTTAGACCGAGAGGAAAGAGCCCTGATTACTATCAGAAGACCCGCAGAGGGTTGGGTTATGTATCTACTCCACCTTCGTCACCATTAAAAGCTGAAGAGAGTTCTTCGGCCAAAGAAGAAACATCTTCACCAGATCATGACTCAGATATAAGCACCGGTGCTTGGTTTCAATCTTTGACAATCAATATGGTTTCAGCCGCGCCAGAAAGCGATGAGGAACCAATTGACGTTCAAGATGATGCTTGGGCTAGGCATATGGATACTCTCTGGGATGTCCGCTTTGAACAGCGTGACCCGCTCACAGAAGACAAATTAATACAGGTTAACATGGGAACGGAAGAAAATCCGAAACCCATTTTCATAAGCGACACACTAACTCCTTTAGAAAAAGAGGAACTTATATCCCTTATCAAAGAGTATATAGATGTGTTCGCATGGAGTTATGAAGATATGCCTGGGCTTGACCCTCAAATTGCCACACATCGGTTAAATATAAAAGAAGATGTCAAACCTGTTAAACAGCAACAGAGGCGTTTTCGACCGAAATTGATGGAGGCAATAGTTGCTGAGGTCAATAAGCTTATACAATCCGGTTTCATCCGTGAAGAACAACACCCAGATTGGGTGGCAAACATAGTGCCAGTTCGCAAAAAGAATGGCAAAATCCGGATATGCATTGACTTTCGAGATCTGAACGCTGCATGTCCCAAGGATGAATTTCCACTCCCCATCACCAATGTGATGCTCGATAATACTTGCGGTTATGAGAGGATGTCCTTTATGGATGGCTTCTCAGGTTATAACCAAATCAAGATGCACCCGAATGATGAAAAGCATACAGCTTTCAGAACGCCACAGGGGATATACTGTTATATAGTGATGCCATTCGGATTAAAGAATGCAGGTGCCACCTACCAACGCGCAATGAGTGCCATATTCAAAAATCACCTGCGCAGAACAGTGGAGTGCTATGTGGATGATTTAGTAGTTAAAAGCAAAGACAAAGAAGATCATCTTCATGATTTAGGAGTGGTCTTCGATCTTATGCAGAAACATCACCTGAAGATGAATCCTACCAAGTCGTTCATGGGGGTATCCAGCGGGAAGTTTCTAGGGTTCGTAATAACTTCAAAAGGAATTTTCCTTGACCCTGAAAAGGTAAAAGCGATTAGCGAAATGCCGCCTCCCCGCAATCTTAAGGAATTAAGGGGATTACAAGGAAAGCTCGCTTATATTCGGCGCTTCATATCCAACTTATCTGGACGATGCCAACCATTCTCCGAACTTATGAAGAAGGGAGTGTCTTTCATATGGGATGAGGCATGTCAGCAGGCATTTGATGACCTCAAGGAGTACCTTACTAAGCCTCCTGTACTAATGGCACCAGCCCCCGGGCAGCCCTTCCTTATATATGTAAGGGCCATGGATAATGCTTTAGGAGCATTACTTGCTTAATATAATGAGCACGGCCATGAGCATGCCCTCTACTATTTAAGTAGAACAATGATTGGGGGCGAACAGCGGTATACACCGATTGAAAAGGAATGTTTAGCCCTAGTGTTTGCTGTTCAGAAAATGCGACACTACATTTCAGGGCAAACAATTCATGTTATATCACGGGTTAACCCCTTGAAGATTCTAATGACCAAATCGGGATCCCTAAATGGCCGATTGGCAAAATGGGCGCTCTTACTATCGCCCTATGATATACATTTTGTTCCTCAAAAGGCTATGAAGGGACAGGCAATCGCCGATTTCCTTGCAGACCATCCAATTTGGTCCAAATTAAAGCAACATCAGAAGTCAACATAGTTACCGGAGAACAGCCTTGGCAAATGTTCTTTGATGGTGCCGCGAGACGAACTGCTGCTGGAGTGGGGGTTGTGCTTATATCCCCACATAAACATATATTGCCTAACGGTTACTCATTAACAGAACCGTGCACTAATAATATAGCGGAGTACAATGCGCTCATTATCGGCTTAAAAATAGCTCTGCAACTGGGGGTGAACCATCTAGAGGCATATGGAGACTCTAAGCTCATTGTCAATTAGATGACAGGTGAGTATGAAGTCAGACATGAAGCCCTCATCCCCTATCATCAGCTAGCTATTGAGCTAGCAGGATATTTTGAACAATTTTACATATACCACATATCTCGAAATGAGAACATATATGCAGATGCTCTTGCCGCATTAGCCGCAACACTGGCAATCCCACCAGGTAAAGCTAAAAGCATCACCATTGGTAGTAGAGAACTCCTCCACCTAGACGTGGTATCTAAAGCCGAAGAGGTATGCCAGATTGGCTTAAAGTTAGAACCCCGTGATTGGCGATTTCCGTTTGTGGATTATGCTTTGCATGGGATACTACCAAAAGACCCAAAGGAAGCCACCTCAATAAAGAGGAAGGCACAGAGGTTTCATTACGACCAGAAACTTCAGACTTTGTATAGAGTCAAGAGGTGGTCTATTGCTACGCTGCATATCGAAAGCAGAAGCAGAACAAGTGCTGAAAGAAACACATGATGGAATATGTGGAGCTCATCAGCCCGGTCCCAAACTTGGAGACCGTATAAGAAGGCTAGGGTACTACTGGCCGAGCATGGTTACGGAAGCAATGACATAAGCTAAACGATGTCATGCATGCCAAATACATGCCAATTTTATTCATCAACCCCAAGAATACTTGCACAATACCGTCGCAAGCTGGCCATTTAAAGCCTGGGGATGGACATTGTAGGGCCAATAACTCCCCCGTCATCCAGAGGACATCGGTTTATTCTTGCAATAACCGATTATTTTTCAAAATGGGCCGAAGCCGTGCCCATGAAAGAGGTGAAGACGACAGATGTGATCAAGTTCGTCAAGCATCATGTCATTTACCGATTTGGTGTCCCCCAACGGATTATTCATGATAATGTTCCGCAATTCATCAGTCAGGGATTCTCCAGATTCTGCAATAAGTTCAGAATTAAAGATATTGCTTCTACACCATATAACCCGGCGGCTAATGGGTTAGCTGAAGCTTTCAACAAGACGATTATTAAACTCCTTCGGAAGTTCGTCTCTTCTAATAAACGAGATTGGGATGAAAAGCTAGGAGAATGCCTGTGGGCTTATCGCACCACCGTTCGCACCCCGACTAAAGCTACCCCGTTCTCTTTGGTTTACGGAAGTGAGGCTGTCTTGCCTCTTGAAATCCAGATACCATCCTTGAGAGTAACTTTAGCCACAAAGATGACGACAGAAGAGCGCCATCAGCAAAGATTGCAAGAACTAGAGGCGTTAGATGAAAAACATCTCAGGGCTCAACAGCAAATTGAGTTGTATCAAGCCCAAATATCTCAAACGTTCAATAAGAACGTCAAACCAAGGACCTTTAAGCAAGGAGACTTGGTTCTGGCTGTTAAAAGGCCAATGGCGCTAACCCACAAGACTAAGGGTAAGTTTGAACCCAAGTGGGAAGGACCATTTATTGTGGAGACAGTATACTCCAGTGGAGCCTATCGCTTAATGAATCAAGACGGCGATAGGATGATGATGCCGATTAATGGCAAATTTCTGAAGAAATACTATTCTTAGTACCCCTGGAGATACGCGTCTGACCTAAACCTGGTGCGTTTGGTTCCCAAGTTTGAACCACCATCAGTATTTTTCTTAGGCATGCGCAGTTTGGCGTCTCTGACCTAAACCTGGTGCGTTTGGTTCTCAAGTTTGAACCACCATCAGTCTTTTTCTTAGGCATGCGTAGTTTGGCGCCTCTGACCTAAACCTGGTGCATTTGGTTCTCAAGTTTGAACCACCATCAGTCTTTTTCTTAGGCATGCGCATTGAGCACCTCTGACCTAAACCTGGTGTATTTGGAGTACCCAGTTCAAGTTACGCGAGAGAGTCTTGAACCGCCTCTAGTTTGGTTCTCAAGTTTGAACCACCATCAATCTTTTCTTGGGCATGCGCAGTTTGGCGCCTCTGACCCAAACCCGGTGTGCTTAGTTCTCAAGTTTGAACAACCCCCAATCTTTCTTTTAGGCATGTGTAATTAAACGTCTCTGACCTAAAAAGTATGAATTGCCCAACGCCGACTAGGCAATGGGAAGAGAACAAGTTTCTCACCAACCCATCATACTGGGGTAAAAGTATGAATTGCCCAACGCCAACTAGGCAATAGAAAGAGAACAAGTTTCTCGCCAACCCATCATACTGGGGTAAAAGTATGAATTGCCCAACGCCGACTAGGCAATGGGAAGAGAACAAGTTTCTCGCCAACCCATCATACTGGGGTAAAAGTATGAATTGCCCAACGCCGACTAGGCAATGGGAAGAGAACAAGTTTCTCGCCAACCCATCATACTGGGGTAAAAGTATGAATTGCCCAACGCCCACTAGGCAATGGGAAGAGAACAAGTTTCTCGCCAACCCATCATACTGGGGTAAAAGTATGAATTGCCCAACGCCGACTAGGCAATGGGAAGAGAATAAGTTTCTCGCCAACCCATCATACTGGGGTAAAAATATGAATTGCCCAACGCCGACTAGGCAATGGGAAGAGAACAAGTTTCTCGCCAACCCATCATACTGGGGTAAAAGTATGAATTGCCCAACGCCGACTAGGCAATGGGAAGAGAACAAGTTTCTCGCTAACCCATCATGCTGGGGTAAAAGTATGAATCGCCCAATACCGATAAAGTAAAGGGAAGAGGAAAAGTTTGGCATTTAAGCCCAAACGTAGTCCTCGACAACTCACCATGTTGAGGGGAATAACATGGCTAGCCCAACTCAAACGGTAGTTGGTAAAGGCTAATCAAATCCGTTAATAGCTGGGGGTTTGCTAAAATTCCCATATTAAACTTTAATTTTTACTTCGGCTCGAGAAATTGAGCATAAACAATACCGAGATAAATCGTTTTGACGACAGGTTATTTGTTGGGCAAGCAAATCTGTTTTGAAGCCAGCAAATAAAAGAGTCAAAAGAATCATCTTTATTAAAAAGGTGAAGATACAAAAAGAATTTCAAAGAAACATCGTAAGGTTATCTCTCTCCTGTTTACGAAGTTCTTATTACAAGGAAAATAAAAGGGTAAAGAGAGATGAAACTATTGGCCTCCCAGGAGTCTCAATTGGTTTGATGTCTCATCCAAATTTCTACGATGAGAAGCCTCCACGGTTTGCTGAGCTTGCCTACGCAACTCATCATCACTTATTGTAAGTTGTTGCTGACGAGATTCTTCTATGGCACGATTCCTGGCCATCTCTTCCTGCTGAATTTGCTACTACTGAACAAGCAATATCTCCCGCTTCTTGACAGATTCTCCTAATCGGAGTTCATTTTCTATCAAGGTGGCCCGAACTCTGGCAATCGTCTCCTGGGCTTTAGAGATGGCCGCCTGACTTTCCTCAATTCCAAACTTTACCCTCTGCAGGTCGCCAAGAACGGATTCCCGACTGGCCTGGAGCTCTGTCAGCTCCTGAGACCATCTCTCCTCCTGCTGCCTTAAAATATTTCTTCGAGATAAGGATTCTGCCCGAAGCCGCGCCAGCTCTATCTCAGTGATCGCCTCCACATCCGCCTGACGGAGTGTGTGTAGCGTGGTCACCTGCTCTTCTAAGGCTGCAAGGCGGGCCCGGTATGGAGCTGCTCGATCTTGTCCACCGAATTCTTCAATATTTCCTAGATAGCGGAGTAACAGTGGACGTGCGAAGTTGAAGAAATCGTGGCCAGCAAGAACCATCTCGACACATCTTCTTAACAAATGCATAAAATCCTCGACAGTGAAGCCGAAAAGTTTTTCAAGAGGATTTGTAGTGTCGGTAGGTAAAGTATGTAATGCCAAGAAAGGTGTCGTAAGTAAGGGAGCAGTAGTTGCTGGAATTGGAGAAGAAGAAGCCCGTCCCTGCATTAAATTTATAATATGGGGGACCAACAGAGCCAGTGCAGATCTGGAAGAGCTGGAGACCCCAGACGAAGTACCGTCAGTACAGATCACTTGGGTACCCCCACCAACAGGAAGAGAAGATGGGATCACTTCGCCTGAAGCTCCTCCGGTGGGAGAAGCATCTTCGAACGAGAATTTCAAATTATTTTCCTCCCCTGCTGGAAGGCTTGAAGTCGGAAGAGTTGCAGGTATCTCAGCAGCCACGACAACAGACGACGTTAAAATCGCTGACTGAGAAGGCACGCCAACGACTGTGGGAAATGTCTCAGTGGAACAGATTGGCATTGGAGATGGCACGCTAGGAGAAGGTGTAGCCTCATTAGCAGCAACTGCGATAATAATTTCAGTTCTCTCGTCACTTCCCAATTCGTCAATTGGGGGAATTGAAGAGGAAACAGAGGCAGGAGCCGGTGTGGAATAATCAGCCGCAAACTCACCAGCAGAGCTACCCACACCACCAACGGAGCCGGAATGGTCCATTCTATCGTCAGACTCTACTTAGGTAGTCGAGTGCATTGGCGAGAGAAGTTAACCACCTACATGTCAGAAGACCAGAAAAGCAGTGTTGCGTTAAATAATAACGGGCAAAAGATAAAATATTAAAGGCCATACCAGGCGATACAAGTCCAGTTGTCGGACTTGAAGAGGGAGCCACTGTCGTTTCCAGCAATGTACCCGTCTCGCTACCCGTTAGTTGAGCCCTGGGTTCTGCCACAGGCTTTACGGCCGAAGGAGCCGAAACCTCAACAACGCTTGGAGTTTTAGCAGGCTCATCATCCCTTGCCAAAGCTGGGGGTACAGCTGAAGCCAACAAGTCAGAAGCAAGTTTGATAGCCACTCCTTGGGGGGCTATCAAAGTTTCCTGTGCTAGTTTCTGCTTCTTACCCGGCCTTTTCTTTAAAGTGCCGCGGCGTTTGAGAGTTGGACTCAAGGGACGACTGACAATAGGCTGAGGAGCTCCACCAGCACCAGTATTGTCGTCATCATCACCGGCATCATCATCTGATTCGCTGACATCCGAAGGCTCAGCCGCAGCGCCAAGGAATTCTTCCATTCCTTTTATTCTTACCCTAGAAGCACCCTGGCGGCTAATATAGAGGGCTTCAATCTCTTTGCAACAACTGCGATTGAGAGAGAAGCCGGGTACATCAGCATTCGCAATATTGAACCAATTGCAGAAGCTGAGGGTCATGGCCAATTCCGGCATTTTCTGGGGCAAGGAGAATTCAGCCTCGGTCCCGCCCGCTGCAAAATGGAACCAGCCACGAACGCCTTCATACAAGTCTCCCTCGTAAGCAAGATCTTTATTTGGATTACCCACATAGAGTTGAGAGTATCCAAACTGGCGAGCAAAGCGACTCGGAATATATAGCTCGATCTGACACCCGAGATCTTGACGATACACCAAGTGTCCAGGACGGATGTTGAGAAACCACCAGAATGCTCCTGCAGATAAAGTAGTGAACTTATCTGCTCCCACGGCATTCTTCAGCCTAATCCCATATCCTCCGCTGGGAAAGTCGGGGAAACATCTGAAGATCTCATAATTCTGAAAGCTACGAAGAGTCTTCCGAATCTGGGACATATAATTCTGCTTCCATGAAGAACGTTCATATAGTTCTACAAGGAAGCACTTTTCGCCCGAACGACGCTCTGGTGCACTCATTAAGGAGGGACAGTGCAAGACGAGCCACGCCATCAAATAGGTGTAGGGCATCTCCACCCTAGGGTTTGGAGTTTTCGGCTGGCAAGTCTCCTTTGACTTGCCCTTTCCTTTCTCCTTGACCTTAATAGTGGGGAGGAAATCACGACAGAGCACCCTCAGTCCATACTGCAAATTGCATACCATGGCGGGAAGGAGTCTAAGGGGTCGGCCGTATGCAAGAAGAACCGCTGGATATACCACAGTCATTGCGATTGCAATGATGGCATGACGCATCTCTTCAGCCACAACATCAGAAACCCAGCAATGAGACCTCTGTTGGAAATCGAAAATTGGGCTTGATAGTGATAGCTCTTGAATGAAGTGCCAGGACCGTATCTATTCTCATTGGATTCAGTAGTATAATATAATAGGTGGCAACCCTTAGCAATACGGTGATCAATCTCTGAGCCATAGACTGGTGGATAGCCATGGATAGTCGTTGAACTATCCTTAGAATTTAAGTTGGCAAAAAGATATTCAGCCCACTTCTTGTGGCCAATACCGTGATTACGCGCACCCGTCAAGTCAGCGCAAATATGATAATGACACATCATCTCCCAGTACGTGACGTAGATGCGCTCATCCCTCGCCAGTAGCATGTTCAATTCATCGGTGGTAGGGATGTACTCCTCGTAAGGGACTTCACCCATCGAGAGCCCAGAAACCTCAAACATCTCGTGGAGAGCGAACCCTAGCTCAGCCACTGGTGTAAAGAAAGTACAGGTCTCAGGGTTATACATCTCAAAGAGGCAGTAAAAGTGATAAGCACTCTGGGGAAACCCGAATTGGACATTCTTGATGGCTTTATACAAGCCAATATCCTTTAAAATGGGCTCGTGGGAATCCAACATGTACTGAACAAGGCGTGTCCACCACATATTGTTAGAAGAATGAACCCAGCCAGGCATCCTGAAGTCGCTAGCCGGGTACTGACCATCCTTCGCCAGGAACTCACTTAAGAACATTCGGGCACGAGATGAGACTTCTCCTATTGGAAGCTCCTTGCCAAATCGGCCTGGAAGCAAGCCAGTAATGCATCTGGGGGAACCATCTTGATAAACCCCTTTTGCACCAAATTTGCCTGTTGGGACGCCATCTTGCTCTTGAGTCAGTCCCCACTTTAACTCCCGAGGCATCGCCAATCTCTGAAGATAGACCAGAGGATAGCTACGATCCATTCTAGGCAGAAACATCAGCATTTCGCCTGAGTTATATAGCCAAACACGTTCCCCCTCAGAAAGGATTTCATCTGAATGACCCATCTGGTCTCCAAAGAGGAAGGCGGGTTTCTCCATCGCCTTTCTGTTCACGTCTTCAAAAGCCACGTCAGTTATGATTTCTCGCGCAGTGGTGGGATGATACTTGATCAACTTCTCCTTGCGATCCTTCGGGTCTAGTTTGTACGAGGGCAGGATGGTAGTGAAACGGAATTGGCCTGAGGGATCAGAACCCCCAGCAAAGCCAAAGTAATTCTTGTGGGGAAGAGATTCCATCGAATACCCTACTGCAAAAAGAAGCACCAGAGTTAGAGAAGTTTCTATGAGATAGAAAAAATTCTCTAAGTATGGACGCGCGAAGCTAAAAATTAGAATGCGCGAAGCTAAGAATAGCGCCTTGCGAAGCTAAACCGCGCAGAAGTCAAAATAGCCTCGCGTTTTCAGCGCGACTGCTACTTAAAATAGCCTCGCGTTTTCAGCGCGACTGCTACTTAAAATAGCCTCGCATTTTCAGCACGACTGATACTTAAAATAGCCTCGCGTTTTCAGAGCGACTGCTACTTAAAATAGCCCCGCGCTTTAAACGCGAGGATGACGCGATAACTTCGCGTAAGAAGAAAGTCAGAGACTTTTCTTCTTCTCCAAGCCTTACAGCAGGAGTACGGCGATCTCGCCGGTAAAAGAGTTGATTGATCAGTTAAAACTAAGCCAAATCACTCTAGAAATGTTCTAAAGAGTCTCGATGGAAAGATTCTTACCCCCGATGGGCAAAATGTGGGTTGGCGCGTCGCTGCCTTGGCCGCCGCCATCACTGCTTGCGCCAGTCGCTGATGGAGCCGCTCGAGAAGTAGCACGAGTCTTGGGTGCCATTGTTGAGAAAAATCGACTGAAAATCTGGAGAAACTCGGTCGGAAGAAGATCGGGTCGTCTGAACTCTGATCGCCTGAATCTCTAAGTTTCTGGAAAAATTCTCAAATAGAGTGAGAAGGATAAGGAATAGAGATTTTATTTAAAATGAAAGAAACCGCCTCTTGGAATTCGGCGCGAGTTTCGGAGAAAGTGACTAGTCAGTTACTCTCTAAAACGCTAAGCTATTAGCCTCGCGCAATGATGGAAAACGCGAAGTTGTTCTACTCCGCGCAGCTTTACAGAACGCGAGGATAGCCAGTGCCTTAGCTTCGCGTTTTCATGGAAAAACTTAGATCTTTGATGAGTGCAATTAGGCGCTTCCATCTAAGTTAAAATGATCTTTATCTGATCATTTGGGTATTATTAGTTTAAGTTACGCATATGAGCCTTAGACTATTTTACCAAAATTATTGACCATCTGTTTGTTGAGCAAGCAAAATTCTTGAAGCTAACAGATAGAGAGGAAAATAATTTGCTCTTTATTCATAAAAGAAGAGATTACAAAGAAGGAGTTATAGCTCTCCCAAAAGCTTTTACATGATCAACTCATCAATAATCAAACAGTAAGATTTCTCTACGGGGTGTTGAAGCTCAGTTCCCTGGTTCACATATAAAAGAACTCCAGACTTCTCTACGGGGTGTTGAAGCTCAGTTCTCTGGTTCACATATAAAAGAACTCCAGACTTCTCTACGGGGTGTTGAAGCTCAGTTCCCTGGTTCACATGCAAAAGATCTCCTCTGCAAATGTCAATTAGGATCTGTCATCCAAAATGAAGTACGAGAGGAAAGGAAAGTGCTGCACTGAAGCGCAATTCTAAACTGCAAGTGCTGCAATTCTGCACTGCAAGTGCTGCAGCTCCTCATTTACAGCCCCTTCAGGAGTTTATCTCTCGGAGCCAGAGCTTGAAACCTGCAACTATGTTGTAAAGTATATGCTTCTGACTTCCTTAGAGTTACTTTTGCTGATGAAGATCGATGGACCCGCATACATTCCTCTTCAGAAAGAATTGGACTTACTGCAAAAGGAACAGAGTTTCCAAAAGAGTGAAAACGCGGAGCTAAGCTAACTCCGTGCACAGTTGAAGAAATAGCCTCGCGCTTTAAACGCAGAGGATGATGCGATAACTTCGCGTAAAGGGCGGACAAGATTTCTTTCTGCTCTTTCCTTCTCTTTCAAATTCATAGCGACTGCTAATCAAAGATAGCCTCGCAATTCATAGCGACTGCTAATCAAAGATAGTCTCGCAATTCATAGCGACTGCTAATCAAAGATAGCCTCGCAATTCATAGCGACCGCTAATCAAAGATAGCCTCGCAATTCATCGCGACCGCTAATCAAAGATAGCCTCGCAATGGCCTCGCAATTCATCGCGACTGCTAATCAAAGATAGCCTCGCAATTCATAGCGACTGCTAATCAAAGATAGCCTCGCAATTCATAGCGACTGCTAATCAAAGATAGCCTCGCAATTCATCGCGACTGCTAATCAAAGATAGCCTCGCAATTCATAGTGACTGCTAATCATAGATAGCCTTGCAATTCATCGCGACTGCTAATCAAAGATAGCCTCGCGGATTCATTGAGACTACTAGTAAAGCCCCGCGTTTCAAGCGCAGGAACGACACAATAAAACGGCGATCTCGCCGACAAGATAAGCAATCGTCCAGATTAAACCAAGCCAAAATATCTCAGAATGGTTCTTAGAAAACCAGGAGATGAGGTTTTTACCTTCGGAAGACGCTGCATAGATTGGTTCGCCGTCGCGTTTACTTCCATGGCCGCTGACATTAACGCCGGCCAACTTGCGAAAAGCCAAACTCCTCTGGAGAGACATCCTATCGAGAGTTGAACGAAGATCAGTTGAAGATCATTCGTGAGTCACTCGAGTTCTCAGAAATTCTTCGGATGAGATGAAGAAGAAGATGAGCCGGATGCTCTATTTAAACAGAGTTTGCGTCGCTTGGTATTCGGCGTGGAAACTCAGGGTAATTAATGAAACAATTACTCATTTCACTGAAAACGAAGTGAAGTTAATTAGCTTCGCGTAAGTGAGCAAATAACGCTAGATAGACTTGGTATTCTAACTCCGCATTTTTCAGTTTGAAGATCCAAAGTATTTCAAAATCTGCTAAGTTCGAAGCCATTTTGAAAACTTTGGAGGGGGTTCTGTTGGCAGTGAAAATTTCTAAGTTAAAAGGATTTTCCACAACAGAACGCAGAGCTAATTCAATAGCCCCGCGTTTGGTTACATTAACCCTGCATTTGAATAAAGCGCGGAGATTGCCAATAGCTCTGCGTTGATTCCGCAGTTTGGCTTGTATTAGCCTTGCGTTTGAGTGAAACGCGGAGATGATCAATAGCTCCGCGTTAGCTCCGCGTTTTGGTTATTTAGCGTCGCGTTTTGATGCAATTAAAGCTCCGCATAAGCAGATAACCAGAATCTCAGATTGATTGAGATTATGATTTTGGGCTTATCCAAATACCCGAATCAAGTCTAATCAGAATTCCATCAAAACTAAGATATTTGATTGGAATCCTTGATGAATGCGAGTTCTATTTAGATAGAAACTCTTGCATGAACCGGGGGCTAGGAAGCTTCTTTTCGGCAATTGAGATATTTTCTGAAATCGGAGAATTCAAGTTACGCACAGAGCCTTGAGTTCGTGAAGATCAGAGAAAATTATCCTCTTCTTCCTTTCGGTTCTTAGAGAATTCAAGTACGCGAGAGAGCCTTGAGTTCTTGAAGACCGGAGAAGATCGTCTATAGTCGGCCGATATCTTTAAAAGAGAAGATTTCAACGTACCGATCGTCCAAAGGAACTACTATAGATCCCATCGCCACAGATCCCACGAAACTATTGTAAAAGAGAGAGATTGAACTATAAAATCCTCTCGTTTGTTCTCTTTATATCTTGTTCACTTCTATTGTAATTCAAGCTTATTCAATGGAAGGAAGCGAAGAAACTTCTACGACGAACAACCAATAACCCCATAAGTTCCAATACATGGAACCTTAGGGAATATCTCAATAAGAAAAAAGAACAATTCCAAGTGTCTCACTGTCATTATGAACAATTGATCAATGCAGTGCTCTCTCATTGTCGTTGTGTTGTAACTCCTACAAAACCGTCTGTCTTTAACAGACTCACGTCGTCTCCAGCCCAAGTTTCAAAAAGAAGATGACGCAACATCAAACAAGAGTTCTTCAAACCGAAGTGTCCCGAAGTATTATCTAATATGATAAATTTTGGGGGGAAGAAGAAGAAGAAGACAAGGAGAGTTCCTTGATCAGACTCATCAGATTCTAAACACTCTTCTGGTCTAAAGAGTGTGTTCAGTGATATTCGAGGTGTTTTTCAAAATTCCCAACTTTAGAAGGGGCTAATAGTATTATTGGATTACCGGAAGATGGCCAGAATCTCCTATGATGAAGAAGAAGCAACAAACTCTGCCATTGTAGAATCTCAGACTTCTAACTCCTTCTTGGAAGATTCAATCTCTGCATGTATGGTGCAGGGAAATCCTGAAGAATTTATAAAGAGAATAGATGAGCAGGAGAAGATCATCTAGAAACAACAGGAGTCCATAAGCGAGATCAGGGAAATGCTCCAATTCCTAATCAAAGAGCAAATGAAGACAAAGGAGAGTCTTCTTCCAGAAATTCCCACATTCCGAAGAAAGACAAAGGGAAGAGAAAGAAGAATAAAACTCGTACTCCTCCTACGAGCACCAGTGGTGAGGAACATGAAGAAGAAAATAATCGTTCTGAACATTTGCATCATCAATCCGAGCATTCAGAACATGAAGGCAATCCACATGCTGCCTTGATGGAGAGTTTCTAGAATTAGCTCAACGCTCTGGTTCATAAGAGCGATCTGTAAGAGCTAGGGGCTGTGAGATTATATCCTATAGAATGGGAAAACATACCATTCCCAAAAAATTACAAGCCTCTGAAGCTCAACTCTGTCTATAGTAAAGGGTCACCGAAGCAGCATATTTACTATTTCAAGTCATAGACATGGCATCTGGTCAAAAATAACCCCATCATCATTGGGTTTTTGTTAGCTCCCTTACAGGTCTAGCATTTGAGTGGTTTCGAAGATTGGAGTTGGGAACCGTCAACTCGTGGAATGATATGGAAAAGGCCTTCTTGACCAGATTCTACGAGGATGATATAAGATCTCGATGTCAGCACTCTTTACCACAAAGCAAAAGAAGGGGGAGTTGGCTAGAGACTTAATAAAAAGATTTAGAAATGATTCTTTGAGATATCCGCATGAGATGTCGCAAAATACTTAGCGAAAACCTGCAGACATAATCTCTCTACTATAGTTCTTGCCAGGATGGGGACTGTGAAGTCTACTACTTGGAAAGAACTATCGACGCAAGAAGAAGAAGCCGAAGAGATTGCACAACGGCTTGAGGCTGAAGAAGGAGGGAGACCAATAAGAAATAACTCTGGAGCATCTCAACCATCTTGACCTAAAGGGAAAGAGATGATGGCAATAGATGCTCTAGGTCCTGTGATAAGTATCATATTTTACATTTTTTTCTCCAATATTTTATCTATTTTTGTTTATAAATAATTGCTACTCGAGTATATTTAGTGTGTTTTATAGGTAACAAAGGTTTTGCAAGGAAAAGAAGAAGAAGATGCAAATTTATCAAGAATATAAGCAAAGAAAGTTAACGAAGGCGAAAACCGACACTCAAGTGCAACAGTAGCAACTTCAAGAGTATTTTAGATAAAGATAAAGCTTGAACTGGAAAATTTCATGTAGGAAAAATTTGTAGAGCTCGGAATTATCTTCGAAATGAGTCTAAGAACATATCAATCTGAGTTCGTATACAAAAGTTATGGCTATTTTACTGAAGTACTGCAGAGTCGAAAATCCGATCCAACGAGTTACGGGTGCACTGAACTTAATTTCGGATTTTGGACCCAAAAATTAGTATTTTATGCCAACTAGTCTCAACCATTGGTTTCTAATACCTATGGATTGGATTAAGATTATATATCTTGAGATTAGTTTATGTTGGATTAGAATCATATGTTTTGTATTGAGTTTGAGTAGGAGTAGGATTGTATTTAGATTATAAATACCCATGAATTCTTGTAAATTGGAGAGCTTTTTAGGTGTAATTTTAGATGTACTTTTTATTAATAAAATTAGAGTTTTACTGAAGGGGTGATGGCCACAATACCGTGCTCCAGAGGTAAGCCATTACTTTTAATTCTTTATTTGCTTTTTAGATAGAGTTAATTGCTTTCTAGTTTAGGTTTTATTGTTTTCTTGATTAGATTTATTTGCTTTCATGAATAAAAATAGGATTTTGCTTATTAGGAATATGAGTAGTAAATTTTCTTTAGCCTTAGGATGTAGATGAAGTTAGTTTAATAGATCTAACATGGATTTATCTCATCTTCTTTCTAAAAAGAAATAAAATTATGATTTTTCTATAAATAAATAAAAGATAGAGTTCACAAATCATAATTTTTTGATAGATTATGCTTAATTAATATTTTGATAATTTTTACTTAGATAAAGTTTGGAATTCTTATTCTTTGTTTATTTTTAGAATTATCAATAAAGATTTTCCTATAAATAAATTGAATTGGATTGTAAATCTAATTTCTTTGATAGGTTATACTTAAGTTTGGTCTTTTGATAGCCTATACTTAGATTAGGGTTTGAAGTTTATTTCTTTTCTTTTGTTTATGAGATTTTCTATTTGATATGATTTGTTTTTAAGAAAAACGTTATCTTTGATGGTCTATACTTGCACATCACTTGATAGGTCATACTTAGAGGCACTTGATTAAAATCAAATTAAAAAGATCACCTTTTTAATATGTTACTTAACCGTGCATAATTAAAAAGATAGGAAGAAAGAGATAATTTATTGTTAGGCTATAATTCTAATAGATTCAAAATCCTAGGCTAATCTCTAGAACTTAGAACCAATCTTTCCTCAACTTAGAATTCTTTGTTACTCCACTAGAACTAAAGAAATAGTAAGAATCGCAAAACACCTGAGATTTCTGTGGGACGACCTGTATAGCGCTATAACTGACACTATACGCTTGCAGTAATTTATCACATCATCCTGCTAAACCTCCTTCTACAAAGACCCCTCCTCCATCAAGGGCTCCATAAAAACAATATTCTTTCAAAGATGAGTATACTATTACTATTTTCAATCTATTTATGAAGAGAAATATGTTGAAGTTGTCGGAGGCAAAGCATTCTGAAGAAGTAGAAAAGGTTGATGATCCCAATTATTGCGTATATCATAGAATCATTAACCATCCTATCAAGAACTGCTACGTCCTGAAGGACAAAATTCAAGCCCCGATGGATGTTAATGTCATTAAGCCGCAGCCAGAACAGAAGAAACTGGCAGCGAATATGGTTTCTATCAAGTTTAGAAAAGCTCCAGATTGGATAGAATCGACCATTCAAGACGGAATTCAGCCAATTCCCAAAGGTACTATGAAGATTGAAAATTACGATCCTCATCAACAACAAAAGAAAGGATTATCTCCCTTCGAGATATCGAAAGGGGAGATAATGTGGGCATATCCAGACCTTCTTAAGGATGAACAGTGGACCTCAAGTTCATCAAAAAAGAAATCTAAGGGAAGGGCATGCACCTCTAATGCTATTACTGCACTTCCTGAAAATGATACAACAATTCATCCTCTTATAGATCCAATGGAGGAGCTCAAAGAATCGTTCACAGTCAACGAAGACCAACAATAACCTTTCGGAACTTGTTCATAAAGAAACTACTAGAAAGATTATAATCAAGTGGTTAAACCTGAGCTTCTGGAGAAGAACAAACAAAAAGAGCTTAAATTTGATAAAGCTCTTAAGAATAAAGAAAAAAGAGACCATGGAAATTTCAAAAAAGGGAATGTGAAAACTTCGGTGGCAGAAAAGCAATCCTTTAAAGGGGTTGAAAAATTATTTTACACATGCGCTACTATATCAAGACATTTTTGAAGCAGCTAAACAACCTGCTCCAGAAAAATCAAATAGTGGCAATGAGGCTAATACTGAATTAGGATCCGAAAATTTGAGATCCGATGGTGAGAGTTGGGGTTTAGAACCAATTGTAATAAGTTTTGAAGGCCTTGATGTAAATAACACTGTCAATCTTGATGGCGAGTGGATAATTAATGAAAATGTAGAGTTTGCTTATTTTTCTGGTATTGATTCTAAACCCTTAAGTACTAGTATTGATGCGGTTAATGATCAACTAGATAAAATACACTTCTTAGCATCATTCCAAGCACTAATTCGTTCATCCTTTAATATACAAAGTAAGAACGATGGAGATGCAAGTGAGGTGATCTTTGAAGTTCCTTCCAAATATAAATGTCAAAAACCATATTATTTGGAAGAGCAAACAATAATAATAAGGAAAAAATATTTAGATTCTGACGAAAAACAGAAAAGCCCCAAGTTCTTCCATACAATAAAAATACCCATAAAATGATAAAAAAGATGAGATATATCTTGGCAGCAGGCAGGGGGTTGAATTTTGAAAAGGGGGAAGAACTATGCTTCAACATTTTATTCCAAAAGGAAAAATGTCATATTATTATGATAAAACTGATAGGAGGTTGGGATATATTACCACTCCTGAAATTCTTCCAGAAACAAGTTTTGAAGAATTCCGACATAGTCATTTATCTGAATCGTTATGTTGGGATTAATATATAAGTGTTGGAGTCATTTTTCAAGAAGTATCTATCAACATGGTTTCTGCAGACCTAAACAAAGAAGATAAAGAATTGCCACTAACTAAGGACAGTTCCTGAGCAAAATATCTAAATATGAAATGGGAGATTTAGTTTGAACAACATGAACTTCCAATTGAAGATAAAGTGATCCAAATAAATATGAGTGATGAAACTAATCTTAACCCATATTTATAAGCAAAAAAATTATCTTCCTAAGAAAAAGAAAAATTGATTTCTCTTATTCGAGAATACATCGATATTTTTGTCTGGAATTATGAAGACATGCTATGATTAGACCCAAAAATGGCAATGCATAAGTTAAACATAAACCTGTTAAACAACAACAATGAAGATTCCATCATGAAACAATGGCAGCCAATGAAGCTGAAATCAAGAAGTTAATTGAATCAGGCTGCATTCGTGAAGAATAACACCCTGATTGGGTTGCAAATATAGTCCCTTTGACTAAGAAAAATGGAAAAATTAGAGTTTGCATCAATTTCAGAGATCTGAACGAAATATGTTCGAAAGACGAATTTCTGTTGCCAATCACAGATGTTATGATAGACAATACTTGCGACTATGAAACGCTGTCGTTTATGGATGGATTTTCAGAATTCAATCAAATCAAATTGTATCCCTACGATGAGAAGCATATGTCTTTTTGAACATCACTGGGGGTGTACTATTATACGGTCATGCCCTTCGGATTTAAAATGCTGGCGTCATATCAACGCGCCATGAATACCATATTCCAAGAGCATCTCTGGAAAATAGTGGAATGCTGCGTGGATGATTTGGCTATCAAAAGAAATAGTAAAGACAATCATCTTCATGATTTGATGGTGGTGTTCGATCTCATACGGAAACACCATTTTAAAATGAATCCAACTGTCTTTTCTAGGAGTTTTCATTGAAAAATTCTGTGGGGAAATTCATGTTGATCTCGACAAGATTAAAGCAATTCAAGACATGCCGCCAAGTAAAAATCTCAAAGAATTAAGAGGACTATAGGGAAGGTTGGCATACACATACAAGTTCATATCAAACTTGTTTGGAAGATGTCAATTATTCACAAGGTTGATGAGGAAAAGAGTATCATTTGTCTAGGATGATGCTTGTCAACAGGCTTCCTAAGAAATTAAGGAATATCTCACGAAGCTACCAGTCCTTGTAGCTCCAATTTTAGGAATACCCTTCCTGTTATATGTGAAAGTCATGGGCCATTCTTTGGAAGCTTTGTTAGCCCAAAAGAATGAACTTGGACATGAACAAACTATCTACTATTTGAGTAGAATGATAGTTGGAGCTGAACATCGATATAGCCCAGTGGAAAATGAATGCTTAGTTTTGGTGTTTGCAATACAGAAAATACGACACTATCTGGTAGGGCAAACCATCCACGTTATATCGAGAGTTAACCCATTAATAATATTAATGACTAAACCAGGATCGTTAAATTCAAGACTATCTAATTACGCTATCTTGCTATTGCAATACAATATGCATTTTATCTCACAAAAGTTAATTAAGGGTCAAGATATAACTAATTTTTTAGCTAAGCACCCAATTTCGATGTCTTTGAAAATGTACGAAAATATCCCTAACGAAGTAGCTGAAGAGAGTACAATTCGAGAAGATGGCACTCCATAGAAGACCATTAAAGCAAATGCTACTATCGAAGAAGTCTGACAACCTTTCTTTGATGGTGCCTCCAGATTGGGACCAAAAGGAAAAATGGTAGCGAGAGTGGGGTTGTCTTTGTCTCGCCTTACAACCACATCATCTCTCGAGCATATTCATTAACATAACCATGCTCGTCGCCTAATACAATGCCTTGATGATTGACCTAAAAACAGCCAAACAGTTGGGGGTGAAATATTTAGAGGTATATGGAGATTCTCAATTTATTATCAACCAAGTTAACGAAGATATGGAGTTAAAAATGAAGATCCCTTGCCCTATTACCAAGCAGTCACAAAAATGTCTGACAATTTTAGTGACTTCTACATCAGTCATATGTCGTGCCATCAAAATATCTATATAGATTCATTAGCTTCTTTGGCTACTACTTTAGCGTTGTCCAAAAATTCCAGCAAATGCATAACAGTGAACAGTAAAGAATTACTCTGTCTGAAAAATGAACTCGATGTGGAGTTAAATTTAGGCAAGAAACAAGAAGTATATGAAATACAAGCTCTTGAGTTTGATCTCGAACTAAAAGATTAGCGATTTCCAAATATAGACTACATTCTCTATGGAATATTTCCAGAAGACCCTAAAGAAGTAGCAACAATTCGAAGAAAGACTGTTGATTCTATTATAATGCCGAAGTTCGGACCTTATATAGAAAATCTTACGTGGAATCCTACTTTGTTGCCTCTCTAACAAAGAAGCCCAAGAAGCACTTGAAGAAGCTCATAGTGGCATCTGCAGAGCACATCAACCAAGACCGAAACTCTGAGATAGATTCTGAAGAATGGGATATTATTGGCCCAAGACGATGATAGACGCAGTTGTTTATGCCAAAAAATGTAGAGTCTGTCAAATACATGCTGACTTCATACATCTTCCACGGGAATATCTCCATCCAACGGTTACATCCTGACCTTTTGAAATGTGGGGAATTGATATTATTAGGTCCATTTCACCACCGTCAACAAGAGGTCATAGGTTCATACTAGATATAATAGATTACTTCTCAAAATAGACTGAACTCGTTCCCTTAACCGAAGTAAAGACATCAGACATGGTCAAATTCATTAAATATCATGTCATATACGGCTTTTGGGTACCTAGGAGAATTATTCATGACAATGATCTCAATTCATGAGTCAGTCATTCTCCAGGTTTTGCAATAAATACTGGATTGAAAGCATGGTTTAATCTCCATACTATCCTGCAGTCGATGGTTTAGCAAAAGCCTTCAATAAAAATATTGTAAAGCTCCTTAAGAAGTTTGTTTCATCCAACCAACATGATTGGGATGAAAGGCTTGGAGAATGTTGTTGGGCATATCGAACAATTGTTAGGACATCTACAAATGTTACACATTTTTCTTTGGTGTATAGATCCGATGCAGTACTTTCTTCGGAGATCCAGATTCTACCATTACGAGTTGCATTAGCAACTAAATTGACACAGGAAGAGAAATATTAGCAAAGACTCCCATAATTGGAAGCTCTCGATGATAAGTGTCTAGAAGCACAACAGAGTATTCATCTTTATCAAGCTTGAATTTCTAAAACTTTAATAAAAAGGTCAAGCTGAGAACTTTCAAGAAAGGTGATTTGGTCCTTTCAATAAGAAAATCAATCAAAACCAATCAAAAGTTCAAAGAAAAGTTCCAGTCACAATGAGAAGGACCTTTTGTTATTGACACAGTCTATTCGAATGGTGCATATCGATTGGCAAAGCCAAACGGTGATAAGATTATGATGCCGATTAATGGGAAATTTCAGAAAAATATTATTCTTAATGTAATATTCAAGAAATTCATCACAGAAGTACCCATCATCCTTCTCTTCTTGTAGTTTGCTCTGAAGCACATTCCCTTGAATCTTGTGGTCCTTTCTTCACAGCTATGTACCCAAATCCAAATTTTGGTACAAAACATATAAGCAATAATACTTGAAAATTTAACTGCCAATTCCTTCAATGGGAAAATCGACTTAACTCAAAGTGATCATGGCAAAACCAATTATCTGGTCTCTGACGAATGTCAAAGAGGTATCGATGGGTATCAGAAGAATCCTAAATAGCTCAAAGGCAAAACAGATTGTATACAAATATCTTATGTAATAGTAAGAAGCAATCAAGTTAAATATTGAGTGGTTTAAGATACATATACTCTTCATAATCCTTTGTCGCATTCTCGACCAAATTAGCGAACCCCCGCTGCCTGAAAATGCGGTGATAAGAAGATTTCATAGAGAAACTTCTTGTAGTACTCCTTCCAAAGAACACGGTGAAAAATGACGCATTTTTCCGGCTGTCCAGAAATGCAGTAATAAGAAGATTTCATAGAGAAATTTCTTGTAGTACGCCTTCCGAAGAACGAAATGAAGAATGACGCATTTTTCCTGACTATCCGGAAATGTGGTAATAACAAGAGATTATAAGAGTATCAAATCATATGATACATATACTTGAATTTTTCTCTCAACAAAAGAAAAATTCAGCACTATGACTTGATCATTGGTATGCTTAAACGCCAGTGTATATGAAGACCCTAAAGTGATTACTAAATGTGTCTAATTTTTGACACTATTATCTTCAAAACAAGATCAATTTGTCCACCAATCAAATGGAGTTCACATATAAGGAAGAAATTCATTTTTAACTAACTCCACTGGAACCTTATAAGTTGGAGTTCCTTTCAAAGATTCAACTATAAAGCAAATTCCACAGCAGAGCAGTCAGTATATTGGTGCCCGTTATCTC
Source organism: Dracaena cambodiana (assembly GCA_036321105.1). Classification (NCBI taxonomy): domain Eukaryota; kingdom Viridiplantae; phylum Streptophyta; class Magnoliopsida; order Asparagales; family Asparagaceae; genus Dracaena; species Dracaena cambodiana. The sequence continues at coordinate 56,109,373 of JAYEPQ010000004.1, read as the reverse complement.
ATCGATTTCCCAGCGGAATACTTTCCCAAAATTAAATTTATTTCCGCCAAATCTGTTAAGTTAATGATTACCTCTGACAAAATCCAAATTCAATCCTCCAAAATTTATCAAGTTAATGATTATCTCTGACAAAAATCAAAATTTCATTTTTCACCAAAATTTTGTCAAGTTAATGATTACCTTTGACAAAAATTAAAATTTCATTTTCACCAAAATTTTGTCAAGTTAATGATTATCTCTGACAATACTAAATTCCATTTCCTCCAAAATTTATCAAGTTAAAAATTACCTCTGACAAATCTAAATTTAATTTCCATCAAATTCTTAAGTTAGAAATTATCTCTGCCAAAACCAAAATCCATTTCCATCAAAATTTGCCAGGTTAAAAATTACCGCTGGCAATTCAAAAGTTGTTATACTACAAGACACTGAATAGCTAAATATATAACTTGTTCAGAAAAGTTAATGATTACTTCTATTCTATGCAAGAAAATTATTCATTCGTCGCAAATCTACCTGGGCGTTTGAATACCAACTATGTATTGTCAAATTAATGATTACCTCTGAGTAATATGCGAAAGAGTCAATAATGTATCAAGTTAACAAACACCTCTGATCATCAACCAAGCTCATTCATCAAGTTAACAGTTAGTTCTGAATGAATGACAACAAAAGACTTTTTCCATTCATCATAAATACAACATTACAAAAGTTTCTTAACAAAATAGTCAAGTTCCATATATATCATAAACAAAAAAGGGAGAAGATACAAATTATCGAGATGCAAGAGATTTGATTCTGTCTTCAATGTTTCTTATCTCTAATTGGATGGCTTTATAAGCCTGGACAGTGGCCCGTCGCTGCAACTCCTCTTCGCTGACAGTTAGGTTACTCCCTGGGTCAGACTTAAGAGCCTCCAACTCTACTTGTTCGGTCAAGTGAGTCATATTGAGATCATCACGCTGCCTAGATAAGTTGGTGATGGTCTTCATTGTCTCTTCACGAGCCTTAAAAGTTCTTTCAAAATAAGCTTGAGTTTTAGCAATGCTTTCTCGAGTTCTCATAATGGCTTGATCTTGATTCTTGGCTGAGGCAACAACGCTCTCTATCTGAGCACATGGAGAGTCACTGACAAATTGGGTTTTAGTAAGATGAGCCTGATGAGCATCTATTCTCCTCTGGGCTTCTTTCCGAAGTTTGAATTGCTCCTCCAGTAATCTTCTAAAAATGGCCTCAACCATTTCAGACTTATCTGCACTACGGATCTTTGACAAAGTCTCAGCATAGTTTTAGAGTTGAGCCATTATGAATTTGTAAGGAGCTACTCTCTCTTTTTCGTCGACACTCACTATGCTGATGACAGTTATTCAGGAGGGTGGCAATAGAAGTAAAAGACCTTCCTTTCAAAATCATATTGATCTAATGCTTAAAGAAATTGAAAAAAATCTTTAATGGCATACTGGAGCAGGTCAACGGCAAGTGCGTCAATTTCTGCATCCTCTACTGATGGCAGTGTAGAAGTTGTAGGTGTAGGTAGAGAGACGACGGAAGTTGATGCAACTCCAATAGCTCTAGTAAGTGGGAGCAAGTGAGGGAACAAACTCGTCAAAAGCGAGGTAATTTGTGTTGCATCTTGTGATGAAGTAGGCTCAATAGAAGAAGAAGCCACTTTTAGGTATATCCTCAGTGGGAGCAACGACCACAGTAGAAGGAATTACCCCAGATATAGCCTTAGCAGCGGCAGCAACTTCAATAGAGGGAGCTTCAGTTTCAGGCATGAGCTCAGAGGTTGGAATAGGAGATGGCAATCATATATATATATATATATATATATATATATATATATATATATATATATATATATATATATATATATATATATATATATATATATATATATATATATATATATATATATATATATATATATATATATATATATATATATATATATAAAGAAGAGAGTTAGAAGAAATGATAAAATAAAGTTGAAAGAAAGAAATGGTTAAAGTTATGCCTTACATGGTGAAGAACTCGAGGGTTGAGCACTCGATTCTCCAGGGCTGTACACCTCGGCTCTTTCTTTGGCTGTCAGAAAGGTGTACTTGCTGTGATCTGAGAGGGGTGGAGAAGAACGAACATCATCACTGTCGACGTCATTGTCATCAGCTAAATAATTAAGTTTTTCTAATGAATCAGAAGATAGGACCAAACTCCACTCTACAAGTCTATTAAAATAAAGTTATGGATTTGATAAGAGAAATTAAAATTTAAACCAAGTCAAGTAGAGACTTACTATTTTGGAGAGGATCATCAGTGGTTAGGTTATCTCCAAGAACTATCACTGGGGAAGAATCTGATATATGAACTTCCTAAACAACTTGCACCTCGTCATTGTTAATGACTTGGACTATTGAAGGAGCTGGAGTTGTAGTATCTTCAGTGATAGTCCTTGCTAACTCTTCTGAGTCTGCCTGCACTTCTGTAAGAGGAAGTTCAGTAGTAGACGAGGACTCAACGACTGGAACACTAGGAGGAGCTTCTATGGTTGATTCACCGGAAAACTTAGATGTTGCTTGAGTACCCTCCTCAATCTTGATGACAGGGCCCTGACTGCGATGCTTTTTAGAGGAATGAGGACGCAACCTCGATTCATCATCTTCTTCTTGATCTTCCTCAGCAGTTTTAAACGTAGAACTAAAAACTGCTGCGCTAGCCTCAGTCAAAACGGACATTGGAATGACCAGCAGATCATGTGACCTCTTCTTTCCTTTCCTCTTGATGATAATCTTCTGAGGAGGAGATTTCAACTCTGAAGATGGTCCTTCCACCACTGGAGAAGCAGGAACTGTAACAGCCAGTGCTTCCGGTTGATATGCTAGTATCGCTGTTGTATCCATGTCATCCCTTAATTCATCTTCGTCGCTATTGTGCCGTGATCCTCGTCTAGCCCAGGAACTCTTGAACTACTTGCCTCTTTCTTCTGGGAATACCATACTTTAATATCTCTAAGACAGGTGTTGTTCATATTGAAGTTGTGGGGAACCGAGCAGGCAATTGAATACCAACTATAAAAACCAAAGGAAGTGTAGAGATTCCGAGTCCTCAAGGGCAGACTAAATCAAGCATTAGTACGACTTGCTGTGACTTGATACCAAGGCTCAGCTCCTTCGAATAAGTTCCCTTCGAATCTTATCGACTTGTTTGGGTTTCTAACATAAAGTTAGTCATATCCAAATTGACGAGAAAAGCGGTTGGGATAATATAGCTCGATATAGCAAACATCTTCCAAGCGAAGCACCAAATGTCCAGGTCTGATACTTAACAACTACCAGAAGCATCCAGGAGAGAGGCTTGTAAGACGGTCTATACCAGGCGAATCTCCAAACACTTCTCCATAATCAACATTTGGAAAATAAGGGAAACACTTATATAAATAATAGTTGCTGTGATGCCGAAGGTGCTTGTGAATCAAGGCCAATGACCCTTCCATTGTGACCTCACATAATGTTGAGCTAATAGCGAGCTACAATCCGTTTGAGGATGGATTGGACTCATCAATGTCGGGCAATGTTAGATGAACTAAGCCATAAGATATTGTACGGAAGCTCTATCCGTGGATTCAGGGTCTTAGTTTTTGAAGATCCATCTTTATCACGGACTTCTTTAACCCTGCAAAACTTCTCTATCAGTACCCTTAGTCTGTTCTGTACGTCGCAGACCATCGTTGGAAGCAAACTGAGTGGACGACCATGAGCAAATAATACTGCTGGATATACTACTCCAACAGATAAAGCCTCTTTTGGCGCTGTTGGGACCATGCAATGTTTTAGCCATAACATTGTTGGCAGTGAAAATTTCTAAGTAAAAAGGTTTTTCCACAATAGAACGCGGAGCTAATTCAGTAGCTCCGCGTCTGGCTATTTTTAGCCCCGCGTTGGAATGAAATGCGAAGCTATTAATAGCTCCGCGTTAGCTCTGCATTTTCTGGTTATTTATCTCCGCATGAGCAGATAACCAGATTCTCAAATTGATTGAGATTATGATTTGGACTTATCCAAATACTCAAATTAAGTCCGATCAGAACTCTAGATCAAGTTATTTAAATCAAAACTAAGATATTTGATTAGAATCCTTGATGAGTACAAATTCTATTTAGATAAAAACTCTTGCATTAATCTAGGGCTATAAACATCCTCTTGAGGAAGCCCTAGAGGTCTTCTTTCGGCAATTGAGATATTTTTCTGAAATCTTGGAGAATTCAAGTTACGCACAGAGCCTTGAATTCGTGAAGAGCAGAGAAAATCATTATCTTTTTCTGGAGTTCTTGAGAAGTTCAAGTTACTCACAGTGCCTTGAACAAATCAAGACCTGAGGAGATCAAATCTACAGTCGGCCGTCATCTTCAAGAGAAGAGTTCGCCGTCAGATCGTCCAAAGGAACTACTATAGATCCCATCGCCACACAGATCCCACGTTTATTATAAAAGAGAGTGATATTCTATAAATCCTCTCGTTTGTTCTTTTCTTGTTCTCTTTCATTGTAATTCAAGCTTATTCAATGGAAGGAAAGGCGAATAATCCAAATTCAGCCGCGAACAAACTGGCGACCATAGTGGGAGTCGTCTCTTTCACAAAAGAAGAGATTGTAGCGCAATCGGACGTCGACATGATCAGATCCGAAGTAGACATGCTGGTTGTTGAAATCGACCAGCAGAAGTACGAGGAGTACCTCTCCTCTGAATCAGGTAACTTGGACGAAACTCGACACTATCGTCGCGTGCGCTTCAATACCTGAGCCACGGGTAAAAAGGTATCCACCGAGAGACGGGGATCCTTGGAGACCGCTGCTATAGGGCCGGTGCTTGGACAGGAAATCCTAGCAGAGGATGAGCTTCCCACTACCGAAGAAGACCTGGGAACTGGATTGACCAGAACCCAACTCTGAAATAGGAATCAGAGAGCAAGGCAAAAAGCCTTCAAAGCCCGCCTTAGACGCGAGGCTAATGGACGCGAGGCTATGGTCCCTCGCAAACTGACTCGCGCTAATTGTGAGACCAGTCATTATCACGTTAAACGTAAAGTATCAACTTGTCTTGAAAGCAAGGAAAAGCCAGCGTGTGATTCTCCACAAGAGGCTATTACTGAGCCTAGCGAGAGACGCGAAGCCAGTAAGATTTGCGCTAGTCGCATGATACCTAACACTCGCGAGAAACGCGAGTATAAAAATTCTTTAAAGCCAGCGTGTGATTCTCCACGCGAGGCTACTACTGAGCTTAGCGAGCAATGCAAAGCCAGTAGTACTTGCGAGAAACGCAAGATTTCTTATGCTCGTGAGGAACGCGAGGATAAAAATATCTTACAACCAGCGTGTGATTCTCCATGCAAGGTTAATGCTGAGCCAAGCGAGAGACGCGAGTGTTGGCAGTGAAAATTTCTAAGTTAAAAGGATTTTCCACAACAGAACGCGGAGCTGATTCAATAGCCCCACGTTTGGTTATATTAACCCTGCGTTTGAATAAAACGCGGAGATGTTTAATAGCTCCGCGTTGATTCCGCAGTCTGGCTTGTATTAGCCTCGCGTTTGAGTAAAACGCGGAGATGATCAATAGCTCCGCGTTAGCTCCGCGTTTTGGTTATTTAGCGCCGCGTTTTGATGCGATTAAAGCTCCGCGTAAGCAGATAACCAGAATCTCAAATTGATTGAGATTATGATTCTGGGCTTATCTAAATACCCGAATCAAGTCTAATCAGAATTCCATCAAAACTAAGATATTTGATTGGAATCCTTGATGAATGCGAGTTCTATTTAGATAGAAACTCTTGCATTAACCTGGGGCTATAAATACCTTCCTAGTGAAGCCCTAGGGGTCTTCTTCTTCTTTTCGGCATCGGAAGCCTTCTACCGATCCTTTGGCAATTCAAGTACGCGAGAGAGCCTTGAAGCCTTTGCTGATCATCTTCTGAAATCTTGGAGAATTCAAGTTACGCACAGAGCCTTGAGTTCGTGAAGATCAGAGAAAATCACCATCTTCTTTCTGGAGTTCTTGAGAAGTTCGAGTTACGCGAGAGAGCCTTGAACGAATCAAAGCCAGAAAAGATCGTCTATAGTCGGCCGATATCTTCAAGAGAGAAGATTTCAACGTACCGATCGTCCAAAGGAACTGCTTGACAGATCCCATCGCCACAGATCCCACAATATTGTAAAAGAGAGCGATTGAAATATAAAATCCTCTCGTTTGTTCTTTTTTTTTATATCTTGTTCACTTTCATTGTAATTTAAGTTAATTCAATGGGAGGAAGCGAAGGAACTTTTGCGACGAACAAACTGGCGACCACAGTGGGAGCCATCTCTTTCACTGATGAAGAGATAGTGGCGCAATCGGACGTTGACTTGATCGGATCCGAAGTAGACACGCTGATCGTTGAAATCGACCAACAGAAGTACGAGGAGTTCCTCTCCTCTGGATCAGGTGACTTGGATGAGACACGGTACTATCGCCGTATGTACTCCAATGCCCGAGTGACGGGTAGAAAGGTATCCACTGAGAGACGGGGATCCTTGGAGACTACGGTTATAACGCCGGAGTCCACACAAGAAATCCTAACTGAGGAAGAGCTTCCGATTGCCGAAGAAGACATGGGAACTGGACTGACCAGGACCCAACTCCGGAACAGGAACCGGAGAGCGAGGCGTAGAGCCCTCAAAGCCCGCCTTGGACGCGGAGCTAACTCTAGAGGACGCGAGGCTATGGTCCCTTGCAAATTGGCTCGCGCTACCCGCGAGACCAATCTCTACCGCGTTAAACGCGAAGATACAACTTGCCTTAAAAGCAAGGAAAAGCCAGCGTGTGATTTTCCACGCGAGGCTGGTAATACTGGCAAGTTACGCAAAATTCCTGACACTCGCGAGTTACGCGAGTATAAAAATTATTCAAAGCCAGCGTGTGATTCTCCACGCGAGGCTATTACTGTGCCTAGTAGTAAGGGTTGCGCTAGTCGCAGAATACCCAACACTCGCGAGTTACGCGAGTATAAAAATTATTCAAAGCCAGCGTGTGATTCTCCACGCGAGGCTATTACTATGCCTAGCAGTAAGGGTTGCGCTAGTCGCAGAATACCCAACACTCGCGAATTACGCGAGTATAAAAATTATTCAAAGCCAGCGTGTGATTCTCCACGCGGGGCTATTACTGTGCCTAGCGAGAGACGCGAGGCCAGTGATACTTGCAATAAACGCAAGACTTCTGACACCCACAAGGAACGGGAGGATGATTGGCAGGTAGTTGTCAGTCGTAAAAACCGCGCTAAGCGCGATGCTATGATCTGCGTCAATCGCGAAGATAAGCCAGCGTGCAAGAACTTCCCTTCACGCGGAGCTATTATTCCAGAGGCTAAACTTCCAAGGACACACCAAGCCAGCGAGAAACGCGAGGCTAGTGTGGATAAGCGCGGAGCTATTCTTCAGGTCCGCAATGTGAAACGCGAGGCTATTCCTAAGCCACGCGAGGATCAGTCCGACCCCAGAGCCAGGGTTGATCAATCAAAGAAGCTTCAGTGGATTCCTAAACACTCTCAAGAGTTGAATGGACCTCTTGATTTCATGTCTAGAGGCACTGACCTCAGGGAGCATCTTTCTAAGAAGAGAGGCATAGACCAACTTCAAGTTGAACATAGTTGCCATTGCCAGCAACTCATGACAACAGTATCAGTCGTGATGAATAACTGTGGCTGCAGCAAAAACAGGATATCTGTGTTCGACCGATTAAATGAGTCAAACCAGAATCCTGCTAAGAAGACAAGAACCACTCCCCTGAAACAAGGGAGAGCTGTAACTTCCAACATGGTAGGAAAAGGGAAGAAAATTGCAGAGACGGATGATGATTCAGAATCGAGCGATGATGAACTTCATCGTGTTACTCGACTGAGATCAGGAGCAGTTCCGCCTCGAAATTATAAAAAGCTCGCAGGGGGTTCTTACGACGAGGACAGCGATAATTCCGCTATAGCCTCGCCTCCATCCTCTACAACATCTCGACTGCAGAAGTCAACATCGCACATGGCAGATAAACCTGGTGATATCAATCAGAGATTTGAGGCTCAAGAAAGAATGATTCGAGAGCAACAGAAAATGATTGAAGACCTTAAGATGCTACTTTTAAAAGTTGTTGAAGATAATACTAAACAGGGCAAGAAGACTCCAAATGAAGAAGAACAGGAGGAGAAAGCCCACTCGATGCATGAGGAAGAAGATAGATTTTCTTTCCATGATCCGCATGAAGAAAAGCTTGAAAAATTACAGAATCAACTCGAAGCCTTGATGCGTAAAAAAGAGTTGAAGGAGTCAGGAGTCTCAAGACCGTATCCTCCTGAATGGGACATGATACCTTACCCGCCGAAGTATAAGCCGCTCAAGTTGGAGCCCTATGACGGGAAGGGATCGCCCAGTCAGCACATCTATTATTTCATGTCCCAAGAAGGACACTTAATGAGTAATGATCCCATCATAACCAAAATATTTGCAAGTACTTTGCGAGGGCCTGCCTTTACTTGGTTCATGCAGCTGCCCCCAGGTACTATTAATACCTGGTTAGATGTTGAGAAATTATTTCTCTCACGTTTCTTCGAGGATGACACCGAGATAACGGTTCATTCCCTCCTTGCAACTAGGCAGGGGGAACAGGAAGCGGTTAAAGATTTCATAGAAAGGTTCCGGGAGAAGTCCGTACATTGTAAACACGGAATGATTCAGGAAACTCTAGTCGAGACATGTCGACACAACCTTAAGACCAATGTGCTCCTCAAAATGGGGGCCGTAGAGTCTAAGACGTGGAGGGACCTGCTCAAACAAGGAGAGCAAGCTGAAGACCTGATTCGCCGAGTTGAAGAGTCCCGCGGGCCAAGAAGTGCTGGGGGTAGTAAATCATATACCCAAAACAACAACAATAAGAATAAAGGGAAAGCAGTAATGTCATCAGAAACTGCTCCTCAGAAAACCAGTCCTCCGCCAGAGCCGAAATCTCAAGGTCAGCGAGGGTCAAGGCAAATTAGACCACAGCAAGAAAGGAATTACACTTTCAAAGCTGAACAGACACCAGTCCTCTTTCACCTGCTCCAAAAGAAGGGAATGCTAAAACTTTCGGAGAATAAGAAGCCAGAAGATGCGGGTAAGACTAAAGACCCAAATTACTGTCTTTATCTCCGGAATGTTGGGCACCCTACCAGGGATTGTTTTTCCCTTAAGAACAAAATCCAAGCACTAATAGAGGCTGGAGTTTTGACGCTTAAGGAAGAGCAGAAGAAAGTCACTGCCAATATGGCAACCATAGTGGTTGGAACCCACGAGTTCCCCGCAGGAGCGACTCCAATCCCAAAGGGTAAGGCAGTTACAAAGAATCTTGATCCTTACAACAAAGCCCAAGAAGGACTTGTCCCCATAACAACCCAAAGAGGGGAAATTATGTGGGTTCACCCTGATTTGCTGGAAGATGAACAATGGACTACTTCAAGAGGTCCAGAGAAGAAACGGGCTGTCAATGCCATCTCTGCAGACATAAAGGAAGAATATATAGCTTCAGGCGCCCTCACAAGTTCTGAAGAAGAACCAGAAACTATGGCCACCCATCAAGATGGGGCAGGCCCTTCCAGTACTCGATCTGGAAAGACATATCTTAAGGACTACACTAGAGTGGATCCAAAAGATATCTATGCAGAACTTGCAAAGCCTGCGAAGCAGAAAAGACTTCGTTTCCAGAAGAATTCTACCAGAGATGAAGGAGCCAAAGAAACTCCCTTCGAATTTGACATAATTGCGCAGTTGGCTAACATCCCAGCGCGAGTAACGCTTTACGAATTGTTGAGATTATCAAAATCAACACGTGAAGCTCTAAGAGAGGCCTTGGCAGACTCTGAGTCGTTCCTAGCTCAGATTGTCGAGCCGGCCATCGAAGAGCGGGACTCTTGCCCCCACTGTCATCAAGTGAGGAGGCAGGTCCCACAAATTATCTTCTCTCCAGAAGACATGCAGGTGAGGAATATAAAGCATAATAGGCCTTTATATTTCACTGGATATGTCGGGTCCACAAAAGTGGACCGAATTCAGATTGATCCAGGTTCTGCACTCAGCGTCGTGCCCAGTAGATTGATGCAGCTATTAGGGATTTCCCTTCATCGCTTGACACCTACACACACTATCATCTATGGATTCAACGCTAATAATAGCCATCCTCTTGGTAAGATCCGATTGCGGTGTCAAATTGGAGACTTGAAAACGGAGGTTACATGCTATGTAATTGATGCTGATACCTCCTACAATATTTTATTGGGGCGACCTTGGATTCACTCTCATATGATAGTTCCGTCAACTCTTCACCAGTGCATGAAATATTGCGATGAGGAAGGAGAGGTCCGGACACTAATTGCTGACAAGCAGCCATTCAAAGGGTTGGAAAATTACTTCACAGATGCTGCACTCTACAAGCCAGCACATGAAGCCTCCAATGACGGTCTTAGAAAGTCTCCAAAGCCCGACGACAATGGCAATGAAGCCGACACTGAGTACGAGCTCCTTGGAGAAGATGATGGGGGTGATTACGAAATCAACCCTCACCTAGATCTTAACTTAGGTCTTGATAATATAGTGGATGTAATAGAAAGTGAATGGGTTATTAATGAAAGTGTAAAGTTAGTCTACGAGCATGCTGTAGCTACTGAGTATGAGCCCTCTTGTACCTCCACCGAAGCGGATGGCCTGACCGAACTTGAAGTTCTGTCGTCATATCATTTGCCCCTCAAGTCTTCCCTCCCCTCTCAATTAAAAATGACCGAGGATCAAGGGCACTTATTTGAAGTGCCTCCCCGACAGAAGTCCCAAAGGCCGATCATGTTCGGCAAAGTGGCCACGTCGCCTCGACAGAGACAAAGTAGTGAAAGTGATGAACAAACATCACCTCAATTTCACTTATATGAGCAAAGGTCCCGACAGATGATGGAGAAAATGGGATATAATTTTACCCAGAAGCCGGGATTAAACTTCGGAAAAGGAAGACGAAATCTCATACCCTCGTTTAGACCTAGAGGAAAAAGCCCTGATTATTATCAGAAGACCCGCAGGGGGTTGGGTTATATATCTACCCCACCTTCTTCACCATTAAAAGATGAAGAGAGTTCTTCGGTCAAAGAAGAAACATCTTCACCCGATCATGATTCGGATATAAGTACCGGTGCTTGGTTTCAATCTTTGACAGCCAATATGGTTTCATCCGCGCCAGAAAGCGACGAGGAACCAATTGACGTTCAAGATGATGCTTGGGCTAAGCATATGGACACTCTCTGGGATGTCCGCTTTGAACAGCGTGACCCGCCCACAGAAGACAAATTAATACAGGTTAACATGGGAACGGAAGAAAATCCGAAACCCATTTTCATAAGCGACACACTAACTCCTTTAGAAAAGGAGGAACTTATATCTCTTATCAAAGAGTATATAGATGTGTTCGCATGGAGTTATGAAGATATGCCTGGGCTTGACCCTCAAATTGCCACACACCGGTTAAATATAAAAGAAGATGTCAAACCTGTTAAACAGCAACAGAGGCGTTTTCGACCGGAATTGATGGAGGCAATAGTTGCTGAGGTCAACAAGCTTATACAAACCGGTTTCATCCGTGAAGAACAACACCCAGACTGGGTGGCAAACATAGTGCCAGTTCGCAAAAAGAATGGCAAAATCCGGATATGTATTGACTTTCGAGATCTGAACGCTGCATGTCCCAAGGATGAATTTCCACTCCCCATCACCGACGTGATGATCGATAATACTTGCGGTTATGAGAGGATGTCCTTTATGGATGGCTTCTCAGGTTATAACCAAATCAAGATGCACCCGGATGATGAAAAGCATACAGCTTTCAGAACGCCACAGGGGGTATACTGTTATACGGTGATGCCATTCGGATTAAAGAATGCAGGTGCCACTTACCAACGCGCAATGAGCGCCATATTTAAAGAAAACCTACGCAGAACAGTGGAGTGCTATGTGGATGACTTAGCAGTTAAAAGTAAAGACAAAGAAGATCATCTTCACGATTTAAGAGTGGTCTTCGATCTTATGCGGAAACATCACTTGAAGATGAATCCTACCAAGTCGTTCATGGGGGTATCCAGCGGGAAATTTCTAGGGTTCGTAATAACTTCAAAAGGAATTTTCCTCGACCCGGAAAAGGTAAAAGCGATTAGCGAAATGCCGCCTCCCCACAATCTTAAGGAACTAAGGGGATTACAAGGAAAGCTCGCTTATATTCGGCGCTTCATATCCAACTTATCTGGACGATGCCAACCATTCTCCAAACTTATGAAGAAGGGAGTGTCTTTTATATGGGATGAGGCATGTCAGCAGGCATTTGATGACCTCAAGGAGTACCTTACTAAACCTCCTGTACTAATGGCACCAGCCCCTGGGCAGCCCTTCCTTATATATGTAAGGGCCATGGATAATGCTTTAGGAGCATTACTTGCTCAATATAATGAGCACGGCCATGAACATGCCCTCTACTATTTAAGTAGAACAATGATTGGGGCAGAACAGCGGTATACCCCGATTGAAAAAGAATGTTTAGCCCTAGTGTTTGCTGTTCAGAAAATGCGACACTACCTTTCAGGGCAAACAATTCATGTTATATCACGGGTTAATCCCCTGAAGATTCTGATGACAAAACCGGGATCCTTGAATGGCCGATTGGCAAAATGGGTGCTCTTACTGTTGCCCTATGACATACATTTTGTCCCTCAAAAGGCCATGAAGGGACAGGCAATCGCTGATTTCCTTGCAAACCATCCAATTTGGTCCAAATTAAAGCAGACATCAGAAGTCAACACAGTTACCGGAGAACAACCTTGGCAAATGTTCTTTGATGGTGCCGCGAGACGATCTGCTGCTGGAGTGGGGGTTGTGCTAATATCCCCACATAAACATATATTGCCTAACGGTTACTCATTAACAGAACCGTGCACTAATAATGTAGCAGAGTACAATGCGCTTATTATCGGCTTAAAAATAGCCCTGCAACTGGGGGTGAACCATCTAGAGGCATACGGAGATTCTAAGCTCATTGTCAATCAGATGACAGGTGAGTATGAAGTCAGACATGAAGCCCTCATCCCCTATCATCAGCTAGCTATTGAGCTAGCAGGATATTTTGAACAATTCTACATATATCATGTATCTCGAAACGAGAACATTTATGCAGATGCTCTTGCCGCATTAGCCGCAACGCTGGCAATCCCGCCAGGTGAAGCTAAAAGCATCACCATTGGTAGTAGAGAACTCCTCCACCCAGATGTGGTATCTCAAACCAAAGAGGTATACCAGATTGGCTTAAACTTAGAGCCCCGTGATTGGCGATTTCCGTTTGTGGATTATGCTTTGCATGGGATATTACCAGAAGATCCTAAGGAAGCCACCTCAATAAAGAGGAAGGCCCAAAGATTTTATTATGATCATAAACTTCAGACTTTGTATAGAAAGTCAAAAGGTGGTCTATTGCTACGCTGCATATCGAAAGCAGAAGCAGAACAAGTGCTAAAAGAAACACATGATGGAATATGTGGAGCTCATCAGTCCGGTCCTAAACTTTTAGACCGTATAAGAAGGCTAGGATACTACTGGCCGAGCATGATCACGGACGCAATGGCATATGCTAAACGATGTCATGCATGCCAAGTTCATGCCAATTTTATTCATCAACCCCAAGAATACTTGCACAATACCGTCGCAAGCTGGCCATTTGAAGCCTGGGGAATGGACATTGTAAGGCCAATAACTCCCCCGTCATCCAGAGGACATCGGTTTATTCTTGTAATAACCGATTATTTTTCAAAATGGGCCGAAGCCGTGCCCATGAAAGAGGTGAAGACGACAGATGTGATCAAGTTCGTCAAGCATCATGTCATTTACCGATTTGGCGTCCCTCAGCGGATCATTCATGATAATGGTCCGCAATTCATTAGTCAGGGATTCTCCAGATTCTGCAATAAATTCAGAATCAAAGATATCACTTCTACACCATATAACCCTGCGGCTAATGGGTTGGCCGAAGCTTTCAACAAGACGATCATCAAACTCCTTCAGAAGTTCGTCTCCTCCAATAAACGAGATTGGGATGAAAAGTTGGGAGAATGTTTGTCGGCTTATCGCACCACCGTTCGTACCCGACCAAAGCTACCCCGTTCTCTTTGGTTTATGGAAGTGAGGCTGTTCTGCCTCCTGAAATCCAGATACCATCATTAAGAGTGGCTTTAGCCACAAAGATGACGACAGAAGAGCGCCATCAGCAAAGGTTGCAAGAACAAGAGGCGTTAGATGAAAAACGTCTCAGGGCTCAACAACAAATTGAGTTGTACCAAGCCGGAATATCTCAAACGTTTAATAAGAACGTCAAACCAAGGACCTTTAAACAAGGAGACTTGGTTCTGGCTGTTAAGAGGCCAATGGTGCTAACCCACAAGACTAAGGGTAAGTTTGAACCCAAGTGGGAAGGACCGTTCATTGTGGAGACAGTATACTCCAGTGGAGCCTATCGCTTAATAAATCAAGATGGCGACAGGATGATGATGCCGATCAATGGCAAATTTCTGAAGAAATACTATTCTTAGTATCCCTGGAGATACGAGTCTTCTCTTTTTAGGCATGCGCAATTTGGCGCCTCTGACCTAACCCTGGCGTGTCTGGTTCTCAAGTTTGAACCACCTCCAGTCTTTTCCTAGGCATGCGCAGTTTAGCGCCTCTGACCTAACCCTGGCGTGTCTGGTTCTCAAGTTTGAACCACCTCCAGTCTTTTCTTAGGCATGCGCAGTTTGGCGCCTCTGACCTAAACCTGGTGTGTTTGGAGTACCCAGTTCAAGTTACGCGAGAGAGCCTTGAACCGCCTCCAGTTTGGTTCTCAAGTTTGAATCACCATCAGTCTTTTTTTCTTGGGCATGCGCAGTTTGGCGCCTCTGACCCAAACCTGGTGTGCTCCGTTCTCAAGTTTGAACAGCCCCCAATCTTTCTTTTAGGCATGTGTAATTAAGCGCCTCTGACCTAAAAGATATGAATTGCCCAACGCCAACTAGGCAATGGGAAGAGAATAAGTTTCTCGCCAACCCATCATACTGGGGTAAAAGTATGAAATGCCCAATGCCAACTAGGCAATGGGAAGAGAACTAGTTTCTCGCCAACCCATCATACTGGGGTAAAAGTATGAATTGCCCAACGCCAACTAGGAATGGGAAGGGAACAAGTTTCTCGCCAACCCATCATACTGGGGTAAAAGTATGAATTGCCCAACGCCAACTAGGCAATGGGAAGAGAACTAGTTTCTCGCCAACCCATCATACTGGGGTAAAAGTATGAATTGCCCAACGCCAACTAGGCAATGGGAAGAGAACAAGTTTCTCGCCAACCCATCATACTGGGGTAAAAGTATGAATTGCCCAATGCCAACTAGGCAATGGGAAGAGAACTAGTTTCTCGCCAACCCATCATGCTGGGGTAAAAGTATGAATTGCCCAACGCCAACTAGGCAATGGGAAGAGAATGAGTTTCTCGCCAACCCATCATGCTGGGGTAAAAGATATGAATTGCCCAACGCCAACTAGGCAATGGGAAGAGAACAAGTTTCTCGCCAACCCATCATACTGGGGTAAAAGTATGAATTGCCCAATGCCAACTAGGCAATGGGAAGAGAACTAGTTTCTCGCCAACCCATCATACTGGGGTAAAAGTATGAATTTCCCAACGCCAACTAGGCAATGGGAAGAGAACGAGTTTCTCGCCAACCCATCATGCTGGGGTAAAATTATGAATTGCCCAACGCCAACTAGGCAATGGGAAGAGAACGAGTTTCTCGCCAACCCATCATGCTGGGGTAAAAATATGAATTGCCCAACGCCAACTAGGCAATGGAAAGAGAACGAGTTTCTCGCCAACCCATCATGCTGGGGTAAGAGTATGAATCGCCCAATACCGATAAAGTAAAGGGAAGAGGAAAAGTTTGGCATTTAAGCCCAAACGTAGTCCTCGATAACTCACCATGTTGAGGGAAATAACATGGCTAGCCCAACTCAAACGGTAGTTGGTAAAGGCTAATCAAATCCGTTAATAGCTGGGGGTTTGCTAAAAATCCCATATTAAACTTTAATTGTTATTTCGGTTCAAGAAATTGAGCATAAACGGTACCGAAATAAATCATTTTGACGACAGGTTATTTGTTGGGCAAGCAAATCTGTTTTGAAGCCGGCAAATAAAAGAGTCAAAAGAATCATCTTTACTAAAAAGGTGAAGATACAAAAAGAATTTCAAAGAAACATAGTAAAGTTATCTCTCTCCTGTTTACGAAGTTCTTATTACAAGGAATATAAAAGTGTAAAGAAAGATGAAACTATTGGCCTCCCAGAAGTCTCAATTGGTTTATTGTCTCGTCCAAATTTCTACGATGAGAAGCCTCCACGGTTTGCTGAGCTTGCCTACGCAACTCATCATCACTTATTGAAAGTTGTTGCTGACGAGATTCTTCTATGGCACGATTCCGGGCTGTCTCTTCCTGCTGAATCTGCTCCTGCTGGACAAGCAACATCTCCTGTTTCTTGACAGATTCTCCTAATCGGAGTTCATTTTCTATCAAGGTGGCCCGAGCTCTCGCAATCGTCTCCTGGGCTTTAGAGATGGCCGCCTGACTTTCCTCAATTCCGAAGTTTACCCTTTGCAGGTCGCCAATAACGGATTCCCGACTGGCCTGGAGCTCTGTCAGCACCTGAGACCATCTCTCCTCCTCCTGCTAAGAAGACAAGAACCACTCCCCTGAAACAAGGGAGAGCTGTAACTTCCAACATGGTAGGAAAAGGGAAGAAAATTGCAGAGACGGATGATGATTCAGAATCGAGCGATGATGAACTTCATCGTGTTACTCGACTGAGATCAGGAGCCGTTCCGCCCCGAAATTATAAAAAACTCGCAGGGGGTTCTTACGACGAGGACAGCGATAATTCCGCTATAGCCTCACCTCCATCCTCTACAACATCTCGACTGCAGAAGTCAGCATCGCACATGGCAGATAAATCTGGTGATATCAATCAGAGATTTGAGGCTCAAGAAAGAATGATTCGAGAGCAACAGAAAACGATTGAAGACCTTAAGATGCTACTTTTAAAAGTTGTTGAAGATAATGCTAAACAGGACAAGAAGACTCCAAATGAAGAAGAACAGGAGGAGAAAGCCCACTCGATGCATGAGGAAGAAGATAGATTTTCTTTCCATGATCCGCATGAAGAAAAGCTTGAAAAATTACAGAATCAACTCGAAGCCTTGATGCGTAAAAAAGAGTTGAAGGAGTCAGGAGTCTCAAGACCGTATCCTCCTGAATGGGACATGATACCTTACCCACCGAAGTATAAGCCTCTCAAGTTGGAGCCCTATGACGGGAAGGGATCGCCCAGTCAGCACATCTATTATTTCTTGTCCCAAGCAGGACACTTAATGGGTAATGATCCCATCATGACCAAAATATTTGCAAGTACTTTGCGAGGGCCTGCCTTTACTTGGTTCATGCAGCTGCCCCCAGGTACTATTAATACCTGGTTAGATGTTGAGAAATTATTTCTCTCACGTTTCTTCGAGGATGACACCGAGATAACGGTTCATTCCCTCCTGCAACTAGGCAGGGGGAACAGGAAGCGGTTAAAGATTTCATAGAAAGGTTCCGGGAGAAGTCCGTACATTGTAAACACGGAATGATTCAGGAAACTCTAGTCGAGACATGTCGACACAACCTTAAGACCAATGTGCTCCTCAAAATGGGGGCCGTAGAGTCTAAGACGTGGAGGGACCTGCTCAAACAAGGAGAGCAAGCTGAAGACCTGATTCGCCGAGTTGAAGAGTCCCGCGGGCCAAGAAGTGCTGGGGGTAGTAAATCATATACCCAAAACAACAGCAACAAGAATAAAGGGAAAGCAGTAATGTCATCAGAAATTGCTCCTCAGAAAACCAGTCCTCCGCCAGAGCCGAAATCTCAAGGTCAGCGAGGGTCAAGGCAAATTAGACCACAGCAAGAAAGGAATTACACTTTCAAAGCTGAACAGACACTAGTCCTCTTTCACCTGCTCCAAAAGAAGGGAATGCTAAAACTTCCGGAGAATAAGAAGCCAGAAGATGCGGGTAAGACTAAAGACCCAAATTACTGTCTTTATCACCGGAATGTTGGGCACCCTACCAGGGATTGTTTTCCCCTTAAGAACAGAATCCAAGCACTAATAGAGGCTGGAGTTTTGACGCTTAAGGAAGAGCAGAAGAAAGTCACTGCCAATATGGCAACCATAGTGGTTGGAACCCACGAGTTCCCTGCAGGAGTGACCCCAATCCCAAAGGGTAAGGCAGTTACAAAGAATCTTGATCCTTACAACAAAGCCCAAGAAGGACTTGTCCCCATAACAACCCAAAGAGGAGAAATTATGTGGGTTCACCCTGATTTGCTGGAAGATGAACAATGGACTACTTCAAGAGGTCCAGAGAAGAAACGGGCTGTCAATGCCATCTCTGCAGACATAAAGGAAGAATATATAGCTTCAGGCGCCCTCACAAGTTCTGAAGAAGAACCAGAAACTATGGCCACCCATCAAGATGGGGCAGGCCCTTCCAGTACTCGATCTGGAAAGACATATCTTAAGGACTACACTAGAGTGGATCCAAAAGATATCTATGCAGAACTTGCAAAGCCTGCGAAGCAGAAAAGACTTCGTTTCCAGAAGAATTCTACCAGAGATGAAGGAGCCAAAGAAACTCCCTTCGAATTTGACATAATTGCGCAGTTGGCTAACATCCCAGCGCGAGTAACGCTTTACGAATTGTTGAGATTATCAAAATCAACACGTGAAGCTCTAAGAGAGGCCTTGGCAGACTCTGAGTCGTTCCTAGCTCAGATTGTCGAGCCGGCCATCGAAGAGCGGGACTCTTGCCCCCACTGTCATCAAGTGAGGAGGCAGGTCCCACAAATTATCTTCTCTCCAGAAGACATGCAGGTGAGGAATATAAAGCATAATAGGCCTTTATATTTCACTGGATATGTCGGGTCCACAAAAGTGGACCGAATTCAGATTGATCCAGGTTCTGCACTCAGCGTCGTGCCCAGTAGATTGATGCAGCTATTAGGGATTTCCCTTCATCGCTTGACACCTACACACACTATCATCTATGGATTCAACGCTAATAATAGCCATCCTCTTGGTAAGATCCGATTGCGGTGTCAAATTGGAGACTTGAAAACGGAGGTTACATGCTATGTAATTGATGCTGATACCTCCTACAATATTTTATTGGGGCGACCTTGGATTCACTCTCATATGATAGTTCCGTCAACTCTTCACCAGTGCATGAAATATTGCGATGAGGAAGGAGAGGTCCGGACACTAATTGCTGACAAGCAGCCATTCAAAGGGTTGGAAAATTACTTCACAGATGCTGCACTCTACAAGCCAGCACATGAAGCCTCCAATGATGGTCTTAGCAAGTCTCCAAAGCCCGACGACAGTGGCAATGAAGCCGACACTGAGTACGAGCTCCTTGGAGAAGATGATGGGGGTGATTACGAAATCAACCCTCACCTAGATCTTAACTTAGGTCTTGATAATATAGTGGATGTAATAGAAAGTGAATGGGTTATTAATGAAAGTGTAAAGTTAGTCTACGAGCATGCTGTAGCTACTGAGTATGAGCCCTCTTGTACCTCCACCGAAGCGGATGGCCTGACCGAACTTGAAGTTCTGGCGTCATATCATTTGCCCCTCAAGTCTTCCCTCCCCTCTCAATTAAAAAAAACCGAGGATCAAGGGCACTTATTTGAAGTGCCTCCCCGACAGAAGTCCCAAAGGCCGATCATGTTCGGCAAAGTGGCCACGTCGCCTCGACAGAGACAAAGTAGTGAAAGTGATGAACAAACATCACCTCAATTTCACTTATATGAGCAAAGGTCCCGACAGATGATGGAGAAAATGGGATATAATTTTAC
This sequence comes from Dracaena cambodiana, assembly GCA_036321105.1. Lineage (NCBI taxonomy): Eukaryota > Viridiplantae > Streptophyta > Magnoliopsida > Asparagales > Asparagaceae > Dracaena > Dracaena cambodiana. Next base: position 56,089,338 of record JAYEPQ010000004.1, on the reverse strand, counting down.
CCAGAAGCCGGGATTAAACTTCAGAAAAGGAAGACGAAATCTCATACCCTCGTTTAGATCTAGAGGAAAAAGCCCTGATTATTATCAGAAGACCCGCAGGGGGTTGGGTTATATATCTACCCCACCTTCTTCACCATTAAAAGATGAAGAGAGTTCTTCGGTCAAAGAAGAAACATCTTCACCCGATCATGATTCGGATATAAGTACCGGTGCTTGGTTTCAATCTTTGACAGCCAATATGGTTTCATCCGCGCCAGAAAGCGACGAGGAACCAATTGACGTTCAAGATGATGCTTGGGCTAAGCATATGGACACTCTCTGGGATGTCCGCTTTGAACAGCGTGACCCGCCCACAGAAGACAAATTAATACAGGTTAACATGGGAACGGAAGAAAATCCGAAACCCATTTTCATAAGCGACACACTAACTCCTTTAGAAAAGGAGGAACTTATATCTCTTATCAAAGAGTATATAGATGTGTTCGCATGGAGTTATGAAGATATGCCTGGGCTTGACCCTCAAATTGCCACACACCGGTTAAATATAAAAGAAGATGTCAAACCTGTTAAACAGCAACAGAGGCGTTTTCGACCGGAATTGATGGAGGCAATAGTTGCTGAGGTCAACAAGCTTATACAAACCGGTTTCATCCGTGAAGAACAACACCCAGACTGGGTGGCAAACATATTGCCAGTTCGCAAAAAGAATGGCAAAATCCGGATATGTATTGACTTTCGAGATCTGAACGCTGCATGTCCCAAGGATGAATTTCCACTCCCCATCACCGACGTGATGATCGATAATACTTGCGGTTATGAGAGGATGTCCTTTATGGATGGCTTCTCAGGTTATAACCAAATCAAGATGCACCCGGATGATGAAAAGCATACAGCTTTCAGAACGCCACAGGGGGTATACTGTTATACGGTGATGCCATTCAGATTAAAGAATGCAGGTGCCACTTACCAACGCGCAATGAGCGCCATATTTAAAGAAAACCTACGCAGAACAGTGGAGTGCTATGTGGATGACTTAGCAGTTAAAAGTAAAGACAAAGAAGATCATCTTCACGATTTAAGAGTGGTCTTCGATCTTATGCGGAAACATCACTTGAAGATGAATCCTACCAAGTCGTTCATGGGGGTATCCAGCGGGAAATTTCTAGGGTTCGTAATAACTTCAAAAGGAATTTTCCTCAACCCGGAAAAGGTAAAAGCGATTAGCGAAATGCCGCCTCCCCACAATCTTAAGGAACTAAGGGGATTACAAGGAAAGCTCGCTTATATTCGGCGCTTCATATCCAACTTATCTGGACGATGCCAACCATTCTCCAAACTTATGAAGAAGGAAGTGTCTTTTATATGGGATGAGGAATGTCAGCAGGCATTTGATGACCTCAAGGAGTACCTTACTAAACCTCCTGTACTAATGGCACCAGCCCCTGGGCAGCCCTTCCTTATATATGTAAGGGCCATGGATAATGCTTTAGGAGCATTACTTGCTCAATATAATGAGCACGGCCATGAACATGCCCTCTACTATTTAAGTAGAACAATGATTGGGGCAGAACAGCGGTATACCCCGATTGAAAAAGAATGTTTAGCCCTAGTGTTTGCTGTTCAGAAAATGCGACACTACCTTTCAGGGCAAACAATTCATGTTATATCACGGGTTAATCCCCTGAAGATTCTGATGACAAAACCGGGATCCTTGAATGGCCGATTGGCAAAATGAGCGCTCTTACTGTCGCCCTATGACATACATTTTGTCCCTCAAAAGGCCATGAAGGGACAGGCAATCGCTGATTTCCTTGCAAACCATCCAATTTGGTCCAAATTAAAGCAGACATCAGAAGTCAACACAGTTACCGGAGAACAACCTTGGCAAATGTTCTTTGATGGTGCCGCGAGACGATCTGCTGCTGGAGTGGGGGTTGTGCTAATATCCCCACATAAACATATATTGCCTAACGGTTACTCATTAACAGAACCGTGCACTAATAATGTAGCAGAGTACAATGCGCTTATTATCGGCTTAAAAATAGCCCTGCAACTGGGGGTGAACCATCTAGAGGCATACGGAGATTCTAAGCTCATTGTCAATCAGATGACAGGTGAGTATGAAGTCAGACATGAAGCCCTCATCCCCTATCATCAGCTAGCTATTGAGCTAGCAGGATATTTTGAACAATTCTACATAGATCATGTATCTCGAAACGAGAACATTTATGCAGATGCTCTTGCCGCATTAGCCGCAACGCTGGCAATCCCGCCAGGTGAAGCTAAAAGCATCACCATTGGTAGTAGAGAACTCCTCCACCCAGATGTGGTATCTCAAACCGAAGAGGTATACCAGATTGGCTTAAACTTAGAGCCCCGTGATTGGCGATTTCTGTTTGTTGATTATGCTTTGCATGGGATATTACCAGAAGATCCTAAGAAAGCCACCTCAATAAAGAGGAAGGCCCAAAGATTTTATTATGATCATAAACTTCAGACTTTGTATAGAAAGTCAAAAGGTGGTCTATTCTACGCTGCATATCGAAAGCAGAAGCAGAACAAGTGCTGAAAGAAACACATGATGGAATATGTGGAGCTCATCAGCTCGGTCCTAAACTTGGAGGCCGTATAAGAAGGCTAGGATACTACTGGCCGAGCATGATCACGGACGCAATGGCATACGCTAAACGATGTCATGCATGCCAAGTTCATGCCAATTTTATTCATCAACCCCAAGAATACTTGCACAATACCGTCGCAAGCTGGCCATTTGAAGCCTGGGGAATGGACATTGTAGGGCCAATAACTCCCCCGTCATCCAGAGGACATCAGTTTATTCTTGCAATAACCGATTATTTTTCAAAATGGGCCGAAGCCGTGCCCATGAAAGAGGTGAAGACGACAGATGTGATCAAGTTCGTCAAGCATCATGTCATTTACCTATTTGGCGTCCCTCGACGGATCATTCATGATAATGGTCCGCAATTCATTAGTCAGGAATTCTCCACATTCTGCAATAAATTCAGAATCAAAGATATCGCTTCTACACCATATAACCCTGCGGCTAATGGGTTGGCCGAAGCTTTCAACAAGACGATCATCAAACTCCTTCGGAAGTTCGTCTCTTCCAATAAACGAGATTGGGATGAAAAGTTGGGAGAATGTTTGTGGGCTTATCGCACCACCGTTCGTACCCGACCAAAGCTACCCCGTTCTCTTTGGTTTATGGAAGTGAGGCTATTCTGCCTCTTGAAATCCAGATACCATCATTAAGAGTGGCTTTAGCCACAAAGATGACGACAGAAGAGCGCCATCAGCAAAGGTTGCAAGAACTAGAGGCGTTAGATGAAAAACGTCTCAGGGCTCAACAACAAATTGAGTTGTACCAAGCCCGAATATCTCAAACGTTTAATAAGAACGTCAAAACAAGGACCTTTAAACAAGGAGACTTGGTTCTGGCTGTTAAGAGGCCAATGGTGCTAACCCACAAGACTAAGGGTAAGTTTGAACCCAAGTGGGAAGGACCGTTCATTGTGGAGACAGTATACTCCAGTGGAGCCTATCGCTTAATAAATCAAGATGGCGACAGGATGATGATGTCGATCAATGGCAAATTTCTGAAGAAATACTATTCTTAGTATCCCTGGAGATACGAGTCTTCTCTTTTTAGGCATGCGCAATTTGGCGCCTCTGACCTAACCCTGGCGTGTCTGGTTCTCAAGTTTGAACCACCTCCAGTCTTTTCCTAGGCATGCGCAGTTTAGCGCCTCTGACCTAACCCTGGCGTGTCTGGTTCTCAAGTTTGAACCACCTCCAGTCTTTTCTTAGGCATGCGCAGTTTGGCGCCTCTGACCTAAACCTGGTGTGTTTGGAGTACCCAGTTCAAGTTACGCGAGAGAGCCTTGAACCGCCTCCAGTTTGGTTCTCAAGTTTGAACCACCATCAGTCTTTTTTTCTTGGGCATCGCAGTTTGGCGCCTCTGACCCAAACCTGGTGTGCTCCGTTCTCAAGTTTGAACAGCCCCCAATCTTTCTTTTAGGCATGTGTAATTAAGCGCCTCTGACCTAAAAGATATGAATTGCCCAATTCCAACTAGGCAATGGGAAGAGAACAAGTTTCTCGCCAACCCATCATACTGGGGTAAAAGTATGAATTGCCCAATGCCAACTAGGCAATGGGAAGAGAACTAGTTTCTCGCCAACCCATCATACTGGGGTAAAAGTATGAATTGCCCAACGCCAACTAGGCAATGGGAAGAGAACAAGTTTCTCGCCAAGCCATCATACTGGGGTAAAAGTATGAATTGCCCAACGTCAACTAGGCAATGGGAAGAGAACTAGTTTCTCGCCAACCCATCATACTGGGGTAAAAGTATGAATTGCCCAACGCCAACTAGGCAATGGGAAGAGAACAAGTTTCTCGCCAACCCATCATACTGGGGTAAAAGTATGAATTGCCCAATGCCAACTAGGCAATGGGAAGAGAACTAGTTTCTCGCCAACCCATCATACTGGGGTAAAAGTATGAATTGCCCAACGCCAACTAGGCAATGGGAAGAGAACTAGTTTCTCGCCAACCCATCATGCTGGGGTAAAAGATATGAATTGCCCAACGCCAACTAGGCAATGGGAAGAGAACAAGTTTCTCGCCAACCCATCATACTGGGGTAAAAGTATGAATTGCCCAATGCCAACTAGGCAATGCGAAGAGAACTAGTTTCTCGCCAACCCATCATACTGGGGTAAAAGTATGAATTGCCCAACGCCAACTAGGCAATGGGAAGAGAACGAGTTTCTCGCCAACCGATCATGCTGGGGTAAAAGTATGAATTGCCCAACGCCAACTAGGCAATGGGAAGAGAGCGAGTTTCTCGCCAACCCATCATGCTGGGGTAAAAGTTCTCTCGTTTCTCGTAATAATCTCAGTTCTCTCGTCACTTCCCAATTCGTCAATTGGGGGAATTAAAGAGGAAACAGAGGCAGGAGCCGGTGTGGAATGATCAGCCACAAACTCACTAGCAGAGCTATCCACACCACCAACGGAGCCGGAATGGTCCATTCTATCGTCAGACTCTACTTGGGTAGTCGAGTGCATTGGCGAAAGAAGTTGATCACCTGCATTTCAGACGACCAGAAAAGCAGTGTTAAGTTAAAATAATAACGGGCAAAAGATAAAATGCTAAAGGCCATACCAGGCGATACAAGTCCAGTTGTCGGACTTGAAGGAGGAGCTATTGTCGTTTCCAGCAGTGTACCCGTCTCGCTACCCGTTAGTTGCGCCCCAGGTTCTGCCACAGGCTCTACGGCCGAAGGAACTGAAATCTCAGCAACACTTGGAGCTGTGGCAGGTTCATCCTCCCTTGCCAACGCTGGGGGTACAGCTGAATCCAACAAGTCGGAAGCAAATTTGATAGCCACTTCTTGGGGGGCTATCAAGGTTTCCTGCCCCAATTTTTGCTTCTTACCAGGCCTTTTCTTTAAAGTGCCGCGGCGTTTGAGAGTTGGACTCAGGGAACAACTGACAACAGGCTGAGGAGCTCCACCAGCACCAGTATTGTCGTCATCATCACCGGCATCGTCGTCTGATTCGCTGACATCCGAAGGCTCAGCCGCAGCGCCAAGGAATTCTTCCATTCCTTTTATCCTTACCCTAGAAGCACCCTGGCGGCTAATATAGAGGACTTCAATCTCTTTGCAACAACTGCGATTGAGAGAGAAGCCGGGCACGTCAGGAGCTGAGGGTCATGGCTAATTCTGGCACCTTCTGGGGCAAGGAGAATTCAGCTTCGGTCCCGCCCGCTGCAAAATGGAACCAGCCACGAGCACCTTCGTATAAATTCCCCTCGTAAGCGAGATCTTTATTTGGATTACCCACATAGAGTTGAGAATATCCAAATTGACGAGCAAAGCGACTCGGAGTATATGGCTCAATCTGACACTGGAGATCTTGACGATACACCAAGTGTCCGGGACGGATGTTGAGAAGCCACCAGAAGGCTCCTGTAGGTAAAGTAGTGAACTTATCTGCTCCCATGGCATCCTTTAGCCTTGTCCCATATCCTCCACCGGGAAAGTCAGGAAAACACCGGAAGATCTCATAATTCTGAAAGCTACGAAGAGTCTTCCGAATCTGGGACATATAATTCTGCCTCCATGAAGAACGTTCATACAGTTCTACGAGGAAGCACTTTTCGCCCGAACGACGCTCTGGCGCACTCATTAAAGAGGGACAGTGCAAGACAAGCCACGCCATCAAATAGGTGTAGGGCATCTCCACCCTAGGGTTTGGAGTTTTCGGTTGGGCAGTCTCTTTCGACTTGCCCTTTCCTTTCCCCTTGACCTTAATAGTGGGGAGGAAATCACGACAGAATACCCTCAGTCCATATTGCAAATTGCATACCATAGCGGGAAGGAGTCCAAGGGGACGGCCGTATGCAAGAAGTACCGCTGGATATACCACGGTCACTGCAATCGCTTTCTTGGGCAATGACGGCACGACGCATCTTTTGAGCCACAGCATCAGAAACCCGACGATGAGACCTCTGTTGGAGATCGGAAATTGGGCTTGATAGTGATAGCTCTTGAATGAAGTACCGGGACCGTATCCATTCTCATTGGATTCCGTAATATAGAACAAACGGTAATGGCCCCTGGCTACACGTTGGTCGATCTCTGAAATGGGGACAGGTGAATGACCATGGATAGTGGCCGAGCTATCCTTAGAATTTAGGTTGGCAAAAAGGTATTCGGCCCACTTCTTGTGGCCAATACCGTGATTACGTGCACCTATCTGGTCAGCGCAGATATGATAATGGCACATCATCTCCCAGTACGTGACATAAATGCGCTCATCCCTCGCCAATAGCATGTTCAACTCATCGGTGGTGGGGATATACTCCTCGTAAGGGACTTCGCCCATCAAGAGCCCAGAAACCTCAAACATCTCGTGGAGAGCGAACCCTAGCTCACCCACTGGTGTAAAGAAAGTACAGGTTTCAGGGTTATACATCTCCAAGAGGCAGTAAAAGTGATAAGCACTCTGGGAAACCCGAATTGGACATTCCTGATGGCTTTATACAAGCCAATATCCTTTAAAATGGGCTCGTGGGAATCCAGCATGTACTGAACAAGGCGTGCCCACCACATATTGTTAGAAGAATGAACCTAGCCAAGCATCCTGAAGTCGCTAGCCGGGTACTGACCATCCTTCGCCAAGAACTCACTTAAGAAAGTTCGGGCACGAGATGGGACTTCTCCCACTGGAAGCTCCTTGCCAAATCGGCCTGGAAGCAAGCCAGTAATGCATCTGGGGGAACCGTCTTGATAAACCCCTTTTGCACCAAATTTGCCTGTTGGGACGCCATCTTGCTCTTGAGTCAGTCCCCACTTTAATTCTTGAGGCATCGCTAGCCTCTGAAGATAGACCAGAGGATAGCTACGATCCATTCTAGGCAGAAACATCAGCATTTTGCCTGAGTTATATAACCAGACATGCTCCTCTTCAGAAAGGATCTCATCTGAGTGGTCCATCTGGTCTCCAAAGAGGAAAGCGGGTTTCTCCATCGCCTTTCTGTTCACATCTTCAAAAGCCGCGTCAATTATGATTTCTCGCGCAGTAGTGGGATGGTACTTGATCAGCTTCTCCTTGCGTTCCTTCGGGTCTGGCTTGTATGAGGGCAGGATGGTAGTGAAATGGAATTGGCCTGAGGGATCAGAACCCCCAGCAAAGCCGAAGTAATTCTTGTGGGGAAGAGATTCCATCGAATACCCTACTGCACAAAGAAACACCAGAGTGAGAGAAGTTTCCATAAGACAGAAAAAAAAATTCTCTAAGTATGGACGCGCGAAGCTAAAGATTAAAACGCGCGAAGCTAAGAATAGCGCCGCGCGAAGCTAAAAACTAGACCGCGCAGAACTCAAGATAGCCTTGCGTTTTTTTAGCGCGACGACTACTTAAAATAGCCTCGCGTTTTCAGCGCGACTGATACTTAAAATAGCCTCGCGTTTTCAGCCGACTGCTCCTTAAAATAGCCTCGCGTTTTCAGCGCGACTGCTACTTAAAATAGCCTCGCGTTTTCAGCGCGACTGCTACTTAAAAATAGCCTCGCGCTTTCAGCGCGACTGCTACTTAAAATAGCCTCGCGCTTTAAACGCGAGGATGGCGCGATAACTTCGCGTAAGAAGGCAGTCAGAGACTTTTCTTCTTCTCCAAGCCTTACGGCAGGAGTACGGCGATCTCGCCGGTAAAAGAGTTGATTGATCAGTTAAATTTAAACCAAATCACTCTAGAAATGTTCTAAAGAGTCTCGATGGAAAGATTCTTACCCCCGATGGGCGAAATGTGGACTGGCGCGTCGCTGCCTTGGCCGCCGCCACCACTGCTTGCGCCAGTCGCCGATGATGGAGCCGCTCGAGAAGTAGCACGAGTTTTGGGTGCCATTGCTGAGAAAAATCGACTGAAAATTTGGAGAAACTCGGTCGGAAGAAGATTGGGTCGTCTGAACTCTGATCGCCTGAATCTCTAAGTTTCTGGAAAATTCTCAAATAGAGTGAGAAGGATAAGAAATAGAGATTTCTTTTAAATGGAAGAACCGCCTCTTTTAATTCGGCGCGAGTTTCGGAGATAGTGACTGGTCAGTTACTCTCTAAAACGCGAAGCTATTAGCCTCGCGCGACTAAGAAATAGCGAAGTTGATTAACTCCGCGCAACTATACAAAACGCGAGGATAGCCTGTGCCTTAGCTTCGCGTTTTCATGAAAAAAAAAAAAAAAAAAAAAAAACTTAGATTTTTTTTTTTGACGAGTGCAATTAAGCGCTTCCATCTAAGTTAAAATGATCCTTATCCGATCATTTGGATTAGTAATCTAAGTTACGCGGAAGAGCCTTAGATTATTTTACCAAAATTATTAATCATCTGTTTGTTGAGCAAGCAAGATTCTTGAAGCCAACAGATAGAGAGGAAAATAATTTTATCTTTATTCATGAAGCAAAAGATTACAAAGAGGGAGTTATAGCTCTCCCAAAATCTTTTACATGATCAACTCATCAATAACCAAACAGTAAGATTTCTCTACGGGGTGTTGAAGTTCAGTTCCCTGGTTCATATGCAAAAGAAAATTCAAGATTTCTCTACGGGGTGTTGAAGCTCAGTTCCCTGGTTCACATGCAAAAGATCTCCTCTGCAAATGTCAACTAGGATCTGTCATCCGAAATGAAGCACGAGAGGAAAGGAAAGTGCTGCACTGAAGCGCAATTCTGCACTGCAAGTGCTGCAGCTCCTTATTTACAGCCCCTTCTGGAGTTTATCTCTCGGAGCCAGAGCTTGAAACCTGCAACTATATTGTAAAGCATATGCTTCTAACTTCCTTAGAGTTACTTTTTCTGATGAAGATCAATGGACCCACATACATTCCTCTTCAGAAAGGATTGGACTTACTGCAAAAGGAACAGAGTTTCCAAAAGAGTGAAAACGCGGAGCTAAGCTAACTCCGCGCACAGTTGAAGAAATAGCCTCGCGCTTTAAACGCAGAGGATGATGCGATAACTTCGCGTAAAGGGGGACAAGATTTCTTTCTGCTCTTTCCTTCTCTTTCAAATTCATAGCGACTGCTAATCAAAGATAGCCTCGCGGATTCATAGCGACTGCTAATCAAGGATAGCCTCGCAATTCATCGCGACTGCTAATCAAAGATAGCCTCGCGGATTCATAGCGACTGCTAATCAAGGATAGCCTCGCAATTCATCGCGACTGCTAATCAAAGATAGCCTCGCGGATTCATAGCGACTGCTAATCAAGGATAGCCTCGCAATTCATCGCGACTGCTAATCAAAGATAGCCTCGCGGATTCATAGCGACTGCTAATCAAGGATAGCCTCGCAATTCATCGCGACTGCTAATCAAAGATAGCCTCGCGGATTCATAGCGACTGCTAATCAAGGATAGCCTCGCAATTCATCGCGACTGCTAATCAAAGATAGCCTCGCGGATTCATTGAGACTACTAGTAAAGCCCCGCGTTTCAAGCGCAGGGACGACACAATAAAACGACGATCTCGCCGACAAGATAATCAATCATCCAGAATAAATCAAGCCAAAATATCTCAGAATGGTTCTTAGAAAACCAAGAGATGAGATTTTTACCTTCGGAAGACGCTGCATAGACTGGTTCGCCGTCGCGTCTATCTTCACGGCTGCTGCCATCAACGCCGGCCAACTTGCAAAAAGCCAAACTCCTCTGGAGAGACATCCTATGGAGAATTGAACGAAGATCAGTTGAAGATCATTCGTGAGTCACTCGAGTTCTCAGAAATTCTTCGGATGAGATGAAGAAGAAGATGAGCCGGGAGCTCTATTTAAACAGAATTTCCGTCGCTTGGTATTCGGCGTAGAAACTCAGGGTAATTAATGACATAATTACTCATTTCACTGAAGACGAAGTGAAGCTGATTAGCTCCGCGTAAGTGAGCATAACGCAAGATAGACTTGGTATTCTAACTCCGCGTTTCAGTTTAGATATCCAAAGTATTTCAAAATCTGCTGAAGTCTAAGCCATTTTGAAAACTTTGGAGAGGGTTCTGTTGGCAGTGAAAATTTCTAAGTTAAAAGGATTTTCCACAACAGAACGCGGAGCTGATTCAATAGCCCCGCGTTTGGTTATATTAACCCTGCGTTTGAATAAAACGCGGAGATGTTTAATAGCTCCGCGTTGATTCCGCAGTCTGGCTTGTATTAGCCTCGCGTTTGAGTAAAACGCGGAGATGATCAATAGCTCCGCGTTAGCTCCGCGTTTTGGTTATTTAGCGCCGCATTTTGATACGATTAAAGCTCCGCGTAAGCAGATAACCAGAATCTCAAATTGATTGAGATTATGATTCTGAGCTTATCTAAATACCCGAATCAAGTCTAATCAGAATTCCATCAAAACTAAGATATTTGATTGGAATCCTTGATGAATGCGAGTTCTATTTAGATAGAAACTCTTGCATTAACCTGGGGCTATAAATACCTTCCTGGTGAAACCCTAGGGGTCTTCTTCTTCTTTTCAGCATCGGAAGCCTTCTACCGATCCTTTGGCAATTCAAGTACGCGAGAGAGCCTTGAAGCCTTTGCTGATCATCTTCTGAAATCTTGGAGAATTCAAGTTACGCACAGAGCCTTGAGTTCGTGAAGATCAGAGAAAATCACCATATTCTTTCTGGAGTTCTTGAGAAGTTCGAGTTACGCAAGAGAGCCTTGAACGAATCAAAGCCAGAGAAGATCGTCTATAGTCGGCCGATATCTTCAAGAGAGAAGATTTCAACGTACCGATCGTCCAAAGGAACTGCTTGACAGATCCCATCGCCACAGATCCCACAATATTGTAAAAGAGAGCGATTGAAATATAAAATCCTCTCGTTTGTTCTTTTTTTTATATCTTGTTCACTTTCATTGTAATTTAAGTTAATTCAATGGGAGGAAGCGAAGGAACTTTTGCGACGAACAGCAAGGCCAGTAATACTTGCGAGAAACGCAAGATTCTCTGCGAGAATCGCGAAGACGATTGGCAAATTGTTGTTAGTCATAAGAATCGCACTAGGCGTGAAGCTATGATTTGCGTTAATCGCAAGGGTAAGTCAGCGTGCAAGAATTTTCCTTCACGCGAGGCTATTATTCCAGAAGCTAAACTTCTGAAGACACGCCAAGCTAGCGAGAAATGTGAGGCTAGCATGGCAAGATGTGGAGCTAATTTTCAGCCTTGCGCTCCAAGACGCGAAGCTATTTCTAAGCTCCGCATAGATCAACCCGACTGCAGAAACAGGACTGATCGTCACATCAGTAGACCAGAACTGAACTTCAATGATCCTAAGAAGTTTCAATGGGTTCCTAGATCCTCTCAAAAGCTGGATGAGTCCCACGGCTCCATTGCTAAAGACACTGATCTCAGGGAGTATCTATCCAAGAAGAGAGGCATAGAACAAGTTCAAGTTGAACCTATATGTCACTACCAGCAGCTTATGATAGCGGTATCCGCTGTAATGGATAACTATGGCTGCAGCAAGAGCAAGGTATCGGTGTTCGACCGATTAACCGAGTCGGACAAGAACCCTGCTAAGAAGCCAAAGACCGCTTCCCTGAAGGAATGGAGAGCTGTAACCTCCAATATGGTGGGAAAAGGGAAGAAGATTATAGAGACGGATGACAATTCAGAATCGAGTGATGAAGAACATGATCGTATCACTCGACTGAAATCAGGAGCCGTTCCGTCTCGGAACTATAAGAGGCTTGCAATGGGTTCTTATGACGATGACAGTGATAATTCAGCTATAGCTTCACCTCATTCCTCTGCGTCATCTCGGCTATAAAAGTCAGCATGTCACATGGCAGATAAATCTGATGATATCAATCAAAGATTTAAAGCTCAAGAAAGAATGATTCGAGAGCAACAAAAGACGATTGAAGATCTTAAGATGATGCTATCAAAATTTGTCGAAGACAATGCCAAGAAGGGCAAAGAAACCTCGTTCAATAAAATGAACAAAAAAGAAAAAGAAGAGAAAGCCTACTCGATGCACAAGGACGAGGATAGATTTTCTTTTCATGATCCACATGGAGAGAAAATAGAAAAACTACAAAGTCAACTAGAAGCACTGATGTGTAAAAAGGAGTTGAAAGAGTTAGGGGTCTCTAGACCATATCCACCTGAATGGGATATGGTACCATACCCTCAGAAGTATAAACCGCTCAAACTAGAGCCATATGACGGGAAGGGATCTCCTAGTCAACACATTTATTACTTCCTGTCCCAAGCAGGACATCTGATGGGTAATGACCCGATTATGACCAAAGTATTCGCAAGTACTTTGCGAGGGCTACTTTTACTTGGTTTATGCAGCTGCCCCCAGGTACTATAAATACCTGGTTTGATATTGAGAAATTATTTCTCGCACGTTTCTTCGAGGATGATACCGAGATTACGGTTCATTCCCTCCTTGCAACTAAACAAGGAGAACAAGAAACAGTGAAGGACTTCATAGAAAGATTTCGGGAGAAGTCCGTGCATTGTAAGCATGGAATGGTCTAGGAAACTTTAGTGGAAACATGCCGGCACAATCTTAAGACTAATGTGCTCCTAAAAATGGGGGACGTGGAGTCTAAGACATGGGGAGATTTGCTCAAGCAAGGGGAGCAAGCTGAGGACTTGATCCGTCAAGTTGAAGAGTCTCGCGGACCAAAAAACAATGGGAATAACAGGCTATACTCCCAAAATAATAATAATAAGAACAAAGGGAAAGCGGTGATGGCATCAGAAGCTGCTGCTCCACAAAAGACAACTCCTCCTCCAAATTCGAAGCCCCAAAATCAGCAGGGCACGAGACAAAATAGGCTCCAACAAGAAAGGTCATATACTTTCAAGGCGGAGCAAACGCCTACATTCTTCTTCTTACTCCTGAGAAAGAGAATGTTGAAGCTCCCAGAGAATAGAAAGCCGGAGGACGCTGGTAAAACCAACGACCCCAATTATTGCCTCTATCACCGGAATATTGGACACCCTATCAAGGATTGTTACCCTGTAAAGAACAGAATCCAAGCACTGATAGAAGTTGGAGTTCTGACGCTTAAAGAGGAGCAAAAGAAGGTCACTGCCAATATGACAACCATAGTGGTTGGAACCCATAAGTTCCCTGCAGGAGTGACCCCAATTCCAAAGGGTAAGTTGGTTACAAAGAACCTTGACCCGCACAATAAGGCCCAAGAAGGACTTGTCCCCATAACTACTCAAAAGGGAGAAGTCATGTGGATCCACCCTGACTTGCTTCAGGATGAACAGTGGACAACCACAGGGGGTCCAAAGAAGGAGCGGACTAGCAATGCTATCTCTGCAGAAATAAAAGATGAATATATTGCAGGAGCACCTACAGACTCTGAAGAGAAGCCCGAAGCCATGGCCACTCATCAAGATGGGGCGGGCCCTTCCGGCACTCGGTCTGGAAAAACATATCTTAGGGACTACACGAGAGTAGACACGAAAAATATATACGAACTTTCTAACCCTGCAAAATAGAAAGGTCTTCGCTTCTAGAAGAACCCTGGAAAAGATGGAGGAGTCAAAGATACTACCTTCAATTTTGATATAGTAGTTCAGCTGGCAAATATTCTAGCTCGAGTCACACTATATAAGTTGCTACGATTATCAAAGTCAACTCGTGAGGCGTTAAGAGAAGCCTTGGCAGACTCTGAGATATTCCTAACTCAGATTGTCGAGCCGGCCGATGAAGAATAGGATTCTTGCCCCTGCTGTTATCAAGTGAGGAGGCAGGTCCCACAAATCATCTTCTCTCCGGAGGATATGTAGGTAAGGAATATAAAGCATAACAGACCTTTATATTTCACCGGATATGTCGGATCCACAAAAGTGGACCGAATTCAAATTGATCCGGGGTCCACACTAAGTGTCGTTCCCAGAAGGTTGATGCAGCAATTAGGGATTTCCCTCCATCGCTTAACACCAACCAACACCACAATATATGGGTTTAATGCCAATAATAGCAGTTCCCTCGGAAAGGTCCGACTATGGTGTCAAATCGGGAATTTAAAGACGGAGGTCACATGCTATGTTATTAATGCAGATACCTCCTATAATATTTTATTGGGACGACCTTGGATCCATGCCCATATGATAGTCCCGTCGACTCTTCACCAATGCATGAAATATTGCAATGAGAAAGGAGAAGTCCGGACACTAGTTGTAGATAAGCAACCATTCAAAGGGCTGGGGAATTACTTCACAGATGTTGCACTCTACAAGCTAGCCCATGAAGTCGCCAATGACAATCCTAGTAAGTCTCCAAAGCCTGACGAAAGCGGTAACGGGGCAGATATTGAATACGAGCTTCCTTAAGAAGACAATGGGGGTGATTATGAAATTAACCCCAACTTAGATTTTAGTTTGGGTCTTGATGATAATGTAGCCGATGTAGTAGAGGATGAATGGGTTATTAATGAAAACGTAAAGTTAGTCTACGAGCATGATATAGCTACTGAATTTGAACCCTCTTGTACCTTTACCGAGTGGATGACCTATCCGAACTTGAAGTTCTGGTGGTATACCATTTACCCCTTAGGTCATCCTTCCTCTCTCAATTGAAAATAACTAAGGGTCAAGGTCACTTCTTTGAAGTGCCTCCCCGACAAAAGTCTCAAAGGCCGATCATATTTGGCAAAGTAGTCATGTTACCTTGACGAGGACAGAGCAGTGAAAGTGATGAACAGACATCACCTCAGTTCCATTTATATGAACAGAGATCCCGACATATGATGGAAAAGATGGGTTACAATTTTATCCAAAAGCCGGGATTAAACTTTGGGAAATAGCGACGAAATCTTATACCCTCGTTTAGACCGAGAGGAAAGAGCCCAGACTACTATCAGAAGACTCGCAGGGGGTTGGACTACGTATCTACTCCACCCTCATCACCGCTCAAAGATGAAGAGAGTTCTTTGGCCAAGGAAGACTCATCTCCACCCGATCATGATTCGGATATAAGTACTGGCGCCTGGTTTCAATCCTTGACAGCCAATATGGTTTCAGCCACACTTGAAAGCGACGAGGAACCAATTGACGTTCAGGATGATTCCTGGGCTAAGCATATGGACACTCTCTGGGATGTTCGCTTTGAACAGCGTGACCCGCCCACTGAAGATAATTTGATACAAGTAAACATGGGAACGGATGAAAATCCGAAGCCCATCTTTATAAGTGACACGCTAACTCCCTTAGAAAAGGAGGAACTTATATCTCTTATCAAAGAGTATATAGACGTGTTCGCGTGGAGTTATGAAGACATGTCCAGTCTTGATCCTCAGATTGCCACACACCGGTTAAATATTAAAGAGGACGCCAAGCCAGTTAAACAACAGTAAAGGCGTTTTCGACTTGAATTGATGGAGGCAATAGTTGCTGAGGTCAATAAACTTATAAAATTCTGATTCATCCGTGAAGAATAACACCCTGATTGGGTGGGTAACATAGTGCCGGTTCGCAAGAAGAACGGCAAAATCCGGATATGCATCGATTTTCGAGACTTGAACGCTGCATGTCCTAAGGATGAATTTCCGCTTCCCATCACCGATGTGATGATTGATAACACTTGTGGTTATGAGAGGATGCCCTTTATGGATGGCTTCTCAGGTTATAACCAGATTAAGATGCACCCAGATGATGAAAAGCATACAGCTTTCAGAATACCGCTGGGGGTATACTGCTACACGGTAATGCCATTTGGATTAAAGAACGCTGGCGCCACTTATCAAAGAGCGATGAACATCATATTCAAAGAATACCTAAGCAAGACGGTAGAGTGCTATGTGGATGACTTGGCGGTTAAAAGCAAGAATAAAGAGGACCACCTTCAGGACTTGAGAACGGTCTTTGACCTCATGAGGAAACATCATTTGAAGATGAATCCCACTAAGTCTTTCATGGGGGTGTCCAGCGGGAAATTCCTCGGGTTTATAATAACTTCCAAAGGAATCTTCCTTGACCCTGAAAAGGTGAAAGCGATCAGCGAGATGCCGCCTCCCCGTAATCTTAAAGAATTGAGTGGGTTACAAGGAAAGCTCGCCTATATTTGATGCTTCATTTCTAACCTATCTGGGCGATGTCAGCCATTCTCCAGACTCATGAAAAAAGGGGTCTCTTTCATGTGGGACGAGGCATGTCAACAGGCTTTTGATGACCTTAAAGAATACCTCACCAAACCCCTTGTCCTCATAGCACCCATCCCTAGACAGCCATTCCTTATATATGTAAGGGCCATAGATAATGCTCTAGGAGCATTACTTGCTCAATATAATGAGCACGGCCATGAACATGCTCTCTATTATTTAAGCAGGACAATGATTGGAGCCGAACAGCGGTATACCCCGATTGAAAAAGAATGTTTAGCCCTAGTGTTCGCTATTCAGAAAATGCGACATTATCTTTCGGGGCAAACAATTTATGTCATATCCTGGGTTAATCCCTTGAAAATCCTGATGACGAAGCCATGATCTTTAAATGGCCGACTGGAGAAATGGGCATTATTGCTATCGCCATCGACATCCACTTTGTTCCCCAGAAAGCAATGAAGGGACAGGCAATCGCCGATTTCTTAGCAGACTATCCAATCTGGTCTAAACCGATGACAGAGGTCAACACAGTTAGCAAAGAACAACCATGGCAGATGTTCTTTGATAGTGCTGCCAGACGGTCTGCTGTTGGCCTGTGGGGGTTGTACTAATCTCCCCACATAAACATATACTTCCTAACGGGTACTCATTGACAGAACCATGCACAAATAATGTAGTGGAATACAATGCGCTCATTATTGGCCTAAAAATAGCCCCGCAGCTGGGTGTGAACTATCTAGAGGCATATGGAGACTCTAAGCTTATTGTCAATCAGATAACAGGAGAATATGAAGTCAGACATGAGGCCCTCATCCCCTATCATCAGCTAGCCATCGAATTAGCAGGATACTTAGGACAATTCTATATCTCTCATATACCCCGGAATGAGAATGTCTACGCCGACACTCTTGCCTCATTAGCCGCAACGTTGGCAATTCCCCTAGGTGAAGCTAAAAGCATCACCATCGGTAGCAGGGAACTCCTTCATCCAGATGCGGTAGTCCAAGCCTAAGAGGTGTGCCAGACAAGTTTAACTCTGGAACCCCATGATTGGCAAATTCCGTTTGTGGATTATGTTTTATACAGGATACTGCCCGAAGATCCAAAGGAAGCCGCCATGATAAAGAGGAAGGCTCCAAGGTTTTACAATGACCAGACACTCCAAACTTTATATCGAAAGTCAGGTGATGGTTTTCTACTATGCTGCTTATCAAGAGCGAAAGCAAATGAAGTGCTGAAAAAGACACATGATGGAGTATGTGGAGCTCATCAGTCCGGTCCAAAACTTGGAGACCGCATAAGAAGGCTAGGATACTACTGGCCAAAGATGATTACCGAGGCAATGGCATACGCTAAGCGATGTCATGCATGCCAGGTACATGCAAACTTTATTCATCAACCCCCAGAATACTTGCACAATACCGTTGCTAGTTAGCCGTTTGAAGCTTGGGGAATGGATATTGTGGGACCAATAACTCCCCCGTCATCCAGAGAACATCGGTTTATTCTTGCAATAACCGATTATTTTTCAAGATGGGCCAAAGCCGTGCCCATGAGTGAGGTAAAGACGACGGATGTGATTAAGTTCATTAAACATCATGTCATTTACTATTTTGGTGTCCCTCGAAGGATCATCCACAATAATGGACCTCAATTCATCAGCCAAGAGTTCTCAAGATTCTGTGATAGATTCAGGATCAAAGATATTGCTTCAACGCCATATAATCCCGCAGCAAATGGGTTGGCCGAAGCCTTCAACAAGACGATTATTAAACTCCTCCGGAAGTTTGTCTCTTCCAACAAGCGAGACTGGGATGAAAAGCTAGGAGAGTGTTTGTGGGCCTATCGCACCACTGTTCGCACCCCTACAAAAACTACCCCGTACTCCTTGATTTATGGAAACGAGGCCGTCTTGCCTATCGAAATCCAGATTCCTTCATTTAGAATAGCCTTAACCACAAAGATGACGACAGAAGAGTGCCATCAACAAAGACTGCGAGAATTAGAGGCGTTAAATGAAAAGCGTCTCAAGGCTCAACAACAGATTGAGTTGTATCAAGCCCGAATCTCACGAACGTTCAATAAGAACGTCAAACCAAGGACCTTTAAGTAAGGAGACTTGGTTCTGGCCGTTAAAAGGCCAATGGTACTAACCCACAAGACTAAGGGTAAATTTGAATCCAAGTGGGAAGGACCATTTATTGTGGAGACAGTATACTCCAATGGAGCCTGTCACCTAATGAATCAGAATAGCGATAGAATGATGATGTCGATCAATGGCAAATTTCTGAAGAAATACTATGCTTAATATCCCTGGATGTGCCCAGTTCAAGTTACGCAGATGAGCCTTGGACCGCCTCCATTCATCCAAGTTACGCAGTTGAGCACTTGGACTTCTTCAATAAAATTCTTTGGCATATGCAGTTGAGCACCTCTGACCAAAGTCTGGTGATTCTAACACAATCACCCTGGATGTGCCCAGTTTAAGTTACGCAGATGAGCCTTGGACCGCCTCTATTTCATCCAAGTTACGCAGTTGAGCACTTGGACTTCTTCTATTTACTTTGGTGATTTTAACCCAATCACCCTGGATGTGCCCAGTTCAAGTTACGCAGATGAGCCTTGGACCGCCTCCATTTCGTCCAAGTTACGCAATTGAGCACTTGGACTTCTTTTATTTACTTTGGTGATTTTAACCCAATTATCTTGGATGTGCCCAGTTTGAGTTACGCAGTTGAGCCTCAAACCGCCTCCATTTCATCCAAGTTATGCATTGAGCACTTGGATTTCTCCAATTTAATTTGATGATACTGATCCGATCATCTTGGTGTGCCCAATTCAAGTTACGCAGATGAGCCTTGAACCGCCTCCAAATTTACTAAGGCATGTGCATTTGGGCACCTCTGCCGAAATCTGGTGATTTTAACTCAATTATCTTGGTACTAGCAGTCTAAGCTACACAGATGAGCCTTGGGTTGCTTTACCAAAACAATGGATTATTTTGATGACAAGTTATTTATTGGGCAAGCAAATCTGTTTTGAAGCCGACAAATGAAAGAATCAAAAGAATCATCTATATTAAAAGAATAAAGGTACAAAAAGAATCTCAAGGAACTATTAAGGGTTCTCTCTTCTATTACAAAGTTCTTATTACAAAAAGAATAAAAGAATAGAAAGAAAGGAAACTATGGATCTCCCAGGAGTTTCAACTTATTCATCATCTTGTCGATCACTCGACGATGAGTTGCCTCCACGGTGTGTTGAGCCTGCCTACGTAGGTTATCTTCATTTATTGCAAGTTGCTGCTGGCGAGACTCTTCAATGGCACGACTTCTTGTTGTCTCCTCCTGCTCGACCTGTCCCGGTTGGAGGATTAACACTTCCCGTTTCTTAACAGATTCTCCAAGTTGTAGCTCGTTGGCCACTAAGACAGACCGAGCTTTAGCAATGGTCTCCTGGGCTCTAAGGATGGCAGCCTGACTCCCCTCAATCTCTTAGTCCACCCTCTTCAAATCCCTAAGAATGGACTCCCGACTAGCCTGGAGCTCTGTCAACTCTCGAGACCATCCCTCTACCTGTCGTCTTAATTCCTCTCGACGCGAGTTTGACTCTGCCCAAAGTCGCACCAGTTCTATCTCGGTGATCGCCTCCACATCTGCTTGATGGATTGTGTGTAGCGTGCTCACTTGCTCTTCTAAAGCTGTAAGGCGGGCCCGGTAAGGAGCTGCTCGGTCTTGTCCCCCGATCCTTTTAATATTATCCAAATAACTGGATAACATTGGACGTACGAGACTAAAGAAATCTCTTCCGTCAAGGATCATCCCGATGCATCTTCTTAACAGTTGCATAAAATTATTAGCACTGTAATTGAAGAGTTCCTCGAGAGGGTCCACAGTGTCAGCATGTAAAGCAGGCAACGCCAAAGAAGTTGTCGCTGGCAGAGTGGTGATGTCCACTGGAGTCGAAGAGGAGGAAGTCCGTCCCTATACCAGGTTCAGGATATGTGGAGCCAGTAAAGCCAGTGCAGATCTGGTAAAACTGGGAACCCTAGGGGAAGCATCACTAGTACAGGTCACTCGGGTATCTCCGCCAACTGGGGTGGAAGACGGAGTGCCCTCACCCGAACTCCTCCGATGACAGAATTGCCTTCGAATGAGAACTTCAAACTTTCCTCATCCTCTGCAGGAAGACCTGGAGCTGGAGGAGTTGCAGGAGTCTCAACAGCCATTATAGTGGAAGGCGTTAGTATTGCTGGGTAGAGAGTGGAAGACACACCAACAATTGTTGGGAAAGTCTCTCCGGAGCAGACTGGTCGTGTTGGAGACGACATACTTGGGGAAGGAGTGGGCTCTCTTGCCGCAGCCTCCATGATCACCTCCGTTCTCTCATCACTCCCAAGTTCGTTAATTGGGGGAATTGAAGAAGGAACAGAGGGAGGAGTTGTCGTAAAATAGTCTGCGTCCAAATCATTTGCGGAGCTACCCAAATCACCCACCGGACCAGTCATGCCGGAATAGTCCACCATCTCCTCAGACTCCCCCTGGTAGTCGAATGCATTGGCGAGAGAATTTGACCACCTGCATTTCAGGAAGCAGACAAATGGTGTTACGTACAATGAAAAAAGCAAGATAATGGGCAAAACATAGAAAATGAAGAGCCATACCAGCAGAAACAAGTCCAGTTGTTGGACTTGAAGGAGGGGTCGTTGTTGTTTCCAAGAGCATACTCGTCTCACTACTCATCGGTTGCGCCGCAGGGTGTTCAACATGTTCTATGGCCAGAGGAGCCGGGACCTCAGGAGCACTTGGAGCTTTAGCTGGCCCACTTGCCTCTGCCCGCGCAGGAGGCAGAGTTGAAGCTAGTAAATCGGAAGCAAACTTGATAGCTACTTCCTGAGGGGCAACTAAAGTTCCCGGAGCCAACTTCTTCTTCTTTTGGCAGGTCCTTTCTCTGAAGCACCGCGGCATTTAAGGGTCGGACTTCGGGGACGAGTGGCAACAGGTTGGGGAGCTCCTCTAGCACCAGTATTGTCATCGTCATTATTATTATCATCATCATCGTCAGACTCGCTAACGTCTGATGGTTCGGCCGCTGCGCCAAGGAATTCATCCATTCCTTTTATTCTCACTCTTGCAGCACCTCGACGGCTAGTGTAAAGAGCCTCAATCTCCTTACAACAGTTTCGGTTGAGAGAGAAGCCGGGCACGTCAGCATTTGCAATGCTGAACCATGTGCAAAAGCAGAGAGTCATGGCCAATTCTGGTGACTTCTGTGACAATAGAAATTCACTCCGGTCCCACCAGCTGCAAAATGGAGCTAGCCGCGGGCACCCTCATACAAATTCCCCTCATAGGCAAGAGCTTTATTCGGATTACCCACATAAAGTTGGGAATATCCAAACTGACGAGCAAAGCGGCTCGGAAGGTACGGTTTAATAAGACACTTGCCATCTTGACGATACACCAAGTGTCCAGGGCGGACGTTGAGGAGCCACCAGAACGCTCCCGAAGATAAGGCGGTGAAATTATCTGTTCCCGCAATATCCTTCAATTTCAACCCGTATCCTCTGCCAGGAAAATCGGGGAGGCACCTGAAGATTTCGTAATTCGGGTGCTGCTGGAGTCTTCCGGATTTGCGACATGTACTGGTGCTTCCATGAAGAGCGCTCGTACAACTCCACAAAGTAGCACTTGTCACCAGAACGGTGTTCAGCCGCACTCATCAAAGAGGGGCAGTGCATGACAAGCCACGCCATCAAATAAGTGTAGGGCATTTCCACCCTAGAGTTTGGAGTTTTCGACTGGGCAGTCTCTTTCGACTTGCCTTTTCCTTTCCCCTTGACCTTATCAGGAGGGATGAAGTCATTACAAAGTGTCCGCAATCCATGCTGTAGATTGCACACCATGGCGGGAAGGAGTCTAAGGGGTCGGCCGTATGCAAGAAAAACTGCTGGGTATACCACAGTCATTGCAATTGCCTCTTTTGGTAAGGACGGCATGACACATCTCTTTAGCCACAGCATCAAAAACCCAGCAATGAGACCTCTATTGGAGACGGGAGACTGGGCTTGATAGTGGTAGCTCTTGAACGAGGTGCCAAGACCATACCCATTTTCGTTGGATTCGGTGGTGTTACATTGGCCAGCCCTTGGCGATGTGGCCATCGATCTCCGTGACATGGACAGGAGCGTAGCCGTGGATAGTTGTTGAACTATCCTTAGAGTTCAAATTGGCAAATAGGTAATCGGCCCATTTCTTGTGGCCGATACCATGATTACGCACACCTACCAGGTCAGCACAAATGCGGTAATGGCACATCATCTCCCAGTATGTGGCATAGACGCGCTCATCCTTCGCCATCAGCATGTTCAACTCTTCTATAGTGGGGATATATTCTTCATAAGGGACTTCGTCCATTGAAAGCCCAGATACCTCAAACATCTCATGGAGAGCGAACCCTAGCTCACCCACTGGCGTAAAAAAGTGCAGGTCTCAGGATTGTACATCTCCAAAAAGCAGAAGAAATGATATGCACTCTGAGGGAACCCGAATTGGACATTTCTGATGGCTTTGTATAAGCCAATCTTCTTCAGGATAGGTTCATGGGAATCCAACATATATTGAACAAGGCGGGCCCACCACATGTTGCCAGAAGAATAAATCCAGCCAGGCATCCTGAAGTCGCTAGCTGGGTATTGGCCTTCATTCGCCATGAAATCACTTAGGAAAGTTCGCGCGCGAATCAGGACTTCCCCTACTGGATGCTCCTTGCCAAATCTGCCTAGGAGCAAACCAGTAGTAATACATCTGGGGGGGCCATCTTGGTAAGCCCCTTGTGCGCCAAATTTTCCCGTTGCAACGCCATCCTTTTCTTGAGTCAAACCCCACTTCAACTCACGAGGCATCGCCAGCCTGTGAAGGTAAACAAGGGGATAGCTACGCTCCATTCTGGGCAGAAACATTAATATTTCGCCAGAATTATATAGCCAAACGCACTCCTCTTCAAAGAGGATCTGGTCTGATTGCTCCATCTGGTCCCCAAAGAGAAATGCGGGCTTCTCCAGTTTCAAAGGTCGCATCAGTTATAATCTCCCGGGCAGTAGTGGGATGATATTTGATCAACTTCTCCCTGCGCCCGTTCGAGTCTGGTTTGTATGCGGCCAGGATAGTGGTAAAGCGAAATTGATCTGAGGGATCAGAACCCCTAACAAAACCGAAGTAGTTCTTGTGGGGAAGAGCTTCCACCAAATATCCTACTGCAAGAAGAAGAATCAGAATTAGAAAAGTTTATAGAAAAATAGAAATTTTTCTAAGTATGGAAACGCGAAGCTAAAAATTAGAACGCGCGAAGCTAAAATAAACTCCGCACGAAGCTAAAAATTAGACCGCGCAGAAGTCAAAATATAGCCTCGCGTTTGAACGCGACTGCTAGTCAAAATAGCCTCGCGTTTGAACACGACTGCTGGTCAAAATAGCCTCGCGTATGAACGCGACTGCTACTCAAAATAGCCTCGCGTATCAGCGTGACTGCTACTCAAAATAGCCTGCGCTTCAAAGCATGAGGATGACGCGATAGTTTCGTGTAAGAAGAAAACCAGAGGTTTTTCTTCTTCTCTAAGCCATACGGCCGGAGTACGGCGATCTCGCCGATGAAAGAGGTGATCGATCGGTTAGAACTGAGCCAAATCACTCTAAAAATGTTTTAAAAAGTCTCGATAGAGAGATTCTTACCCCCAATAGGCGAAACATGGGCTAGCCCGCCACTTCCATGGCCGTTGTCGCCACTGCTTGCGCCAGTCGCCGACGATGGAGCTGCGCGAGAAGAAGCACAAGTCTTGGACGCCATTGCTTGCGAAAACTTGAGGGGAATCTACCGAAAATCGAAGGAAACTCGGTCGGAAGGCACTCGGGTCGCCTGAACTCTGATCGCCTGAATCTCTAAAGTCTCTAGAAAATTCTCAAGTGAAGTGAGGAAAAAGAGAAATAGACTCTATTTTGAATCAAAGAAACCGCCCCTTGGAATTCGGCACGAGATTGGAGCGACTCCTGATCAGTTACTGGAGCGACTCCTGATCAGTTACTTTTCAAATCGCGAAGCTATTAGCTCCGCGTGGCGAAGAAAAATGCGAAGTTATTAACACTACGCAGTCATGCAAAACGCGAGGCTAACTTGGTATTTTAGCTACGCGTTTTCTATGAAAACTTGGATTCGGGCATGTGCAGTTTAACACTTCCATCTAAGTTAAATGATCCTTAACCGATCATCTTGGTGCTAATAATCTAAGTTACGCAAATGAGTCTTAGATTATTTTACCAAAATTATTAGCCATCTGTTTGTTGTGGAGGCAAGATTCTTGAAGCCAACAGATAGAGAGGAAAATATTTGCTTTTATTCATGAAGCAAAAGGATTACAAAAGAAGAGGGAGTTATAGCTCTCCCAAAAGCTTCTACATGATCATCGACTCATCAATAACCTAACGGTGAGACTCTTCTACGGGGTGATTGAAGCTCAATTCCATGATTCACATACAAAAGATCTCCTCTGCAAATGTCAACTATGATCTGCTTAAAGTTCTTAGTGGATTATCTGAAGATACTACTACAAGAATCCTAATGAAGATGCACAAGTTAAATTCAAAGTGCTGCAAGCCCTTACAGAAATGGTCCTCAAGAAAACTTAATGAACTGCCGCAGAGTTCTTGTAACTCCTTCAAAAGTTTACCTCCCGGAGCCAGAGCTTGAAACCTGCAACTATGTTGTAAAGCATATGCTTCTAACTTCCTTAGAGTTACTTTTGCTGATGAAGATCGATGGACCCACATGCACTCCTCTTCAAAAAGGATCTGGTTCACTGCAAAAGGAGAATCAAGAGTTTGACAAAACTCGAAAAATCTTCTAAGTATAAAAACGCGGAGCTAAGCTAACTCCGCGTGCAGTTGAAGAAGTAGTCTCGCGCTTCAAAAAGTGAGGATGACGTGATAACTTCACGTAAAGGAAGAACAGAGTTTCTCTCTGCCATTTTCTTCTCTTTCATAGCCTCGCGTTTCAATACGACTGCTAATTAAAATAGCCCTGTGTTTCAAGTGCAGGGATGGCGCGATAATTTCATGTAGAGAAAGACCAGAGTTCTTCTCTGTCTTCTCCTTCTCCTTTAAGCCTTACGGCCGGAGAACGATGATCTAGCCGGTGAAATAAACAATTAGCCAGTTAAAACCGAGTAACAAAATTGTTCTTAGAAGACCAAAAGATAAGGTTTTTACCTTCGAAAGCCACGACATGCACTGGTTCGACGCTGCGTCTACTTCCATGGCCGCTGCCATCGTCGCTAACGCCGGCCAACGTGCACGAAGCCATACTCTTCTGGAGCAACATCTTAAACAGAGAATTGAGGGAAGATCAGTCGAAGATTATTCATCAATATGAGTCACTCGATCGCTGGAGCTCTGGATTCTTCAAACTCTCCGAATGAAGAAGAAAATGAGTCAAAGGCCCTATTTAAAAGGGATAATTCGTCGCTTGGTATTCGGCGCAGAAATTCAGAGTGATTAATGAAGCAATTACTCATTTCACTGAAAAAGAAGTGAAGCTATTAGCTCCGCGAAGATGCCTAAAACGGGAGATAAATTTGGTATTTTAACTCCGCGTTTGAAGATCCAAAGTATTTCAAAATTTGCTAAATACTAAGCCATTTTGAAAACTTTGGAGGGGGTTCTATTGGTAGTGAAAATTTCTAAAAAGGATTTTCCACAACAGAACGAGGAGCTAATTCAGTATCTCCGCGTCTAGCTATTTTTAGCCCCGCGTTGGAATGAAATGCGAAGCTATTAATAGCTCCGCGTTAGCTCTGCGTTTTCTGGTTATTTATCTCCGTGTGAGCAGATAACCAGAATCTTAAATTGATTGAGATTATGATTTGGGCTTATCCAAATACTCAAATTAAATCCGATCAGAACTTTAGATCAAGAGATTTAAATCAAAACTAAGATATTTGATTAGAATCCTTGATGAGTATAAATTCTATTTAGATAAAAACTCTTGCATTAATCTAGGGCTATAAATATCCTCTTGAGGAAGCCCTAGAGGTTTTCTTTTAGCAATTGAGATATTTTTCTGAAATCTTGGAGAATTCGAGTTACGCAAAGAGCCTTGAATTCGTGAAGAGCAGAGAAAATCATTATCTTTTTCTGGAGTTCTTGAGAAGTTCAAGTTACGTACAGAGCCTTGAACAAATCAAGACCCGAGGAGATCAAATCTACAGTCGGCTGTCATCTTCAAGAGAAGAGTTCGACGTCAGATCGTCCAAATGAACTACTATAGATCCCATTGCCACACAGATCCCACGTTTATTGTAAAAGAGAGTGATATTCTATAAATCCTCTCGTTTGTTCTTTTCTTGTTCTCTTTCATTGTAATTCAAGCTTATTCAATGGAAGGAAAGGCGAATAATCCAAATTCAGCCGCGAACAAACATCAAGCATCCTGTCAGCAGAGCTAAATCTGATAGTTAATGTTTGGTTTGATAGTGAAAACTATCAAAGGAAGTACCAACTTTAAAGATATCCTTATCTGATTCGGTATATAGACATTCGTCCTGAAATGAGCAATCCTATTTTCAATTTCTTGATCAGAAACAGCAGACAAACGAGTGAAATTTGAATAATCTTCATCAAAATTCAGAAAAAGATAGTCTACCCATGTCTTTTGCTTTACACCATTATTCCTTAGACCAGTGATTTAGGCGCAGATGCGATAGTGGCAGAGCAGTTCCTAATAAGTATCATAGATTAAAGGGTGCTGAGCTTTCAACAAATGAAGTTCTTTACCGATAGGGATGTATTCTTCATAGGGAATTTCTCCTATGGACAGTCCCGAAACTTCATACATTTCATGGAGTGCGAAGTCAGGATTGTAGAACTCAAGAAAGCAAAAGAAGTGAAAACAGCTAGTGAGGATCCCATATTGGATTTCACTGATCTTGCGATAGAGTCCTATTTCTTTTAGATATTTTTCGAAAGTGGTTAAGAAGAAATTAGTTATCGGCGGCCACCATCCCTTTTGAGAAGAATTAACCCATCCTAGTGGACGAAAGTCTTGACATGGAAATTCCCCCTTAGCATCCACAAACTGATGTAGAAAGGTATTAGCAATAAGGGGAGTTTTGCCCAAAGAAAACTCCTTCTTCCATGACCCCGGAAGTAATCCCGATACATGCCTTCTGAAACCACCCAACAACACTTCGTCCTGTGCCTTGGTCAAATGCTAGTTCATAGGTCTTGGAATAGAAACGGATTGAAAATAGATTAAGGGTTAAGATCTTTTCATATTTTGGAGAAACATATGTCGACCCCTACTCTGGCGAAATCACTTGTACTCTCAGTCATTTAAACAATCATCGAAAGTTTGTATTAAATCCACGAACAAGAAGCGTGGCTTATTTATCAGTTTCCTGTTCTTCCCTTCGTGATGTGTATTGCTGTGATAAATTACTGTAAGCGTACAGTATCAGTTGTAACACTGTACAGGTCATCCCACGGATATCTCAGGTATTTTGCAATTCTTACTATTTCTTTAGTTCTAGTAGATTAACAAAGAATTCTAAGTTGCAAGGATGAGTTTTAAATTCTTGAGATTAGCCTAGGATTTCAAATCCATTAAAATAATAGCCTAACAATAAATTATCTTTTTCTTCCTATCTTTTTAATTATTCACGGTTAAGTAACATATTAAAAATGTAATCTTTTTATTTTTGATTTTAATCAAGTACCCCTAAGTATGACCTATCAAGTGATGTGTAAGTATAAACCATAAAAAATAACACCTTTCTTAAAAACAAATCATATCAAGTAGAAAATCTCATAAACAAAAGAAAATAAATAAACTTCAAACCCTAATATAAGCATAGGCTAGCAAAAGACCGAACTTAAGTGTAACCTATCAAAGAATTTAGATTTACAAGTTTACTCAAGTCAATTTATTTATAGGAAAATCTTTATTGATAATTCTAAAAATAAACAAAGAATAAGAACTCCAAACTTCATCTAAGTATAGATTATTAAAATATTAATTAAGCATAATCTATCAAAAAATTATGATTTGAGAACTCTGTTTTTTATTTATTTATAGAAAAATCATAACTTTATTTCTTTTTAGAAAGAAAATGAGATAAATCCATATTAGACCTATTAAACTAACTTCATCTACATCCTAGGGCTAAAAAAATTAGCTATTCATAATTCTAGTAAGCAAAATCCTATTTTTATTCATGAACACAATAAAATCAAATCTAGAAAGCGAATAAATCTATACTAGAAAGCAATTAACTCTATCTAAAAAGCGAATAAAGAATTAAAAACAATGGCTTATCTCTAGAGTATGGTATTGTGGCCGTCACCCCTACAACAAAATCCTAATTTTATTAATTTAAAACGAGTACAAAACTTTCAGGATTCTCCTAAAATATAAGGATACGGCCAATCCAATTATAATACAATTGTGAAACTACAATATTACAACGAAGCCAAAGGAGAAAATTCAGATATTGGAGCCCACTTTGGGCTGCCATTTAGCGGGGAAAACCGCCAATTGGTGGCTAAAGTATGTGAAAAATTCTTGAAATTTTTTCTACGTGAAACTCTTGTCTTGTATGTTTAACTTTCCTAACTATATTCGACTTTGAGTCTCTACAGTATCGAGTCTCGTAGTCTCGCCCACTTTAGAAACTTTTCGGACTTTGATTTCCTACTCCAACTCTGATTTTATGCCATCTCTTTGTACGAATAAAATTCCTGAAAAACACACTAACAATACCCAAGTAGCATTATTTATATACAAAAAATAGGTAATATGAAGGCTATAAATATATAATATATAGCACTCATCACACCCCCACACCTATCTTTTACTAGTTCTCGAGCAAAACCTAAACCTAAAAAGAAAAATAAAAATCCTAACTCACTTTCGCAGGAATCGCGATTGCACTTAGCACGTGCAACAAGCCTTTAAACCCCTACGTTACCCTAGTGGACGACTTGTATCTTGTGAGGGTTTGCAGTGAATATACGCACAAAATTCATGAAGAAAATAGATTAATGAAGAAAAGAAAAATAAGGATAACCAAAAATTAATAAAAATTTATACAAAAGAAAGAAAAATCTTTTTTTATATGATATTTCCATCAATTAATCTCACTAATATACAAACTCAAGAACGCATTTAGATTATCAATTTTTAAATCGAGCGTCATATCAAATACATTTATCATTTTAATCAAAAATTTAAATCCTATCTTTCAATACCCACAAACAAATAATCCATTGACTCCTATACATCTACATGCATGTGTAATAGTCTACTTCGGTTTTGGACTCCAACTCTAACTCATGATTCATCTCCTCTTTCATAACAATTTTTTTCTTCTTTTTTTTCTTTTTTTTTGTTTTCTTCTTTTTTTTTTTTGTTAAGAATATTTCACCTTTCATGAAAATATTTACGCTTGCTTAGGCGCAACGTACCCGATTACTCAGTTCATACTCTTTTTTTTCTTTTTTTAGAATATTTCTCCTTTCATGTGAATATTCACACTTACTTAGGCGCAAACTACCCAATTATTTGGATCATATTTTTTTTCACTCTTGAGCCTATTGCCTTAATACTAGGCGCACTCTATTATTTTATCACTCTCGAAACTATTGCCTTAATACCAGGCTCACCCTATTATTTTATTCACTTTTTTTCTTTATTTAGAGAGAGAAAACTTACTCAATCGTTATCATCTTTGTCCTTAACCTAATAAACTATTGTGAAGTAAAAAATAGATGTATACTTGCTTCAAAACTTCTGCTAGCGATATTTATTTTTCGGATTTTAATCTTTTTCATAAAATTCAAAGTGTACCGTTGTATCGTCCAATCTACTCTTCTATCCAATTTTAAATCTAAATTTGTTCCTTTATCTGTAATTAGGTTGATCTATTGATAAAAAATACATAAATTTGTTGTTAAATTTATTATTTATTTTTTTAGTTTTTTTAGTTTTTTTAATTTATTTTCAGTTAGTTACCCTAAAAACTACCCAAAGTATAAAATAAAGAAACCCAAAAATCAAAAAAAAATTCTAAAAAAAATCTTAGAAAAACACAAAGAAAATATCCTATTCCACTCCCCTACACCTAAACTCGTGTATGTTCTCATGCACAAACCAAGTATGGTAAAATAAATATGAAAACTATTATACAAATACTATACAAATAATGAGAGTCGAAAAAGTTATGATCTCAATATCATCACCCTATTAACGCATGGAAAGCGGTTATGACCTCTCGATCGCTTTCCACTTTCATAGTGTGTGCATTTTAAATATGAAGTGGGTGCATTATTATATCTCATCAACCTCCTACAAGTCACGAAATTACATGTCTGTAACTTATGCCGCCCTCGCTTTTTCTTTGTCCACATATAAGCATTAACAATTGAGTTAAAGAATTCTTAATTATAAACCTGCCAATTATCGTTAGTAATAAGCATACATGTAGAAATATTGTGAGGTGAGAAGAGTGCTATAGGCTCGAATGAATGTGGTGGTGGCTCTTCTAACTCACGAAGTAATGTGAGCTCCTCTACAAACAAATTCTCAAAAGTTTACTCATAAATCAATGGCACATTTGCACAAGTATCATCATACATAGAATCAGTATGTGCTAATTCATCTAATAATATGAGCTCATCTTTAAATAATTACTCAAATGAGGGTTCATCATCAGTGCAAGAGGTCGAATGAGAGTGCAAATTATGAATCATGTTGACCTCAATGAGGGAGCTCGTTGCGTGCTCATCCATATTAAATATGTTCAATGCCACAGTCGTATTCCCAAACGATAACTTCATGAGACCACTCCTACAATCAATTACTGCATTTGATGTTGCAAGAAATGGTCTACCCAAGATAACGAGAATTTGATTTTGTGGATTGGAGATCGGCTTAGTTTATAAGACAATAAAGTCTACATGAAAGATAAACCACCGACCTTAATGAGAACATCTTCAACCATACCAAGTAGTCTCTTGATCGAACGATCAACTAGCTGTAATGTGACATTAGTAGGTTGAAGTTTTTCTAACCCCAGTTGCTGATAAATAGTGTAAGGAAGCAAGTTGACACTTGCCCCTAAATCAAGTAATGCCTTATCAAATGTAGTGTTCCCAATGGTGCATGAGATTGTAGGAAAACTTGGATCTTTGTACTTGATAGGTAAGGAGTTAGAGAGGATATGTGATATATTTACAGCAAGAAAAGCTTTCTCAGGAACGTTTCTTACTCGTTTCTTAGTACACAAATCCTTAAGGAACTTAGCATAAGTAGGAGCCTGTTGTATAATGTCAAGGAGTGGAATATTAACCTTTACATACTGAAATATTTCAAGAATCTTTTCTACTTGCGGTGAAGGCTTCCTAGGCCGATTGGGATATGGTGCTTTCGACTTAGAAACAGGTTCTTCCAAATGATCATGTGACAATGATGGAGGTAATGGAGATGGTCATGGAGAAAGGGGTGGAAGAGATGATGTAGCCTCCGAGATAGTAGGATTGGGATCAGGAGGCATGGCTACATTATTATCCACTTGCTTGCCAGATCTAAACATGTGAATGACATTGCGTTAGTGGACATGCGACTGATTGGAATTTGAGGAACTGACAATGGGGTTCATTATGGGTTGACTTGGAAAGATTCCCTAGCCACGTTCACTCATTTGACTTTCTAATTGTCCAACCTGCTGCTCTATATTCTTAATAGATTAAGAGTTCACGAGCAGTTGCTGACCTGTACTTTGAATAAAATTAGTTGACACTTTTACAAGATTTTGCATGTGCGTATCAAGGTTGGACATATGCATGTCAAACTTGGAATAAGACTTAAGAAGATTTTCAATGTACTTCTCAAGTGACTGAAGTCGCTTTTCTTGTTCATTATTAGACCCCTGTTGTGGATGTGAGTGATTTTGTGTAGGTGGTCTATTCTGGTTGTTCCCATAATTTGATGCGTTTGGGTGTTGATAAACACCCACATTTGGTCTTGAAAACTGACCATTGGCTGGATGTTGTATGATAGGGCTAGGGGCCCCCTGATATTGCTCTTGACCCCATAATAAATTTGGATGGTTTCTCCAACCAGGATTGTATGTAGGAGCGTAAGGATTGTTCATGGGTTGTTGATACAAGGCGTTAGCCTGTTCAAGTGTGGTACCCATGAGATTTGTTAATACTGGTCACTCCTCCATAACATGATTCGGAGTTCCCCAATTAAAGCATGTGGGACTTTGGATTTGATTTACTTGATCTACTTGTGGAGCACGAGTAGTCTCCAATGCCTCAATTCTCCTCATAAGAGCTGCAATCTTAGCTTCGGCAGTATATAGCTATCGACGCTATGGATCTCTCCATTATGTGCAGAAGTTGATGCATTGGGCTTCTCAGTGGGACTCTCCCACTGCATAGTCTTCCACGATAGGTCCTCAAGAAAGTCTCATGCTTCAGCCTCATTCTTTCTCATGAACTTGCCCTGACACATGGACTCCGGAAGAGTTTTGGATGTGTAATCGAGTCCTTCGTACACGATTTGATACAACCGCCACTTTTCTATTGCATGGTGGGGGCACTGAGCTAATAAATCTTTGAACTATTCCAAGTATTTCCAGAAGGGTTCTCCCGACACTTGACGGAATTGATTGATTTGATTTCGTATCCTTGCCATCTTGTGCATGGGATAATACTTCTTGAGAAACACTGTAACGAATTCATCCCAAGTAGTGATTGAATCAGTATGCATACTGTACAACCACTTCTTGGCATTATCCTTTAGAGCAAACGGGATAAAGCGGAGTTTAATTGCGTCCTCCGATAAGTGCTGTAGTTTAATCATTACGCATACTTCCAGAAATTCGCTGATAAATCGATATGCATCTTCTGAATCAGAACTAGTAAATTTAGGAAGCATACTAATGTATTGCGGTTTCAACTCATAGTGATTACCCGCTGCAGGTGGAAATTTTATGCATGATGGAAGTGATGTGCGCAATGGGTAATATCGATCCTGAAGGATCGGGATCGGTTGGTCCATCTTGGCATCCATGAGCAAATCTGATCTCACTAGTCGACCAAATTGATCACAGGTCCAATGTGGCATGAACCAGCGACCGTGAGTGTATGCGTTAATTTCCTAAACTAATGCAAGAAGTGGGGTGTGGTGGAGAGATAAAACGGTGGAATAGATATGATCAAATAAAAACGTGATTCCTACTGTTCCTAATTTTTATTTTTTGTTTTTTTTACAAAACCAGGGAACCAAAATACAGAATTGGAGAAAATTAGAGACCTGAATTTCCTATGAGGCCGCCAAATAGCGGTTTTAGCAGCTAAATAGTGGCCAAACCAGAGAGGTTTACTCTCTAGTTTCTGCTGCGCAGATCTGAAACTTCTTCGATCCTTTTTGTCTTCCTGTATCTGCAGTTTCTAGTCCCTGCACACTCAACACACACTGTTAACCCGTAAAATG
Source organism: Dracaena cambodiana (assembly GCA_036321105.1). NCBI lineage: Eukaryota > Viridiplantae > Streptophyta > Magnoliopsida > Asparagales > Asparagaceae > Dracaena > Dracaena cambodiana. Next base: position 56,055,144 of record JAYEPQ010000004.1, on the reverse strand, counting down.
TTAGAAAAAGCAAGAAAAATACCGTTGATCAACGGCGCCAAAAACTTGATGTGATAAATTACTGCAAGCGTACAGTATCAGTTGTAGTGCTATACAGGTCATCCCACAGAGATCACAGATGTTTTGCAATTCTTACTATTTCTTTAGTTCTAGTGGATTAACAAAAAATTCTAAGTTGGAAGGATGAGTTTTAAATTCTAGATATTAGCCTAAGATTTCGAATCTATTAGAATAATAGCCTAACAATAAATTATCTCTTTCTTCCTATTTTTTAATTATGCACGGTTAAGTAACATATTAAAAAGGTGATCTTTTTAATTTGATTTTAATCAAGTGCCCTAAGTATGACCTATCAATTGATGTGCAAGCATAGACCATCAAAGATAACACCTTTCTTAAAAACAAATCATATCAAGTAGAAAATCTTATAAACAAAAGAAAATAAATAAACTTCAAACCCTAATCTAAGCATAGACTATCAAAAAACCGAAACTTAAGTATAACCTATCAAAGAATTTAGATTTACAAGTTTACTCAAGTCAATTTATTTATAGGAAAATCTTTATTGATAATTCTAAAAATAAACAAAGAATAAGAATTCCAAACTTCATCTAATTATAGATTATCAAAATATTAATTAAGTATAATCTATCAAACAATTATGATTTGAGAACTCTATCTTTTATTTATTTATAGAAAAATCATAATTTTATTTCTTTTTAGAAAGAAGACGAGATAAATCTATGTTAGATCTGTTAAACTAACTTCATCTACATCCTAGGGCTAAAGAAACTTAGCTACTCATAATTCTAGTAAGCAAAATCATATTTTTATTCATGAACACAATAAAATCTAATCTAGAAAGTGAATAAATCTATAGTAGAAAGCAATTAACTCTATCTAAAAAGCGAATAAATAATTAAAAGCAATGGTTTACTTCTAGAGTACGGTATTGTAGCTATCACCTCTTTAGTAAAACCCTAATTTCATTAATTTAAAACGAGTACAAAACTTCCAGGATTCTCCTAGAATACAAGGATACGGCCAATATATAGGCTTCGGAAATCTAAGCCCAATTCTAATATAATTTTGAAACTACAAGATTACAACAAAGCCAAGGAAGAAAATTTAGATATTGGGGAGCATTTTGGACTGCCATTTAGCGGGGAAAACCGCCAATTGGTGGCTAAAGTATTTGAAAAATTCTTGAAATTTTTTCCACATGAAAATCTTGTCTTGTATGTTTAATTTTCCTGACTATATTAGACTTTGAGTCTCTGAAGCATCGTAGTCTCGTAGTCTCGCCCACTTTAGAAAGTTTTCAGACTTTGAGTTCCTACTCCAACTCTGATTTCATGTCATCTCTTTATACGAATAAAATTCCTGAAAAACACACTAACAATATCTAAGTAGCATTATTTATATGCAAAAAATAGGTAATATGAAGGCTATAAGTATGTGTAGATACCAAAAAAAAAAATGAAAATTGCTAAGTGGGCACACCCGCGGGTTGCGCCCCACGGGTGGAGGATTCCCGCGGGTGCCAACCCGCGGGAGCGATCCTGCGGGTTGCCACCCGCGGGAGCGATCCCGCAGGTGCCAACCTGCTGATTGTTTTCCGTTCTTTTCCGATTATTTTCAGGAATAATAGAGCCGGATTTGGAGCTTTTTAGGTCTATAAAACACAGGAATTTGACTGGAGAAGGGACTTTTGGATTATTAGACTTTGGAAAGATTTGGGGCGAGCTCGGAAATTTCAGAAGCGGAGCAGAGCCATCTTCTCCCAGTCGGACGGTCAACGGAGACATTAACGAGACTCCATCGCCACCCGAACCCACACATAAAAAAGGGAATAAATTAATATTCCCGTTCTTGTAATTCTGAGGAATTTTTGTAATCTCAATTTCCTTGTAATCAATCAATTTTGCAATGGAATCAAAAATTCAATTTTCTGGCAAACAAGAACTGGCGACCACAGTGGGAGCCCTCTGTTTACCACAAAGAATCTGGTGGCGCAGTCCGACCGGGTGCCGATTGGCTCAATGGTTGAGACGCTGGTCATAGAAGTTGACCAGCAAAAATATGCGAAATTTCTTTCTTCCTCTGATTCGGAGCCTAGGCGTCATCGCCGGGTGACGATAAAAAAAGGTGAGGCGTCATCGCCCACTGGAAAGGCGTCATCGCCTATGAAAACTTATGAGGCGTCATCGCCCGTTCGAACTGACAAGACGTCATCGTCTGTCAAGAACACGGCGTTATCGCCCATTCCAAAGTCAAGCCAAAAGTCAAACCAGTCCCTGACCGGCTCCCAAAAGAGAAACCTAAGGTGTAGAGCCCAACGGGCCCGCCTCAACAGTACTTCTAGAAAATTACAGTCAGAAAATCCAACCCAGGAAACAATCGTGACACATGCAACATCGGGAAGAAAAAATTCCAAAAATGAAAATCCGCAGGCGGAACTGCGGGTTGCACCGCACGGGGGCAACCCCGCGGTTGCAACCGCGGGTGCAAACCCGCGGTTCCAACCGCAGGTTGCACCCCGCGGGTGCAACCCCGTGGTCACCCGCGGTTCCAACCCCGCGGTTGCACCCCGCGGGTGCAACCCCGCGGTTGCAACCGCGGGTGTAAACCCGTGGTTCCAACCTCGGGTTGCACCCCGCGGGTGCAACCCGCGGTTGCAACCGCGGGCGCGGGCTGCACACTGCAGGTTGCAACTCGTGGGTTGCACTCCAAAGGAAAAATCAAGGGTTGGTTCTGGTGTCTATTCGGGCATACGCACAGTGAGCACACAGCGCACATCTAACTTTTTGGTTACTTTCTCAGGTGTACCATCACGTCCCTCTACAAACAAATGTAAGGATGTGCTCATGAACTCACCTGAGGATAGGTCTTCAAGTTTCTCTTCGGATGAACATATTCATGATAGAATCCTCCAAATCCCGAAGAACAAGTCAGATGCGTGCGGGGCCCGTGCAACTGCGCAGGCCAGCACACACTCTAGAAGAATCCGCAGAAGGGTTGAAGAACAATCTGATACTGGAAAAGAGTTCAGCCCTGAAATATTGCAGACTCTCCAGTATTATGAACCAAATTTGCGACGCAAGAGGCGTTAAGATGCAGATAGAAAGGAGAAGATACCTCAAGATTTGAGAGACTATCTCAATTGGAAGAAGAACTCCTCACAAAATATCCCTCACTGCCAATGCGAACAGTTGATCTCAACTGTTCTATCAAACTGCCAGTGCAACTCAAAACGATCAATTTTTGAGCGGATCACCGAACCTAAAAGAATACGAATAGTGAAAAGGGTGTGCTCGGAAACCGATCTGCCTGCTGCCACATCACATATGGTTAATAAAGGCAAAAAGGTGGTTGGAAATAACCCTTCGGATAAGGAAATCACTCCAGGGTCAAAAGGAGTTTCTATCGAACTAGGGCGCGCTTCTAGAAGAAGTCTCTGAAAGACTTGAGAAACAATAAAAACGTCTCGAACAGCAAGAGGAGACCAGAGAAGAAATGAAACAACTTTTAATTGAGTTGTTAGCTCAAACTAGGAAGAACCAATCCTCGTCGTACATTTCCGGTCGGCAGAAAGGAAAATGACCTGCCCAAATAAATGAGGACAGCGAGGATGAGAATGAAGAGTTTCCTCCTCATTCAAGAGAAGTAAACCCTCACGCAGAGAAAATAGAGAAGATGGAGAATCAACTACAAGCTCTTCTTCATCGAAAGAAACTTCAAGAAGTGGGGGTAGTCCGTCCCTATCCCATAGAATGGGAGACCGTGCCTTATCCTGCAAAACACAAACCGTTGAACTTTCAGTCATTCGACGGTAGAGGTTCGCCGCAACAACACATCTTCTACTTCATGTCGCAGACAGGGGACCTCATGGGGAATGATCCGACTATGACTAAGATATTTGCGAGCACTTTACGGGGGCTCGCATTTACTTGGTTCATGCAGCTACCCCAGGGAACAATTAAATCTTGGGCTGATGTAGAACGTGAGTTCCTAGCCCGATTCTTTGAAGATGATACAGAAATCTCCATATTATCTTTGCTAGCAGCGAAGCAAGAAGAAGGCGAAACGGTCAAAACTTATGTTGAGCGGTTCCGAGAGCTTTCTATTCGATGCCCACATGGCATGACGCAGGACATGCTTGTGGAAACCTGCAGACATAACTTGTTGACCGATATCCTAGATAAGATGGGCTCGGTCGAATCCAAGTCATAGAAGGATTTGCTTAAGCAGGGTGAACAGGCCGAAGAAATACTTCGACGCCTCGAAATGTAGCAGTCCGCAATCGGAGACAATACAAATGAATCTCCATTCCATTTTTTCCATTCTAAAGGGAAAGACATAATGGCAATGGCGGTTGAAAGCAACACAGCAAAGTCACCTAGGTTTCAAGCAAGGTCACCCAGGCTTCAAAAGCAGTATTCGTTCAAGGATGAACATACTGCTACTATGTTCAATCTGCTCAGCAAGCGCAAGATGCTCAAGTTGCCAGAGAGTAAGAGGCCTGAAGAAGTAGGGAATACTAACGATCCGAATTACTGTCTGTACCATCGGATTGTAGGTCACCCTACAAAAAATTGTTTCATTCTAAAAGACAAAATCGAAGCGTTGATTGACGCTGGAGCAGTTCAGCTCAAAAATGAATAAAAAAGGAGTTAGAGCTAACTCTGACACATTTAATGTGTGTGGTCTAAAGGTACCACTTGGGCTCAAACAATTCCCAAGACGAGCTCAAGGCGGTTAATTTAAACCTCATAACCTGCAAAAAAAAAAAGAAGAAGAAGAAGAAGAAGAAAAAGAAAAATCAATCAAAAAAAATCAATCAAAAAATATATATATAAAAATAAAAGTAAAAATAATAATAATAAAAAAAAAAAACAAACATGAATTACCCAACGCCGCTAAGGTTACTGGAAGAGAATAAATTTCTCGCCAACCCCACCATACTGGGGGTAAAAAGTATGAATTACCCAACACCGACAAGGCTACGGGAAGAGAATAAAATTCTCGCCAACCCCACCATGCTGGGGGTAAAAAGTATGAATCACCAAACGCCGCTAAGCCAAAGAGAAGAGGAAAAGTTTGGCATTTAAGCCCAAACGAAATCCTCGATAACTCACCATGCTGAGGGTAATAGCATGGCTAGCCCAACTCAAACGGTAATTGGTAAAGGCAAATCAAACCGTTGACAGCTGGGGGTTTGCTAAAAATTCCATGACAAATCTGTCACAACGGTATTCTTATCCAAATATAAGGATACGTCATTGCCCAACGCCGCTAAGGCAAAGAGAAGAAGAAAAGTTTGGCATTTAAGCCCAAATGAAATCCTCGACAACTCACCATGATGAGGGTAATAGCATGGCTAGCCCAACTCAAACGGTAGTTGGTAAAGGCAAATCAAACCCGATGATAGCTGGGGGTTTGCTAAAAATCCTAATCAAATAAATCTCTTGTCACGTTAAGATTTCACCTCTGACAAACAAAACTTTTCTCGTCATTATTCTCCAGCAGAGCAAGCGACACTCCAAAATATTAGTCAAGTTAAAATCATACCTCTGGCATCATAATTCAAAATCAAATGAGATAAGATCCGATTAAATCTCCTGTCACGTTAAAAAAATCACCTCTGACAGAAAAGAAAATTCACACTTCATCAAGTCCAACATTACAACCTCTGATGAACGTGCTTTTGATGTCGTTAAGTTAAAAAATCACCTCTGACGAAAATCATCTCCCTATCAAGTTAACAGTCACCTCTGATAGTCCAATTCCAAGACTAAGTACGTTAACCGTCACTCTGTTTAGTCAACTTGTCCCTATCACGACCAGATCCTCTGAATAGGTCAAGCTCCAAGACACGTTTAAAGTCACCTCTATCTTTTCCTGATTCGTCATACTAGATGTCACTGAACGGTTAGGATTAAAATAAGCACGTTAATATTATACCTCTGCTTGACCTAAAATAAGCATGTTAACATCATACCTCTGCTTGTCATCCAATGAGTACGTTAAAATCATACCTCTTGTTATTGAATAAATGAATATGTTAACAGTTATCTCTATCGACCAAATCTTTAAAAAGGTCTATAACCAAAATTAAAGAATCCAAAGTATTTCGAAATTCAGTACAGTTCAATACAGAACTTCGAAAACTTTGGAGGGAGTTATGTAGATACCAAAAAAAAAATGAAAATTACTAAGTGGGCACACCCAACCCGCGGGAGCGATCCCGCAGGTGCCAACCCGCGGGTTGTTTTCCGTTCTTTTCCGATTATTTTCAGAAATAATCGAGTTCTTCGGTCTATAAAATACAGGAATTTAACTGGAGAATGGACTTTTGGATTCTTAGCCTTTGGAAAGATTTGGGGTGAGCTTGGAAATTTGAGAAGCGGAGCAGAGCCATCTTCTCCCAGTCGGACGGTCAACGGAGGCATTAACGAGACTCCATCGCCACCCGAACCCACACATAAAAAAGGGAATAAATTAATATTCCCGTTCTTGTAATTCCGAGGAATTTTTGTAATCTCAATTTCCTTGTAATCAATCAATTTTGCAATGGAATCAAAAATTCAATTTTCTAGCAAACAGTATGTAACATATGGCAATCATCATCCATCAGTCATAATCTCCCTTAAAGTGGCAGCATCGGGTGCTGAGATCTATCTTTCCTGTCCCGGCTGCTAGATGCAATGCAAATCGGAAATTCTCTATGAAGCCTAAACCGAACTTCACCGTCATATCCACCAACATGGCCAAAATAGTGTTTCTTTGGAGGAGGATAAGAACCGTAATTCACTGCACCAATCGAAAGAAAAAAAAAAAGAGAGACAAATCTATGACAATGAGTTCTGTAAAAATCCAAAATGCGAATCACGTCATTGGAGACCCGCGTTTCAAATTAAAAAGATAAACTTTTCAAATTTAATCTTAAAAATCCAAAATGCAGATCACGTCTTTGGAGACCCACGTTTTAAATTAAAAGGATAAACTTTTCAAGTTTAATATTAAAAATCTAAAACGTTAATCACGTCTTTGAAGACCTGCATTTCAAATAAAAAAGATAAACTTTCTGAATTTTAATCTTAAAAATCCAAAACACGGATCACAGGTCTTTGGAGACCTGCGTTTCAAATTAAAAAGATAAACTTTTTCAAGTTTAATCTTAAAAATCCAAAATGCGGATCACACATCTTTAGAGACCCACATTTCAAATTAAAAAGATAAACTTTTTCAAGTTTAATCTTAAAAAACAAAACATGGATCACAAGTTCATGGAGACCCACGTTTCAAATTAAAAATATAAACTTTTTCAAGTTTAGTCTTAAAGATCCAAAACACGGATCCCAAATCTTTGGAGACCCACGTTTTAAATTAAAAAGATAAACTTTTTCAAGTTTAGTCTTAAAGATCCAAAACGCGGATCACCGGTCCTTGGAAACCTGTGTTTCAAATTAAAAAAATAAACCTTTTCAAGTTTAATCCTAAAAATCCAAAATGCGGATCACAAGCCTGCGTTACAAATTAAAAAGATAAACTTTTTCAAATTTTATCTTTCAGATCTAAAGCATGGATCATAGACCCCACATTTTTCAAAAGTTAGTTTTTTTTAGTTCAATAGTAGTCCATGGCAATGAATTGTCAAAATTAAACGAGATGAAACTCGTTAGTGTACCACAAATCATGGGTTCTTCCCGAATTATGGCCGGAGAGGAGCCAGATGTGGCTTGAGGGTCATGAGAGCCACTTGTAGCTTGGCCAGAGGATGAGGATTTCCTTGTCATTTTCTTTATAAAAGTTCTAGAAAACCCTAAGGTAGAAAAGCCCGAATGCTAAAATAAGAAGAGCCTGGAGAATCTTGAAGACGAAGAGTTTGAAGAAGTTAGGAGGCGAAGAAAGCTAGAGAGCTCGAAAATTTTCTAAGTCAGAATGACTTTTGAAAAAGACTTGGTGTCTTATATAGAAGACTTGATGGTCGAGATCGTTGGCCCAAATCTCAAAGAGATTTCATCATTATAAGTGTAGGGACACTTCGATCTCTGTGCCAGAAAGGCAGCAATAGCGGCGACACTTCAAATACGCCACTTGAAATGTAAACTCGCGTTCTTAGATGCAGGGTCACATTTCCCCTTTTCAAATGTAGACTCGTGCTCTTAGACGTAGGGTCGCGTTTTCCTTTTCAAATGCAGACTCCCATATTTAGGCATAGAATTGCATTTTAGCCCAAAGCTATAAATAAAAAATCATGTATGTCATATATCCAAAGTATTTCAAAATACCTTTAAAGTTACGAAATTTTGAAAACTTTGGAGGGGGTTTTGTGGGCAAATTTTTTTTGGAAAGTTAAGTGAAATGCACTTATAAAATCCAAAATGCAGACCTCTGAGGGTTGCGTTAAGATTTTATGATGACAAGAGATAAAATCTCTCTCAAATACAAGAAAATACGGACCTGTGAAGGTCGCATTTTGATCTTATACTGTGAAGAGACACGAGATCTCCCCAAATATAGAAAAAATACGACTCTTAGGAGCGTTGGAGATGGTGCTGAAATCAAAAATTCAGATCATCATCAAGAGCCCACATTTTTGAGCCAAAGGCTGAGGCTAAGTGTAGACCTCATATGGCCACGTCTTAATTTGACCTTAAAATGCGAAGTTGAACCCGCGTTTCAAATGCAGAGTTGAGTTTTGATTACAGAACCTTGTGAGGTTAAAGTTAATCCCGTCTCAATATAAATGCATGTCTATCTGAGAAACTAACACGTGGATCATCAACTAAAAAGATATCCGCGCTCTGAATTATCTTCTAAGCTCATGATTAGAATTAAAAATAATTAAAACTCAAATCCCATATAATCACGTTTTCATTCCAAAGTCTCAAAAGATAAAAACTATCCTCATTTGTACCCAAACGTGGGTCTAATCAAGCAAGACATGTGGTTGGGAGCTAAAATGTAGATCATCTACTAAAGAAAATTTTGTGTTTTGAGCTTATATTTGGAGCTAAGTATAACCAAAATGCGAATCCCAAAGGGTCGTGTTTTCATTTTAAAGCCTCAAGAGGCAAAAATCATTTTCATTGACACCTAAACGGGGGTCTGAGCATACCACGCAAGCTATAAAGAGCCAAAACGGGGATCTAAAGGCTGAGATCTGCGTTTCGGTTACAAATCCAGAGGATTAAAGATTTCAGTTAAAAATCCTAGAGATTTAATAAAAATGCAACGGATTAAAGATAGAAAATCAATCCTTAATTAAGGAGGCCATTAATTGGACAATGAAACCAACTCAAAAGTCTCCAGATCTCTATAAATAGTCAAAGGTTGGGCTAAAAAAGGGAGTCGGAATATATCTCTACTTTGAGTACTTGTGCTAAAAATTCAAAATCTTCTGCATTCAAAAGCATGTGAAAGCTGCCAACTATAGAACTTGCATTCGGATCGTCAATGGAGAGCAGAATCGTCCTCGACGGCTATAACAAAACCCAGTGTTAAACAAAGAGGAAACTAGATTTTTCATCTTTTGTAAATGGATAGCCATTCCTATTATAATCTTTATTGAGTTTTTTCATTAAAATTTCAATTTCATGGCAAACAACTATAAGTGAGCTGCCAGTTCAGGTAAGTTACATGAGATAGCGACAAAAAAAATAATACTCCCATTATTTTTTCAAATTTTTTTTTATCATAATCTTTTGAGTCTTAACTTATTTAAGATCACAGTTTTTTTGATTTTGGAGTTCATTTGTTATTCCATCGAGTGGACACGAGATGTTGTATTAACTAAAAAAATATTGATTTTATATCTATTTGATGAAGGCCAAACGAAAACTAAAATCAAATAAATTGGGTATGAGTGAAATCCTAGGGTATTCAGATACATAATCCAAAAAATAATTTGAAAAAAGTATTTGAGATAGTAGAAATTGATTGTGGTTAAAATAACTTACTTTCCATTAATCTCTTATTTTGTGTGTGTGTGTGTGTATACATGTGTGTAGGTATATATGTATGTATGTATGTACACACATGCACACACAGAGAGATAACTAGATGTACATGTACATATCTAGATATGTACAGATACATAATTTTATTTGTGTATGTTTAAATAGATACAATATGTACATGTATACTTATCTATATACGTACATGTATGTATGTATGACAAACATAAATGAGAATGTTGGAAATGAGCTGATAGATTATACTAGTTTCCTGCACATACAACACATCCACTCACCTATTTCCGTTTTCAATTTCGTTTAGAATGATAATTTGTACCTCCATAACTTCTTATATATTTAGCGCAATATCTAGGAAATTGTTTTAGTTTTGGCGTATGTGGCTGAGCTGCTGCGATGAATACATCTTATCTGAATTTGCAGTTTAACACTGTTACTACTATGTTCAGGTTTCTAGCGTACAATTACGAGATGATTTATTATCAATGCTAGTTGCTGGACATGAAACAACTGGATCAGTATTGACATGGACTCTTTATCTCTTAAGGTATCCTCATCATTCATATCTTTCACTGCAGTATGTATCCTCTTCATTCATATTTTTCAAAGGGTAATTAAGAAAAAATTTTTATTTGTTATTTTGAATGGTAACACACGTGTAATACAATTATTGGACCACCTAAGAGCTAGTGAAGGAATCCCTTTCACCGCCAGTAAATCTCTCCTTTTCTCTATATATATGTGTGTGAGAAAGAGACTAGATAGTTAGTTATAGTGGTAGATAGTTTATTATTAACTTAGCAGATAAACATGGCACAAATAGGTTCCTATGCTTAACATGCTTAGATGCATTTATTGGGTCCAACGACGGACAGATCCAATGGTTAATTATTGATCCGTTCTATTCAAAATTTCAAATTGGTAAAATTTTTATCTTTAATTTAAAATTTTAAATATGACAAACTAAAAATTAGCCGTGGACCCATCCATGCTCATCTCTATCCATATGTAAACTAATAACTAATGTTATTTGCTTCGTCAGCCAGGTAGGTGGATAGGAAAATATACTGCACAAAGAAATAAAATATCTCTTACCTTCTCTCCCTTAATTTGCTTTACAAACAAAAAAAAAAAAAAATGCAAAGTGTGTGTATATTTCCTCAAATAATGAAATATAATATACTTGTCTCACGATTATTCCTTAAAAAAGGGAATATCATATGTGAAGGTATAAGATACAAGTACATGATCTGAATAGCTGGACAATAATAAAGTGAAATACAAATATAATCAGGAAAACGAGCAATGTCATTGCCATTAACAAGCATACTACTGTTAGGGTATTTTATTTTTTTTAACTCATATTATTTTTTTGAGCAAAAGACGGCGGGTGGAAGCCCTCCGCGTTCCATTAACAAGTAGATAATAGAACTACAATAACATTTTAAAAGAAGCACAAAAAAAAAATCACGCTAGCTAGAAAAAAAAGTAAACAAAGAGTACATAAAGTTTTGCTATGCCACCAAGTAAAGCAATAAAGTACATCAGTCCACCAAAAACTTCAAAAAAGTCTAAAAGGATCTCCAAATGCATACTTCAAAAACCTCATATTATTTATTACTGGACAGACCGGTCAATTCCACTAGGGCCTGACTTTTCTCCCAACAGGGAAATTCTAAATGTGCAGCACATGTTTCTTAGTGAGCACACCACACACCCTACAGTAAAGTCATTTACAACAAAGGGGAGCTCCCTAAGTCAAGTCTGGTGGGCATTTAGAATTTCCCCTCCCCAAAAACATGCCTTACCAAACCCCCGCCTTACCAAACGAAAATTATTCCAATTTGTAAAAAGTTTTGAACTTAACTCTCGATGGGGTTCAATTTAGATAATATTGTCAAAAATATATGTGTGCATGTTTGACTTAAAAAATTTTTTCCCCTCCTTACAACACCGCCTGCCAAATGGAGAATTTCCCCTCCCAACAGCCCCGCTTACCAAATGGAAATTCTAAATGCCCACCAGACTTGACATAACGTAGTGAGCATCATTTTCTCCAATTTTGTAGATCACTTTACTATAGGATGTGCTGCTCACTAAGTAAAAAATGTGGTGCACTTAGAATATCGCTCGCCAAACCTTCAATATATAAACATGAGTAGATCTCTTGACACTTCATCGAGAACCAATCATGGACACAACTCCCGACCAGCACAAGTACTCTGCTGCATCATCGGACGAGGAGGAGGCTGCGGCCTACGCCCAAGCTAACATGGTGGCTGCAAGCTATGCGGTTTCGATGACTTTGATGGCTGTGATCGAGCTTGGCATTCTCGATGTCATTGACAGTGCCGGGCCTGGCTGCCAGCTCTCGGCCGCTGATATTTCGGACAGGACCTCCACGGCTAACCCGCAGGGTCCGGCTGTTCTTGACCGGATGCTGAGGTTCTTGTCGAGCAGCTCGATTCTGACTTGCTCGGTGGTCGAGGGGGTCGACGGCCGTCTCGAGAGGCGGTATGGGCTTACGCGGATGTGCAAGTTCTTTGTGAATAGGGGAGATGGGGCCACCATTGCTCCTCTGGTGCTGATGGGTTCGGACAAGGTTTTTCTCGATAGTTGGTAAGGTGTAAATTTCTGGCTTAGTTAATAGGGCTGTTCCGTTTAATTTTTCTGACAATATGATCGGCATAGTGCATCCGCGTGCGTAATGGAGGTTTAGTTTTGTTAAATTCTAGTCTCGGGGGCAAAAAAATAAAAAATAAAAAATAACTGTCTGCAAAGTTGGGTGATTATTTGGGTTCTTTCTATTTTCTGAAAGAGGAAACTCAGAAAATTAGAAATCATGAGGAATTCGATATTATAAGCAACATAAATTCGATGGTCTCAATTATAATTTTGAGAGCTAATAAATGATCGAGCCACAATTTGATAAATTGTTCTCGAGGCTTGATATTGATTATGTTCTTAATTTTTTTTTAGTAATGAGAGAAAAAAATGCCTATAAGGTACAAAAATAAGTAGGGGTGGCAATCGGACCGTACCCGGCACGGCTCAGGCTTGGCCAGATGCAGGCATGGGCGTGCCGTGCCTGGCATGGCATGCCCATAGTATTGGACTTGTCGTGCTAATGTCATGCCTTAGGCTCGGCACGCCTACCCAGACGCAGGCCCGGGCATGGCACGCCTGCACGGCTCTCTAGGCATGTGCCGTTCCCGTGCCTGGCCATGCCGGCCCAAATTTTTTTAAAAATTTACAATTTTGGTTAAAGCTAGTTAAGTTAATTAGTTAACTTAATTAAGTAAGTTTAGTTAATTCTAACAAGTAAAAACGATTTTGAAAATGATATTTTATTATATAAAATCTCATCCATTAACAAAATAACTCTATAAATCTTTTTGAAAATTATATAAAATCCGAAAAGAGGGGAGGGGACCCTAGCCGTCCACCTTTAACTTGTTCTCAGTATTTTTTTAAAGAAATGTGAGTTTTAAAAAATTACATGACAGAAAATTACAATTGTAGAATTCGAATGACAAAAATTACAATTGTGAAAAGGAAAAAAAAGAAGAAGACTTAATAATGTAGAAGCCTTCAATTTTCATTCTTTATCGGATGAGTTCTCTTACTCCAATTTGTTATATCTTTCTTGATCTTTTTGTTCAGTATCGAGCCAGTCCTTAAAGCAATCACACATCTCCAATGTGTTTGCTGTCATTGAGCTCTTTCACTCCGTTAGCACTTTACCACCTGCACTAAAAGCAGACTCCAATACTATTGTGAGCACCAGTAGGATTAGTAGATTACGGACCATGTTGAAAAATTTGCAAATTTTTCTTTTACAAAGAACCCCCCAATAGCTACTTTAATAGCCGATTGTAGCCATTGGTGGGCTCTATGATTTTTTTTTTTTTTTCAAAACCCACCCCCAACAGCTATAAATGGCCTTTTTTAAAAACAAAAAACAAAAAACTCACGTCGTCCCATGCCCAGCACGACACGACACGATCGTACCGAAACAGGCAGGCAGCCCGACCACCCCGGCTCGGCCCTAGGCGTGTCGTGCCTGGCTCGGCATGCCACCCCGGTGTTGGCAGTGAAAATTTCTAAGTTAAAAGGATTTTTCACAACAGAACGCGGAGCCAATTCAATAGCCCCACGTTTGGTTACATTAACCCTGCGTTTGAATAAAACGCGGAGATGTTTAATAGCTCCGCGTTGATTCCGCAGTCTGGCTTGTATTAGCCTCACGTTTGAGTAAAACGCGAAGATGATCAATATCTCCGCGTTTTGGTTATTTAGCGTCGCGTTTTGATGCGATTAAAGCTCCGCGTAAGCAGATAACCAGAATCTCAAATTGATTGAGATTATGATTTTGGGCTTATCCAAATACCCAAATCAAGTCTAATCAGAATTCCATCAAAACTAAGATATTTGATTGGAATCCCTGATAATGACGAGTTCTATTTAGATAGAAACTCTTGCATTAACCTGGGGATATAAATACCTTCCTGGTGAAACCCTAGTGGTCTTCTTTTTCTTTTTGGCATCGGAAGTCTCCTATCGATCCTTTGGCAATTCAAGTACGAGAGAGAGCCTTGAAGCCTTTGCTGATCATCTTCTGAAATCTTGGAGAATTCAAGTTACGCACAGAGCCTTGAGTTCGTAAAGATCAGAGAAAACCACCATCTTCTTTCTGGAGTTCTTGAGAAGTTCGAGTTACGCGAGAGAGCCTTGAACAAATCAAAACCAGAGAAGATCGTCTATATTCGGCCGATATCTTTAAAAGAGAAGATTTCAACGTACCGATCGTCCAAAGGAACTACTATAGATCCCATTGCCATAGATCCCACGAAACTATTGTAAAAGAGAGAGATTGAAGTATAAAATCCTCTCGTTTGTTCTTTTTATATCTTGTTCACTTCCGTTGTAATCTAAGATGTATTCCATGGAAGGAAGCGAAGGAACTTTTGTGACGAACAAACTGGCGACCACAGTGGGAGTCGTCTCTTTCACTGATGAAGAGATTGTGGCGCAATCGGACGTTGACTTGATCGGATCCGAAGTAGACACGCTGGTCGTTGAAATCGACCAGCAGAAGTACGAGGAGTTCCTCTCCTCCGGATCTGGTGACTTGGATGAGACACGGCACTATCGTCGCATGTACTCCAATGCCCGAGTGACGGGTAGAAAAGTATCCACTGAGAGACGGGGATCCTTGGAGACTGCGGCTATAGAGCCGGAGTTCACACAAGAAATCCTAGCCGAGGAAGAGCTTCCAATTGCCGAAGAAGACATGGGAACTGGACTGACCAAGACCCAACTCCGGAACAGGAACCGGAGGGCGAGGTGTAGAGCCCTCAAAGCCCGCCTTGGACGCGGAGCTAACCCTAGAGGACACGAGACTATGGTCCCTCGCAAATTGGCTCGCGCTACCCGCGAGACCAATCTCTACCGCGCTAAACGCGAAGATACAACTTGCCTTAAAAGCAAGGAAAAGCCAGCGTGTGATTTTCCACGCGAGGCTGGTAATACTGGCGAGTTACGCAAGATTCCTGACACTCGCGAGAAACGCGAGTATAAAAATAATTCAAAGCCAGCGTGTGATTCTCCACGCGAGGCTATTACTGTGCCTAGCGAGAGACGCGAAGCCAGTAAGGGTTGCGCTAGTCGCAAAATACCCAACACTGGCGAGTTACGCGAGTGTAAAAATTATTCAAAGCCAGCGTGTGATTCTCCACGCGAGGCTATTACTGTGCCTAGCGAGAGACGCGAAGCCAGTGATACTTGCAATAAACGCAAGATTTCTGACACCCACAAAGAACGTGAGGATGATTGGCAAATAGTTGTCAGTCGTAAAAACCGTGCTAAGCGCGAAGCTATGATCTGCGTTAATCGCAAAGATAAGCCAGCGTGCAAGAACTTCCCTTCACGCGGGGCTATTATTCCAGAAGCTAAACTTCCAAGGACACACCAAGCCAGCGAGAAACGCGAGGCTAGTGTGGATAAGCGCGGAGCTATTCTTCAGACCCGCAATGTGAAACGCGAGGCTATTCCTAAGCCACGCGAGGATCGGTCTGACCCCAGAGTCAGGGTTGATCAATCAAAGAAGCTTCAGTGGATTCCTAAACACTCTCAAGAGTTGAATGGACCTCTTGATTCCATGGCTAGAGGCACTGACCTCAGGGAGCATCTCTCTAAGAAGAGAGGCATAGACCAACTTCAAGTTGAACATATTTGCCATTGCAAGCAACTTGTGACAGCAGTATCGGCCGTGATGGACAACTGTGGCTGCAGCAAGAACAAGATGTCTGTGTTCGACCGATTAAACGAGTCAAACCAGAATCCTACTAAGAAGACAAGAACCGCTTCCCTGAAGCAAAGGAGAGCTGTAACTTCTAACATGGTAGGAAAAGGGAAGAAAATTGCAGAGACGGATGATGATTCAGAATCGAGCGATGATGAACCTCATCGTATTACTCGACTAAAATCAGCAGTCGTCCCGCCCCGAAATTATAAGAAGCTCGCAGGGGGTTCTTACGACGAGGACAGCGATAATTCCGCTATAGCCTCGCCCCCATCCTCTATATCGTCTCGGCTACAGAAGTCAGCATCGCATATGACAGATAAGTCTGACGATATCAATCAGAGATTTGAAGCTCAAGAAAAGATGATTCGAGAGCAGCAAAAGATGATTGAAGGACTCAAAGTCATGCTATCGAGGTTTGTTGAAGATAATGCCAAAAAGGGCAAAGAAACTCTGAATGAAGAAGAACAAGAAGAGAAAGCCCACTCGATGCATGAGGAAGAGGATAGATTTTCTTTCCATGATCCACATGGCGAAAAGATAGAAAAGCTGCAGAGTCAACTCGAAGCTTTAATGCGTAAAAAGGAGTTGAAAGAAGCTGGGGTCTCTAGACCGTATCCTCCTGAATGGGATATGATACCTTACCCACCAAAGTATAAGCCGCTCAAGTTAGAGCCATACGACGGGAAGGTATCGCCCAGCCAGCACATCTATTATTTCTTGTCCTAAGCAGGACATCTGTTGGGTAATGACCCAATTATGACCAAAGTATTTGCAAGTACTCTGCGAGGGCCTGCCTTTACTTGGTTCATGCAGTTGCCCCCAGGTACTATTAATACCTGGTTAGATGTTGAGAAATTATTTCTCTCACGTTTCTTCGAGGATGACACCGAGATTACGGTTCATTCCCTTCTTGCAACTAGGCATGGAGAACAAGAAACGGTTAAAGATTTCATAGAAAGGTTCTGGGAGAAGTCTGTACATTGTAAACACGGAATGATCCAGGAAACTCTAGTCTAGACTTGTCGACACAACCTTAAGACCAATGTGCTCCTCAAAATGGGGGCCGTAGAGTCTAAGACGTGGAGGGACCTGCTCAAACAAGGAGAGCAAGCTAAAGACTTGATTCGCCGAGTCGAGGAATCCCGCGGATCAAGAAGCACGGGGGTAGTAAGCCATATACCCAAAACAACAGCAATAAGAATAAAGGGAAAGCAGTTATGTCATCAGAAGCTGCTCCCCAGAAAACCGGTCCTCCGCCAGAGCCAAAGCCTCAAAATCAGCGAGGATCAAGGCAAATCAGACCGCAACAAGAAAGGAATTACACTTTCAAGGCGGAACAGACGCATATCCTCTTTCACCTGCTCCAGAAGAAGGGAATGCTAAAACTTCCGGAGAATAAGAAGCCAGAAGATGCGGGTAAGACTAAAGATCCCAATTACTGTCTTTATCACCGGAATGTTGGGCACCCTACCAGGGATTGTTTTCCCCTTAAGAACAGAATCCAAGCACTAATAGAGGCTGGAGTTCTGACGCTTAAGGAAGAGCAGAAGAAAGTTACTGCCAATATGGCAACCATGATGGTCGGAACCCACGAGTTTCCCGCAGGAGTGACCCCAATCCCTAAGGGTAAGATGGTCACGAAGAATCTTGATCCGCACAATAAAGCCCAAGAGGGACTCGTCCCCGTAACAACCCAAAAGAGGGAAGTTATGTGGGTTCACCCCGACTTGCTGGAAGATGAACAATGGACTACTTCAAGAAGTCAAGGGAAGAAACGGGCTGTTAATGCCATTTCTGCGGATATAAAGGGAGAATATATAGCTTCGGGGGCCTTCACAGATTCTGAAGAAGAACCCGAAACTATGGCCACCCATCAAGATGGGGCAGGCCCTTCCAGTACTCGATCTGGAAAGACATATCTTAAGTACTACACTAGAGTGGATCTAAAAGATATCTATGTAGAACTCGCAAAGCCTGCGAAGCAGAAAGGACTTCGTTTCCAGAAAAATCCTACCAGAGATGAAGGAGCCAAAGAAACTCCCTTCGAATTTGACATAATTGCGCAGTTGGCTAACATCCCAGCGCGAGTAACGTTTTACGAATTGTTGAGATTATCAAAATCAACACGTGAAGCTCTAAGAGAGGCCTTGGCAGACTCTGAGTCATTCCTAGCTCAGATTGTCGAGCCGGCCATCGAAGAGCGGGACTCTTGCCCCCACTGTCATCAAGTGAGGAGGCAAGTCCCACAAATCATCTTCTCTCCAGAAGACATGCAGGTGAGGAATATAAAGCATAATAGGCCTTTATATTTCACTGGATATGTCGGGTCCACAAAAGTGGACCGAATTCAGATTGATCCAGGTTCTGCACTCAGCGTCGTGCCCAGTAGATTGATGCAGCTGTTGGGGATTTCCCTTCATCGCTTGACACCTACACACACTACCATCTATGGATTCAACGCTAATAATAGCCATCCTCTTGGTAAGATCCGATTGCGGTGTCAAATTGGAGACTTGAAAACGGAGGTTACATGCTATGTAATTGATGCTGACACCTCCTACAATATTTTATTGGGGCGACTTTGGATCCACTCTCATATGATAGTTCCGTCGACTCTTCACCAGTGCATGAAATATTGCGATGAGGAAGGAGAGGTCCGGACACTAATTGCTGACAAGCAGCCATTCAAAGGGTTGGAAAATTACTTCACAGATGCTGCACTCTACAAGCCAGCACATGAAGCTTCCAATGACAGTCTTAGCAAGTCTCCAAAGCCCGACGACAGTAGCAATGAAGCCGACACTGAGTACGAGCTCCTTGGAGAAGATGATGGGGGTGATTACGAAATCAACCCTCACCTAGATCTTAGCCTAGGTCTTGATAATATAGTGGATGTAATAGAAAGTGAATGGGTTATTAATGAAAATGTAAAGTTAGTCTACGAGCATGCTGTAGCTACTGAGTCTGAGCCCTCTTGTACCTCCACCGAAGTGGATGGCCTGACCGAACTTGAAGTTCTGGCGGCATACCATTTGCCCCTCAGGTCTTCCCTCCTCTCTCAATTAAAAATAACCGAGGATCAAGGGCACTTCTTTGAAGTGCCTCCCCGACAGAAGTCCCAAAGGCCGATCATGTTCGGCAAAGTGGCCACGTCGCCTCGACAGAGACAAAGTAGTGAAAGTGATGAACAAACATCACCTCAATTTCACTTATATGAGCAAAGGTCCCGACAGATGATGGAGAAAATGGGATATAATTTTACCCAGAAGCCAGGATTAAACTTTGGAAAAGGGCGGCGGAATCTCATACCCTCGTTTAGACCGAGAGGAAAGAGCCCTAATTATTATCAGAATACCCGCAGGGGGTTGGGTTATGTATCTACCCCACCTTCTTCACAATTAAAAGATGAAGAGAGTTCTTCGGCCAAAGAAGAAACATCTTCATCAGATCATGATTCAGATATAAGCACCGGTGCTTGGTTTCAATCTTTGACAGCCAATATGGTTTCAGCTGCGCCAGAAAGCGACGAGGAACCAATCGACGTTCAAGATGATGCTTGGGCTAGGCATATGGATACTCTTTGGGATGTCCGCTTTGAACAGCGTGACCCACCCACAGAAGACAAATTAATACAAGTTAACATGGGAACGGAAGAAAGTCCGAAACCCATTTTCATAAGCGACACACTAACTCCTTTAGAAAAGGAGGAACTTATATCTCTTATCAAAGAGTATATAGATGTGTTCGCATGGAGTTATGAAGATATGCCTGGCCTTGACCCTCAAATTGCCACACACCGGTTAAATATAAAAGAAGATGTCAAACCTGTTAAACAACAACAGAGGCATTTTCGACCGGAATTGATGGAGGCAATAGTTGCTGAGGTCAACAAGCTTATACAATCCGGGTTCATTCGTGAAGAACAACACCCAGACTGGGTGGCAAACATAGTGTCAGTTCGCAAAAAGAATGGCAAAATCCGGATATGCATTGACTTTCGAGACCTGAACGCTGCATGTCCTAAGGATGAATTTCCACTCCCCATCACCGACGTGATGATCGATAATACTTGCGGTTATGAGAGGATGTCCTTTATGGATGGCTTCTCAGGTTATAACCAAATCAAGATGCACCCGGATGATGAAAAGCATACAGCTTTCAGAACGCCACAGGGGGTATACTGTTATACGGTGATGCCATTCGAATTAAAGAATGCAGGTGCCACCTACCAATGCGCAATGAGCGCCATATTTAAAGAACACCTACGCAAAACAGTGGAGTGCTATGTGGATGACTTAGCAGTTAAAAGCAAAAACAAAGAAGATCATCTTCACGATTTAAGAGTGGTCTTCGATCTTATGCGGAAACATCACTTGAAAATGAATCCTACCAAGTCATTCATGGGGGTATCCAGCGGGAAGTTTCTAGGGTTCGTAATAACTTCAAAAGGAATTTTCCTCGACCCTGAAAAGGTAAAAGCGGTTAGCGGAATGCCGCCTCCCCGCAATCTTAAGGAATTAAGGGGATTACAAGGAAAGCTCGCTTATATTCGGTGCTTCATATCCAACTTATCTGGACGATACCAACCATTCTCCAAACTTATGAAAAAGGGAGTGTCTTTTATATGGGATGAGGCATGTCAGCAGGCATTTGATGAACTCAAGGAGTACCTTACCAAGCCTCCTGTACTAATGGCACCAGCCCTTGGGCAGTCCTTCCTTATATATGTAAGGGCCATGGATAATGCTTTAGGAGCATTACTTGCTCAATATAATGAGCACGGCCATGAACATGCCCTCTACTATTTAAGTAGAACAATGATTGGGGTCGAACAGCGATATACCCCAATTGAAAAGGAATGTTTAGCCCTAGTGTTTGCTGTTCAGAAAATGCGACACTACCTTTCGGGGCAAACAATTCATGTCATATTACGGGTTAACCCCTTGAAGATTCTAATGACCAGACCGGGATCCTTAAATGGCCGATTGGCAAAATGGGCGCTCTTACTATCGCCCTATGATATACATTTTGTCCCTCAAAAGGCCATGAAGGGGCAGGCAATCGCTGATTTCCTTGCAGACCATCCAATTTGGTCCAAATTAAAGCAGACATCAGAAATCAACACAGTTACCAAAGAGCAACCTTGGCAAATGTTCTTTGATGGTGCCGCGAGACGATCTGCTGCTGGAGTGGAGGTTGTGCTAATATCCCCACATAAACATATATTGCCTAACAGTTACTCATTAACAGAACCGTGCACTAATAATGTAGCGGAGTACAACGCGCTTATTATCGGCTTAAAAGTAGCTCTACAACTGGGGGTGAACCATCTAGAGGCATATGGAGATTCTAAGCTCATTGTCAATCAGATGACAGGTGAGTATGAAGTCAGACATGAAGCCCTCATCCCCTATCATCAGCTAGCTATTGAGCTAGCAAGATATTTTGAACAATTCTACATATATCACGTATCTCGAAATGAGAATATTTACAGATGCTCTTGCCGCATTAGCCGCAACACTAGCAATCCCGCCAGGTGAAGATAAAAGCATCACCATTGGTAGTAGAGAACTCCTCCACCCAGATGTGGTATCTCAAGCCGAAGAGGTATGCCAGATTGGCTTAAAGTTAGAACCCCGCGATTGGCGATTTCCGTTTGTGGATTATGCCTTGCATGGGATATTACCAGAAGATCCTAAGGAAGCCACCTCAATAAAGAGGAAGGCCCAAAGATTTTATTATGACCATAAACTTCAGACTTTGTATAGAAAGTCAAGAGGTGGTCTATTGCTACGCTGCATATTGAAAGCAGAAGCAGAACAAGTGCTGAGAGAAACACACAATGGAGTATGTGGAGCTCATCAGCCCGGTCCTAAACTTGGAGACCGTATAAGAAGGCTAGGGTACTACTGGCCGAGCATGATTACGGAAGCAATGGCATACGCTAAACGATGTCATGCATGCCAAATACATGCCAATTTTATTCATCAACCCCAAGAATACTTGCACAATACCGTCGCAAGCTGGCCATTTGAAGCCTGGGGAATGGACATTGTGGGGCCAATAACTCTCCCGTCATCCAGAGGACATCGGTTTATTCTTGCAATAACCGATTATTTTTCAAAATGGGCCGAAGCCGTGCCCATGAAAGAGGTGAAAACGACAGCTGTGATCAAGTTTATCAAGTATCATGTCATTTACCGATTTGGCGTCCCTCGACGGATCATTCATGATAACGGTCCGCAGTTCATTAGTCAGGGATTCTCCAGATTCTGCAATAAGTTTAGAATCAAAGATATCGCTTCTACACCATATAACCCTGCGGCTAATGGGTTAGCTGAAGCCTTTAACAAGACGATCATCAAACTCCTTCGGAAGTTCGTCTCTTCCAATAAATGAGATTGGGATGAAAAACTAGGAGAATGCCTGTGGGCTTATCGCACCACCGTTCGCACCCCGACTAAAGCTACCCCGTTCTCTTTGGTTTATGGAAGTGAGGCTGTTCTGCCTCTTGAAATCCAGATACCATCATTAAGAGTGGCTTTAGCCACAAAGATGACGACAGAAGAACGCCATCAGCAAAGATTGCAAGAACTAGAGGCGTTAGATGAAAAACGTCTCAGGGCTCAACAACAAATTGAGTTGTATCAAACCCGAATATCTCAAACATTCAATAAGAATGTTAAACCTAGGACCTTTAAACAAGGAGACTTGGTTCTGGCTGTTAAGAGGCCAATGGTGCTAACCCACAAGACTAAGGGTAAATTTGAACCCAAGTGGAAAGGACCGTTCGTTGTGGAGACAGTATACTCCAGTGGAGCCTATCGCTTAATGAATCAAGACGGCGACATGATGATGATGCCGATCAATGGCAAATTTCTAAAGAAATACTATTCTTAGTACCCCTGGAGATACGCGTCTTCTCTTTTTCTTAGGCATGCGCATTGTGCGCCTCTGACCTAAACCTGGTGTGTTCGGTTCTCAAGTTTGAACCACCATCAGTCTTTTCTTAGGCATGCGCAGTTTGGCGCCTCTGACCTAAAATCTGATGTGTTTGGTTCTCAAGTTTGAACCACCATCAGTCTTTTCTTAGGCATGCGCAGTTTGGCGCCTCTGACCTAAAACCTGGTATGTTTGGTTCTCAAGTTTGAACCACCATCAGTCTTTTCTTAGGCATGCGTAGTTTGGCGCCTCTGACCTAAACCCTGGTGTGTTTGGAGTACCCAGTTCAAGCTATGCGAGAGAGCCTTGAACCGCCTCCAGTTTGGTTCACAAGTTTGAACCGCCTCCAGTTTGGTTCTCAAGTTTGAACAGCCCCCAATCTTTTCTTGGGCATGCGCAATTTGGCGCCTCTGACCCAAAACCTGGTGTGCTTAGTTCTCAAGTTTGAACAGCCCCCAATCTTCTTTTAGGCATGTGTAATTAAGCGCCTCTGACCTAAAAAGTATGAATTGCCCAACGTCGACTAGGCAATGGGAAGAGAACAAGTTTCTTGCCAACCCATCATACTGGGGAAAAAGTATGAATTGCCCAACGCCAACTAGGCAATGGGAAGAGATCAAGTTTCTCGCCAACCCATCATACTGGGGTAAAAGTATGAATTGCCCAACGCCAACTAGGCAATGGGAAGAGAACAAGTTTCTCGCCAACCCATCATACTGGGGTAAAAGTATGAATTGCCCAACGCCAACCAGGCAATGGGAAGAGAACGAGTTTCTCGCCAACCCATCATACTGGGGTAAAAGTATGAATTGCCCAACGCCAACTAGGCAATGGGAAGAGAACAAGTTTCTCACCAACCCATCATACTGGGGTAAAAGTATGAATTGCCCAACGCCAACTAGGCAATGGGAAGAGAACAAGTTTCTCGCCAACCCATCATGCTGGGGTAAAAGTATGAATTGCCCAATGCCAACTAGGCAATGGGAAGAGAACAAGTTTCTCGCCAACCCATCATGCTAGGGTAAAAGTATGAATTGCCCAACGTCAACTAGGCAATGGGAAGAGAACAAGTTTCTAGCCAACCCATCATGCTGGGGTAAAAGTATGAATTGCCCAATGCCGACTAGGCAATGGGAAGAGAACAAGTTTCTCGCCAACCCATCATGCTGGGGTAAAAGTATGAATCGCCCAATACAGGTAAAGTAAAGGGAAGAGGAAAAGTTTGGCATTTAAGCCCAAACGTACTCCTCGACAACTTACCATGTTGAGGGGAATAACATGGCTAGCCCAACTCAAACGGTAGTTGGTAAAGGCTAATCAAATCCGTTAATAGCTAGGGGTTTGCTAAAAATCCCATATTAAACTTTAATTGTTATTTTGGCTCAAGAAATTGAGCATAAACGATACCAAGATAAATCGTTTTGACGACAGGTTATTTGTTGGGCAAGCAAATCTGTTTTGAAGCCGGCAAATTAAAGAGTCAAAAGAATCATCTTTATTAAAAAGGTGAAGATACAAAAAGAATTTTAAAGAAACATCGTGAGGTTATCTCTCTCCTATTTACGAAGTTCTTATTACAAGGAAGATAAAAGCGTAAAGAGAGATGAAACTATTGGCCTCCCAGGAGTCTCAATTTGTTTATTGTCTCGTCCAAATTTCTACGATGAGAAGCCTCTACGGTTTGCTGAGCTTGCCTACGCAACTCATCATCACTTATTGTAAGTTGTTGCTGGCGAGATTCTTCTATGGCACGATTCCTGGCCATCTCTTCCTGTTGAATCTGCTCTTGCTGGACAAGCAACATCTCCCGCTTCTTGACAGATTCTCCTAATCGGAGTTCATTTTCTATCAAGATGGCCCGAGCTCTGGCAATCGTCTCATGGGCTTTAGAGATGGCCGCCTGACCTTCCTCAATTCCAAAGTTTACCCTCTGCAGGTCGCCAAGAACGGATTCCCGACTGGCCTGGAGCTCTGTCAGCTCCTGAGACCATCTCTCCTCCTGCTGCCTTAAAATATTTCGTTGAGATAAGGATTCTGCCCGAAACCGCGCCAGCTCTATCTCAGTGATCGCCTCCACATCCGCCTGACGGAGTGTGTGTAGCGTGATCACCTGCTCTTCTAAGGCTGCAAGGCAGGCCCGGTATGGAGCTGCTCGATCTTGTCCACCGAATTCTTCGATATTTCCTAAATAGCGGAGTAACAGTGGACGTGCGAAGTTGAAGAAATCATGGCCAGCAAGAACCATCTCGACACATCTTCTTAACAAATGCATAAAGTCCTCGACAGTGAAGCCGAAAAGTCTTTCAAGAGGATTTGCAGTGTCGGTAGGCAAAGTAGGTAATGCCAAAAGAGGTGTCGTGAGCAAGGGAGTAGTAGTGGCTGGAATTGGAGAAGAAGAAGCCCGTCCCTGCATTAAATTCATAATCTGAGGGACCAATAGAGTCAGTACAGATCTGGAAGAACTGGAGACCCCAGATGAAGTACCGACAGTACAAATCACTTGGGTACCCCCACCAACAGGAAGAGAAGATGGGACCACTTCGCCTGAAACTCCTCCGGTGGGAGAAGCATCTTCGAATGAGAATTTCAAATTATTCTCCTCCCCTGCTGGAAGGCTTGGAGTTGGAAGAGTTGCAGGTATCTCAGCAGCCACGACAACGGACGACGTTAAAATTGCTGACTGAGAAGGCACGCCAACGACCGTGGGAAATGTCTCAGTGGAGCAAACGGGCGTTGGAGACGGCATGCTAGGAGAAGGTGTAGCCTCATTGGCAGCAGCTGCGATAATGACTTCTGTTCTCTCATCGCTCCCCAGTTCATCAATTGGGGGAATTGAAGAGGAAACAGAGGCAGGAACCGGTGTGGAATAATCAGCCACAAACTCACCAGCAGAGCTACCCACACCACCAACGGAGCCGGAATGGTCCATTCTATCGTCAGACTCTACTTGGGTAGTCGAGTGCATTGGCGAAAGAAGTTGATCACCTGCATTTCAGAAGACCAGAAAAGCAGTGTTACGTTAAAATAAATAACGGGCAAAAGATAAAATGCTAAAGGCCATACCAGGCGATACAAGTCCAGTTGTCGGACTTGGAGGGGGAGCCATTGTCTTTTCCAGCAATGTACCCGTCTCGCTACCCGTTAGTTGCGCCCCGGGTTCTGCCACAGGCTCTATAGCCGAAATGGCCGAAACCTCAGCAACACTTGGAGATTTAGTAGGTTCATCCTCCCTTGCCAACGCTGGGGGTACAGCTGAAGCCAACAAGTCAGAAGCGAGTTTGATAGCCACTTCTTGGGGGGCTATCAAAGTTTCCTGTGCCAGCTTTTGCTTCTTACCCGGCCTTTTCTTTAAAGTGCCGCGGCGTTTGAGAGTTGGACTCAGGGAACGACTGACAACAGGCTGAGGAAATCCACCAGCACCAATATTATCGTCATCATCACCGGCATCATCGTCTGATTCGCTGACATCCGAAGGCTCAGCTGCAGCGCCAAGGAATTCTTCCATCCCTTTTTATCCTTACCCTAGAAGCACCCTGGCGGCTAATATAGAGGGCTTCAATCTCTTTGCAATAACTGCGATTGAGAGAGAAGCCGGGCACGTCAGCATTCGCAATGTTGAACCAATTGCAGGAGCTGAGGGTCATGGCCAATTCTGGCACCTTCTGGGGCAAGGAGAATTCAGCCTCGGTCCCGCCCGCTGCAAAATGGAACCAGCCACGAGCGCCTTCGTATAAGTTCCCCTCCTGAGCGAGATCTTTATTTGGATTGGCCACATAGAGTTGAGAATATCCAAACTGACGAGCAAAGCGACTCGAAGTATATGGCTCGATCTGACACCTGAGATCTTGACGATACACCAAGTGTCCGGGGCGGATGTTGAGAAGCCACCAAAACGCTCCTGCAGATAAAGTAGTGAACTTATCTGCTCCCACGACATCTTTCAGCCTCGTCCCATATCCTCCGCCGGGAAAGTCAGGAAAACACCGGAAGATCTTGTAATTCTGAAAGCTACGAAGAGTCTTCCGAATCTGGGACATATAATTCTGCCTCCATGAAGAACGTTCATACAGTTCTACAAGGAAGCACTTTTCGCCCGAACGACGCTCTGGTGCACTCATTAAAGAGGGACAGTGCAAGACAAGCCACGCCATCAAATAGGTGTAGGGCATCTCCACCCTAGGGTTTGGAGTTTTCGGCTGAGCAGTCTCCTTCGACTTGCCCTTTCCTTTCCCCTTGACTTTAATAGTAGGGAGGAAATCATGACAGAGCACCCTCAGTCCATATTGCAAATTGCATACCATGGCGGGAAGGAGTCCAAGGGGTCGGCCGTATGCAAGAAGAACTGCTGGATATACCACGGTCATTGCAATCGCTTCCTTGGGCAATGATGGCACGACGCATCTTTTGAGCCACAGCATGAAAAACCCGGCAATGAGACCTCTGTTGGAGATCGGAAATTGGGCTTGATAGTGATAGCTCTTGAATGAAGTACCGGGACCGTATCCATTCTCATTGGATTCCGTAGTATAGAACAAACGGTAATGGCCCCTGGCTACACGTTGGTCGATCTCTGAAATGGGGACAGAAAAATGACCATGGATAGTGGCCGAGCTATCCTTAGAATTTAGGTTGGCAAAAAGGTATTCGGCCCACTTCTTGTGGCCAATACCATGATAACGTGCACCTGTCTGGTCAGCGCAGATATGATAATGGCACATCATCTTCCAGTACGTGACATAAATATGCTCATCCCTCGCCAATAGCATGTTCAACTCATCGGTGGTGGGGATATACTCCTCGTAAGGGACTTCGCCCATCGAGAGCCCAGAAACCTCAAACATCTCGTGGAGAGCGAACCCTAGCTCACCCACTGGAGTAAAGAAAGTACAGGTCTCAGGGTTATACATCTCCAAGAGGCAGTAAAAGTGATAAGCACTCTGGGGAAACCTAAATTGGACATTCCTGATGGCTTTATACAAGCCAATATCCTTTAAAATAGGTTCGTGGGAGTCCAGCATGTACTGAACAAGGCAGGCCCACCACATATTGTTAGAAGAATGAACCCAGCCAGGCATCCTGAAGTCGCTAGCCGGGTACTGACCATCCTTCGCCAAGAACTCACTTAAGAAAGTTCGGGCACGAGATGGGACTTCTCCCACTGGAAGCTCCTTGCCAAATCGGCCTGGAAGCAAGCCAATAATGCATCTGGGGGAACCGTCTTGATAAACCCCTTTTGCACCAAATTTGCCTGTTGGGACGCCATCTTGCTCTTGAGTCAATCCCCACTTTAATTCTCGAGGCATCGCTAGCCTCTGAAGATAGACCAGAGGATAGCTACGATCCATTCTAGGCAGAAACATCAGCATTTCGCCTGAGTTATATAACCAAACGCGTTCCTCTTCAGAAAGGATCTCATCTGAGTGGTCCATCTGGTCTCCAAAGAGGAAGGCAGGTTTCTCCATCGCCTTTCTGTTCACATCTTCAAAAGCCGCATCAGTTATGATCTCCCTCGCAGTGGCGGGATGATATTTGATCAACTTCTCCCTGCGATCCTTCGGGTCTGGCTTGTACGAGGGCAGGATGGTAGTGAAACGGAATTGGCCTGAGGGATCAGAACCCCCAGCAAAGTCGCAGTAATTCTTGTGGGAAAGAGATTCCATCGAATACCCTACTGCACAAAGAAACACCAAAGTAAGAGAAGTTTCTCTAGGGCAGAAAATTCTCTAAGTATGAACGCGCAAAACTAAAGATTAGAACGCACGAAGCTAAGAATAGCGCCGCACGAAGCTAAAAATTAGACCGCGCAGAAGTCAAAAGAGCCTCGCGTTTTCAGCGCGACTGCTACTTAAAATAGCCTCGCGTTTCAGCGCGACTGCTACTTAAAATAGCCTCGCGCTTTAAATGCAAGGATGACGCGATAACTTCACGTAAGAAGGTAGTCAGAGACTTTTCTTCTTCTCCAAGCCTTACGGCAGGAGTACGGCGATCTCGCCGGTAAAAGAGTTGATTGATCAGTTAAATTTAAGCCAAATCACTCTAGAAATGTTCTAAAGAGTCTCGATGGAAGGATTCTTACCCCCGATAGGCGAAATGTGGACTGGCACGTCGCTGCCTTGGCCGCCACCGCCACTGCTTGCGCCAGTCGCCGATGATGGAGCCGCTCGAGAAGTAGCACGAGTTTTGGGTGCCATTGCTGAGGAAAATCGACTGAAAATCTGGAGAAACTCGGTCGGAAGAAGCTCGGGTCGCCTGAACTGTGATCGCCTGAGTCTCTAAGTTTCTGGAAAATTCTCAAATAAAGTGAGAAGGATAAGGAATAGAGATTTCTTTTAAATGAAAGGAACCACCTCTTGGAATTCGGCGCGAATTTCGGAGAAAGTGACTGGTCAGTTACTCTCCAACACGCGAAGCTATTAGCCTCGCGCGATTATGGAAATGCGAAGTTGTTTAACTCCGCGCAACTATACAAAATGCGAGGATAGCCTGTGCCTTATCTTCGCATTTTCATGGAAAAAACTTAGATTTTTGACGAGTGCAATTAGGCGCTTCCATCTAAGTTAAAGCGATCCTTATCCGATCATTTGGGTATTATCAGTCTAAGTTACGCAGAAGTGCCTTAGAGTATTTTACCAAAATTATTGACCATCTGTTTGTTGTGCAAGCAAGTTTATTGAAGCCAACAGATAGAGAGGAAAATAATTTATCTTTATTCATGAAGCAAGAGATTACAAAGAGAGAGTTATAACTCTCCCAAAAGCTTTTACATGATCAACTTGTCAATAACCAAACAGTAAGATTTCTCTACGGGGTGTCGAAGCTCAGTTCCCTGGTTCACATGCAAAAGAATTCCGGATTTCTCTATGGGGTGTTGAAGTTCAGTTCCCTGGTTCACATGCAAAAGATCTCCTCTGCAAATGTCAACTAGGAATTGTCATCCGAAATGAAGCACGAGAGGAAAGGAAAGTGCTGCACTGAAGCGCAATTCTGAACTGCAAGTGCTGCACTGAAGCGCAATTCTGAACTGCAAGTGCTGCAGCTCCTTATTTACAGCCCCTTCAGGAGTTTATCTCTAGGAGCCAGAGCTTGAAACTTGCAACTATGTTGTAAAGCATATGCTTCTGACTTCCTTAGAGTTACTCTTGCTGATGAAGATCGATGGACCCGCATACATTCCTCTTCAGAAAGGATTGGACTTACTGCAAAAGGAACAGAGTTTCCAAAAGAGTGAAAATGCGGAGCTAAGCTAACTCCGTGCACAGTTAAAGAAATAACCTCGCGCTTTAAACACAGAGGATGATGCGATAACTTCGCGTAAAGGGGGACAAGATTTCTTTCTGCTCTTTCCTTCTCTTTCAAATTCATAGCGACTGCTAATCAAGGATAGCCTCGCAATTCATCGCGACTGCTAATCAAAGATAGCCTCGCAATTCATCGCGACTGCTTATCAAAGATAGCCTCGCAATTCATAGCGACTGCTAATCAAAGATAGCCTCGCAATTCATAGCGACTGCTAATCAAAGATAGCCTCGCAAATTCATCGCAACTGCTAATCAAAGATAGCCTCGCAAATTCATCGCGACTGCTAATCAAAAATAGCCTCGCAATTCATAGCGACTGCTAATCAAAAATAGCCTCGCAATTCATCGCGACTGCTAATCAAAGATAGGCTCGCAATTCATCGCGACTGCTAATCAAAGATAGCCTCGCGGATTCATTGAGACTACTAGTAAAGCCTCGCGTTTCAAGCGCAGGGACGACACAATAAAACGGCGATCTCGCCGACAAGATAAGCAATCATCCAGAATAAACCAAGCCAAAATATCTCAGAATGGTTCTTAGAAAACCAAGAGATGAGGTTTTTACCTTCGGAAGACGCTGCATAGACTGGTTCGCCGTCGTGTCTACCTTCACGGCTGCTGCCATCAACGCCGGCCAACTTGCGAAAAGCCAAACTCCTTTGGAGAGACATCCTATGGAGAGTTGAACGAAGATCACTTGAAGATCACTCGTGAGTCACTCGAGTTCTCAGAAATTCTTCGGATGAGATGAAGAAGAAGATGAGCCGGAAGCTCTATTTAAACAGAATTTCCGTCGCTTGGTATTCGGCGTGGAAACTCAGGGTAATTAATGACATAATTACTCATTTCACTGAAGACGAAGTGAAGCTGATTAGCTCCGCGTAACTGAGCATAACGCGAGATAGACTTGGTATTCTAACTCCGCGTTTCAGTTTAAATATCCAAAGTATTTCAAAATCTGCTGAAGTCTAAACCATTTTGAAAACTTTGGAGGGGGTTCTGTTGGCAGTGAAAATTTCTAAGTTAAAAGGATTTTCCACAACAGAACGCGGAGCCAATTCAATAGCCCCGCGTTTGGTTACATTAACCCTGCGTTTGAATAAAACGCGGAGATGTTTAATAGCTCCGCGTTGATTCCGCAGTCTGGCTTGTATTAGCCTCGCGTTTGAGTAAAATGCGGAGATGATCAATAGCTCCGCGTTTTGGTTATTTAGCGTCGCGTTTTGATGCGATTAAAGCTCCGCGTAAGCAGATAACCAGAATCTCAAATTGATTGAGATTATGAATTTGGGCTTATCCAAATACCCAAATCAAGTCTAATCAGAATTCCATCAAAACTAAGATATTTGATTGGAATCCCTGATAATGACGAGTTCTATTTAGATAGAAACTCTTGCATTAACATGGGGATATAAATACCTTCCTGGTGAAACCCTAGTGGTCTTCTTTTTCTTTTTGGCATCGGAAGTCTCCTATCGATCCTTTGGCAATTCAAGTACGCGAGAGAGCCTTGAAGCCTTTGCTGATCATCTTCTGAAATCTTGGAGAATTCAAGTTACGTACAGAGCCTTGAGTTCGTGAAGATCAGAGAAAACCACCATCTTCTTTCTGGAGTTCTTGAGAAGTTCGAGTTACGCGAGAGAGCCTTGAACAAATCAAAACCAGAGAAGATCGTCTATATTCGGCCGATATCTTTAAAAGAGAAGATTTCAACGTACCGATCGTCCAAAGGAACTACTATAGATCCCATCGCCACAGATCCCACGAAACTATTGTAAAAGAGAGAGATTGAAGTATAAAATCCTCTCGTTTGTTCTTTTTATATCTTGTTCACTTCCGTTGTAATCTAAGATGTATTCCATGGAAGGAAGCGAAGGAACTTTTGCGACGAACACCCGGTTCAGGCCATGTCCGGCGGACCGTTCGGCCCATTTGTCATCCCAGAAATAACAAATCGCAATCTGACATATGAGAGATGAAGACCCAATTTTTGCAGACGGATTGGAGGATTTTAGAGTGTTAGTTGGTAGAGACAAGATAAAGTCGGTATCAGAGACAAAAGGGTGTTGGGAAAAGATAGACTTGAGGTAGATAGACTTGTAAATCTAAGGGGAACGAATCTAATTATATAAAAAAATTGGAGAGGGTGAACCGTTGTCAACCGCTGGCATAAGGAGAGGTTCAACTTCAACCCTTGTTTGTGGAGATTTTTTAAATCCCAACTTCATTTTTCTCATGGGGGCAGCCATCTTCATCTTGCTTCTCTTTTAACTCTTGAGAATCTTTTAAATACTCCTCCATTCATAATACGAGTTTTCATATTTTCTATAATTTCTTAAACTATGTAAAATCTTTTTTTTTTAGGGTAAAACGGCGGGATGTAACCCTCCGTGTTCCATTAAAGAGATAATAACAGAACATACATAGTTTTAGGCAAAAAAAAATGTGACCCTAATAAAGTTAATGCCAAATTTCTTAAATAAAACTATATAAAAAGCACAAAATGATAAACTGAGTAGAAGTACAAAGATCCTGCGTGTAAAAGATGGACTAGCCGCCTATCTACCACCCATTGAACGGAAGATAACTCGGATTGGAAACTCAAATGATAGTACCGTTCATATTTATTCATATTTTGGACTCAGAAACATGTATAAATGTGTACTAGTTTTGGGGACAGTTATAATGACGTTTTAAACTGTTCACTTATTTGTGAGTAGAGATGAGAATTGATAAGTTGAGGAGTCAGCCCTCAGTCCGTTCTATTCAAATTTTTAAAATTAAAAAAATTAAAAAAATTGAGTTTTAATCAAAATTTTGAATAGTACAAGTGAAAAACTAGCATTTGAATCCGTCCATTCTCATCAATTTCTACTTGTAAGAACACAAAGATAATACAAAAAGTAGTCTTCTATTCTATCTAAATGTCTCTGTCGAGAGCTACTTAGTTGCCATCTTCCGCAGGCAAGAACTAAAGTATGCATTCCTAGACGGGGTGATTCCATTCCGGAAGGCCCATGGAATGAATGTATTTGAATACCAAGCCATCGATCAGAGGTTCAACAAGGTCTTCAACAATGGCATGTATGGTGCCTCAAACTTAATCGTACCGGAGATATTGGCCAGCTACGACGGCTTCCAAGGCATCAACAAGCTGGTCGACATTGGCGGAGGCACAGGATCCGCACTCCGCTGGATTATCTCGATGTTTCCCCACATCAAGGGGATAAATTTTGATCTGCCTCATGTTGTCTCGGAGGCATCTCCTATTCCAGGTTATTTCTCAACTTCTACTTAAAATTTTGTTAGAGTGCTTGAGATTCTTCTTGTAGATAAATCGGGGATGGTAACTCCCTGGCTGGCATACTCATTAATGAGTAAATAACCAAGCATAAATGAGAATTTACTGAAACAATACAATAGAAAAGAGTACATACATATGTAGTCTCATATGGAGTCTCATACAATGAAGTACAACACGTAGCAGGTAAAGTCGCAGCACCACTTCCCTCTGGTTCTTAAAAAATGAAGTCAAGTGCAGGGATGAGAATAAGTGAGCCAAAAGATAATATTTGGTCCATCTTATTCAAAATTTTAATTAAAAAATATAAAATTTTTATTTTTAATTCAAAATTTCGAATTTAAAAGATTAAAAACCAGTCCTTAGACTTAATTATTGTCATCCTATCTAAGGATAAGTGTGTTGAGGCGATGACGTCTGGTCGATCGGCCTGTTTCCCAACATGGTAGCGGACTGAGAATCAATTTGACCAAAAAACTTAAGCTATTAGGCCAAAGCCCCAACTTTGTATTTAAACCCATAGACTTTCTTTATCCTATCCGATGTGGGACTATACTCACAATGAACTAACTTTAGGGAAATCAAACACACGTGGGAAATCAAACTCAAAATTAACTCGACCAATTCGAGCTTCAAACATTGGCTTCACTCCCCCTTAGGCCATAACCTGGCCCATTGACTTAACAATCTCCCACGTGGGAAATCAAACCCAAAGTTAACTCTTGACAAATTCGAGCTTCAAATATCGGCTTCACTCCCTCCTAGGCCATAACCTGGCCCATTGACCCGACGTTGAGGAGAATGTTGGATCCAACGGGGAGCATGATGGGTCTAAACACAAAACTGAGAACCAATTTGACCCAAAAGTTTAAGCCATTAGGCCAAAGCCCCAACTTTGTATTTAAAACTATAGACTTTCTTTATCCTATTCGATGTGGGACTATACTCACAATGAACTAACTTTAACACTTCCATGTGTACATTCTTCCGCCTCAATCATGGGTGCCCTTGTCGGAGGTCCCCTTGAAGCTAGCCTGCTAGCATGTGGTGTCCCTTTGGAAGTATTCTGACCTGAAAAACTTCCTTACCTCTCCAATTTCCAACGAGGATTGTCCATAATTCTCCGTGCCGGCGTTTTATGTCTAATGTACTCATGCAGCTCCTTCTTAGTTCTTCCTAAGTCAGACGATCCATCTTCAAATGGTTGCATGTTTAACACATCACTTTTTCCGTCTCCATTGCCATCTCATCCTTCTCTTTCTGCTATGGTGAATAACTCCGGAAAAATGTTTTTTGTGGTGAGGACGAGATTCATTCATCTTTTCATAAGCTAATTTCCTTCTCTTTTGCTACTTCAAAAGTCAATACCCATGAAGAACACTTGCTGCAGGAGTTCCTTGTTTTGCCACTCCAACTTTATCCATGGCGTGCATACCTGCCATAGAGTACTACGGAGGAAGTTTTCTTCTTATTTAGACGAGCATCCGCCACCAACACCCTAGTTTTATCAGCGCCAGATTAGTGCATTTTACGTCGGCAACTCCCAGCCCTCCTTATGATTACAGTCTGCAAGATTTTGCCAACTCACATAGACGCCTGCTTGAGATTCTTGATTGTATTGTATTATTGTGTTGTTGTGGATTGCTTGAGTACTGATCCATCATATGACTGTTGTGTTGCAGGAGTGGAACATTTTGGCGGAGATATGTTTGATAGTGTTCCATCTGCAGATGCAATTCTTATGAAGGTAATAGTCATATGTAACTTCTTCCTTCATAAATATTGTACGTAACATCTATGTTCATAGTATATCCCCACATCAGTTTCTTGAAACCTAGTATCCAATTAACAAATGAACATAACATTACTTGGCGGTGGTACTTGCAGTGGATTCTTCATGACTGGAGTGATGAACATTGCTTGAAAATATTGAAAAATTGCTTGCAAGCCATACCAGACTCTGGAAAAGTGATTATTATCGATTTCATCATCCCAGAGATTCCAAAGACCGATTGGGCAACTCAATTCATGTTCTTTGCAGACATGAACATGTTGGCTAACTTTGATGGGGGAAAGGAGAGGACTGAAAGGGAGTTTGAGTTATTAGCAAGAGAAGCTGGATTCTCTGCGTTCAAAGTTTTATCGACAACCTGTAGCATTTCGGTGATAGAGCTCCTTAAGTAAGTTGGCAAATTTTACTTGCTCATGTATCTTTGACTTAGCCTCCATTTAGACTTTGTTTTGCATTTTCTTTTGGGACGTATGAATAACGTTATGGACACTTTAATAAT
>JAYEPQ010000004.1:55854025-56014025 GCA_036321105.1 Dracaena cambodiana | reverse complement strand
ACAAAAACAGTTACTTTACTATTGCAACATCATCAGTATAACAATTGGAGGGAGGAGATTTTGGTGAAAACTCTGGTAAAAAAAAAAACATCAAACAATTGGAGAAGAATCCAGCGACCTCAGAATATTCTCTCATCACTGGTCGCCGATCACCAGAGGCAAGGAAGGAGGCCGTGAATCGACCTACAACCACTCATCAACTCCGGCGGTAGATTTTGGATGGAACTGGTTGGGGAAAGGAAAAAATAAAGAAGAAAACAGCAGTGAGGAGGACAAGAACCCCAAATACAGGAGGAGCTGGTCGAAAATCGTCAAGGGAGAATCGGAGGACAATGCGTACGACTCCAATGATGAAATGATACCGAACAAGTCGACTGTCACATACACAAGAGAGGAAGTGTTAGCGGTGCTAGCAGTGGCGTCTGAAGTGGCGAGAGGGACAATGAGCCAGTTTTCTAAGGAAGAACTCTGGAGGATAGTCAAGTCAAGGGCGACCATCAACAAAGAGAGGATGGCTAAGTCAACCGGAGCTCTCACAGACGGCAACGGGAAGAGGAAATTCTCTCCTGCAAGGAGGCCACTCCCAGGAAGTCCAGAGGTTTGCTGGATTTGCGGGAACAGAGGGCATTTTAAGGACGAGTGTCCGTTCATCCGTTGCAGATTCTGTAAGGGTTTTGGACACAAGATTGGAGAGTGTCTGATTGCTCCGGACAGAAACCAGAAGCCAAACAACCACGCCTCTAGTGTTTTCCTGGCAACTGAAGGACGGAACGTATCATGGGGCCAAGAAGGTTTGCAAATGGCGCAACAACAAACAAGACAACATAGGAAGCTAACACCACAAAGCAAGAAATGTTTTCAAGATCTAAACCTGTAGCCTTCATCCCGGTTTTGGACCATGCCAGGGAGGAACAACAACGGCTTTCTAGAACCTTGGGGGTCTTGTTCCCCGGCCATGGAAAGCTCACGATGGAGGACATGAGGGAAGGTTTGGCAGCGATATCTAGGGAGTTTGCAAGCTACAACTGGATACTTCATGACGGGGGGAACAAATTCTTGACTTACTTTCCCACAGAGGCTGGTCTATCACTTGCGGCCAGTTGGATTTCGGTACCATGCAAAGACCACAAGGTAGGTTTCAGGGTATGCAGATGGAATGGAGAAGAAGATGGTCAATTCTACTCATTCCCGATGGTTGCATGGGTAGAGCTCAGAGGACTACCTGTCCATCATTGGAACAGAGTGGATATCAGCAAGATATTAATCAAATTTGCACACGTTATCGATATTGACGAGGATACCAGTCTAAAATGGAGATTAGACTATGCTAGAGTTCGGGTGGGATACGATAACCCAACGGCGATCCCGTCTCAGTTCAACGTGGTACTGGGTGGCCATCTCTACTCAATCAAGTTGAAAACTACACATAAACTCTCCACGAACAATTCGTCTTCTGTGGGTCTTAAGGATGTCGCGGTCACCGGCGAGATCGGGGGTTCCGATCGGCCGTCGACTAGGACAGTTAACCTCCCCGCCGGAAAACGACGGAAATAGGGACTACCTCGGCAAGGCCGCCGGTTAGCAAACAATTAGAGTTTAGAACAGCAACAGCTTTTGGAGATGGACAAAAGAAGAGCATCGAACAAGAAAAATCTTGGGTTGAGGGTCAACTGCCTCCGCCGACTGGCATGCAGGAGCCTGCTTCCTAAGCCTCTTCACCAAAGGCAAGTCAAAACCCTAATTTTCGAATGGGAACGAAAAGCAACCCACAAGAAGGGGAAATGGTGCGGTTGAACGAGGACTCACTGGTTTTAGACGAAAAGGCTCTAATTTTGGGATATTAAGGAGGGATGAAATTGGGCGACTTTTCTTGAAACAAAAAAGATCGGTCGACTTACCTTTTTGGCGAAGACAACAAGCTCACCTGTCAACGCGAGAGAGGAGAGGATTCGGTGGTCGGATCTGAAGCAGAAGGAGAAGAGGGAAGACAGGGACAACATAAGGGAAAAGTTTGGGGAAGGAAGTCAGGCAGGCGAAGAAATTGGGGGGGGGGGGGGGGCTTCGAGATGATAGCGACGATTTAGGAATTGGGAAGGGGGCGGCCGGGAAGGAGCCCTGCAGTCCTCTTTTGGAGGGCTATTGCTTTAATGCGGGGCCCCACCCACATGGGGAGGCAGGGGAAAAGAACACAAATGAGGGACACTCAATTGGGAAGAGGGTTTCTCATTTATTTTTAGAAGGAGAAAGGGGTGCTGTTGAGAACCAATTTCATGGGGAATTAGAAAGAAGACAAATAATTGAAGAAAATTTGAATGAGACTCTTATTTCTGTAGGGAAGCCAAGTGAGGCCCGCAGGAATGATGGATTGCGAAGGAGCCTTGTAATAACTTGGGGAGTACTGTGGAGACCAACAGGCTAATTACGGGAACTTCTAATATCACAAATTTTGACAAGATGGGCTCGGATGGAGTTCACAGCCCAGATACGGGCTTAGAGAAGGAAGACACCAATAAGGGTAAAGTTGTAGATTTACAAGATATAGTCAGATCGAATGGTGAAGGGACCTCCAAAAGGCAATTGACTTTTGATCAAGATTTATCTAAGAACAACATGGAATACACATATTTGCTTGCAACTTTAAACAACTTTGACAAAGATTTTGCAAGGGATACTATGCCCAAACTCCTTGAAAATATTATGAGTAAAGAAAGTTTGAGGCAAAAGAAGCATATCAGGAAAAGGCAACCCTCCAGACTCCCTAAGCGTATCAGGAACATATCAAGGATGCTTAGTAGGGAAACACAAACGCCCTTGAGGATAGAGACAGACACAACAGAAGCAAGGGTAGAGAAAGGCACAACAGAAGCAATGCTAGTAGTGCTTGACAACCCGACGAGAGTTCAGGCAGAGGAACCAGACCACCAACATCAGGATGGAGGGAATATGCGGGATACGGGAGAGTTGGCAGAGGAAGAAAGGTTGGCCACCTTAACGGGCCAGGGTGGAAGTTCTAAATCCCTGATCACGCCATCTAGAAGGAGCAAAAGAATGGAAGAGAAGAGAGGTGGATAGCACTACCAACTGGGTCTGGTTGCATTGGCAGCGACTAAGCGAAAGGCAGAACTTGCGGATCCCCCTCCAGGTATACTAACCTTGAGTTTAATATTCTTAATTGTGTGCCTGATGATGTATTAATTACTTTAGCCGATACCTGTGATATTGAGTTGGGGGTAGGATGTGTTGGCCGTGAAAATTTCTAAGTTAAAAGGATTTTCCACAACAGAACGCGGACCTAACTCCGCAGCCCCGCGTTTGGCTATTTTAGCCTCGCGTTTGAGCAAAACGCGGAGCTAATCCATAGCTCCGCGTTCTGATGAATTTAGCTCCGCGTTTACTCCGGTGAGCGGATTTCATTAGAATCATAAATTGATTGTGATTGAGATTTAGGCTTATTCAATACCCAAATTGAATCCAATCATAATTCCAAATCAAGAGATTTAAATCAATATTAAATATTGGATTAGAATCCTTGATGAATACAAAAATCTTGATTCCTATTCCTATGGATATCTTGATTCCTATTCCTATGGAAACTCTCATAACCACTAAAGTCTATAAATACCCTATTTGAGGAGACTTTAGAGAGGACCAGTCAATAATAAATCAATCCATAGATGATCATCAATCTTTAAGAGGTCTTCTTTTCGGCAATTAAGATCTTTTCCTCTTGGAGAATTCAAGTTAAGCATAGAGCCTTGAGTTCGTGAAAGACTAGAGAAGATCGTCTACAGTCGGCCGCCACATTCAAGAGAGAAGAGTTCGACGCCCGATCATCCAAAGGAACTACTATAGATCTCATCGCCACACAGATCCCACGTTATCATTGTAAAAGAGAGAGATTGAGTTATAAAATCCTCTCGTTTGTTGTTCTTTTTATCTTGTTCACTTCTATTGTAATTCAAGTTTATTCAATGGGAGGAAGCAAAATTTCTGCTGCGAACAAACTGGCGACCACAGTGGGAGCCATCTCTTTCACTGATGAAGAGATTGTGGCGCAATCGGACGTCGACATGATCGGATCCGAAGTAGACACGCTGGTCGTTGAAATCGACCAGTAGAAGTACGAGGAGTTCCTCTCCTCTGAATCAGGTGACTTGGACGAGACACGACACTATCGTCGCATGTGCTCCAATACCCGAGCAACGGGTAAAAAGGTGTCCACCGAGATACGGGGATCCTTGGAGACTGCGGCTATAGGGCCGATACTCGGACAGGAAGTCCTAGCAGAGGATGAGCTTCCTACTGCCGAAGAAGACCTAGAACTGGATTGACTAGAACCCAACTCCGAAATAGAACTCGGAGAATAAGGCGAAAAGCCCTCAAAGCCTGCCTCAGACGCAAGGCTAATGGACGCGAGGCTATGGTCCCTCGCAAACTGGCTCGCGCTAATTGCGAGACCGGTTATTATCACGTTAAACGCAAAGTTACGACTTGCCTTAAAAGCAAGGGAAAGCCACCGTATGATTTTCCATGCGAGGCTATTGCTGAGCCAGCGTGTGATTTTCCGCGCGAGGCTATTGCTGAGCTTATCGAGAAACGCGAAGCCAGCAAGATTTGCGCTAGTCGCAGAATATCTAACACTCGCGAGGAATGCGAATATAAAAATTCTTCAAAGCCAGCGTGTGATTTTCCACGCGAGGCTATTGCTGAGCTAGCGTGTGATTTTTCGCATGAGGCTATTGCTGCTATTGCTGAGCTTAGCGAGAAATGCGAAGCCAGCAAGATTTGGGCTAGTCGCAAAATATTTGACACTCGCGAGGAACGTGAGTATAAAAATTCTTTCAAGCCAGCGTGTGATTTTCCATGCGAGGCTAATACTAAGCGAAGCGAGAAACGCGAGGCTAGTAATACTTGCGAGAAACGCAAGACTTCTAACACTCGCGAGGAACGTGAGTATAAAAATTTTTCAAAGCCAGCGTATGATTTTCCACGCGAGGCTGATACTGAGCCAAGCGAGAAACGCGAGGCCAGTAATACTTGCGAGAAATGCAAGATTCTCAGGGAGAATCGCGAAGACGATTGGCAGATCGTTGTTAATCGTAAGAATCGCGCTAGGCACGAAGATATGACTTGCGTTATTCGCAGGGGTAAGCCATCGTGCAAGAATTCCCTTTCACGCGGGGCTACTATTCCAGAAGATAAAATTCTGAAGGCAGGCCAAGCCAGCGTAAAACGCGAGGCTAGCGTAGCAAAATGCGGAGCTATTCTTCAGGCTTGCGACACAAAACGCGAAGCTTACTTTCAGTCCCGCGCTCCAAAACGTGAAGCTATCTTTCAGCTCCGCGTAGATCAACCTGAATATCAAAACAGGGCGGATCGTCACATCAATGGACTAGAACTGTACTCCAGTAATCTCAAGAAGGTTCAGTGGGCCCCTGGACCCTCTCAACAACCACGTGGCCCCCACGATTCTTCGTCATTCAAGGTCACCGATCTCAGAAATTACTTGACAAAAATGAGAAATATGACTCCAACACACTCAACATGTCATTGTGAGCAGCTCATAACAGCCATATCTGCTATATTGGATAATTACTGTTGTACTAAGAAGAGAGTGTCTGTATTTAACAGAATAACTGAGTCTCGTCAAGATACTCCAAATAGGAGAAAGAATGATCTGAGATACAAAATTAAAGAAAAAGAATTAAATGCAGTGACCTCAAATATGGTCGGCAAAGGCAACAAAATTATGGAGAAAGAATATGAGTCAGATGTAGATGATGAACAATCTCGCCATCTTACTGGACTCAAATCAGATGCTGTCGCTCCTCAGAATTATAAGAAACTTTCAAAAGGTTCTTATGATGATGACAGCGATAATTCAGTTATAGCTTTCCCAAAATCTCGTGCATCTTCCCGACCTCGAAAATCAGCGTCACATATGGTGGACAGATCCGATGACATTGACCAGAGAATGGAAGCCCAAGAGCAGATGATTCGAGGTCAGCAGAAGGCCATTGATGACCTCAAACTAATGCTTCTAAAAGTAGTCGAAAATACCCAGAAGATAGCCGATGATAAGGCTAAAACTTCTTCGGAACTGCCACCTAAGGCAAATGAAGAAACTAAAGAAGAAAATGCTCATTCGACACAGGAGGACAATGACAAATACTCTTTCCATGATCCTCATGGAGAAAAGATCGAGAAATCAAAGCCAACTTGATGCCTTGATGCACAAGAAAGAATTGAAAGAATCGGGGGTTTCAAGACCATACCCACCTGAATGGGATTTGACACCGTATCCCAAAAAGTATAAACCACTCAAGTTGGAGCCATATAACAGGAAAGGATTTCCCAGTCAGCATATCTGTTACTTCTTATCGCAGGAAGGTCATCTAATGGGAAGTGATCCCATAATGACCAAAGTATTTGCGAGCACCCTGCGAGGGCCTGCTTTTACATGGTTTATGCAGTTGCCCCCGAGAACCATAAATACATGGTATGATTCGAGAAACAGTTCTTGGCACGTTTCTTTGAGGATGATACCGAAATATCGGTTCATTCCCTCCTTGCGATGAAATAAGGAGAAGAAGAAACGGTCAAAAGTTTTATTGAACGCTTCAGGGAAAAATCCGTGTATTGTCGGCACGGTATGACCCAAGAAACTCTAGTGGAAACCTGTAAGCATAATTTCAGGACCGGCGTGCTGATAAGAATGGGAGCTGTAGAGTCCAAAACTTGGAAAGATCTGCTGAGGCAGGGAGAGCAGGCAGAAGATATAATTCACCGGATTGAGGAATCTCGTAGTACGAGAAACTCTATGAATAAAAGGCCATATCCACAGAATCCTGAAAATAAAGGGAAGGCTGTGATGGAGACAGTTGTAGATCCAAAGCCAAGACCTCAGAATCCGAGAGGTGCAGGTCAAAATAGGCCCCGACAAGATAAAACCTATACATTCAAGATGGAGCAGATATGTACTCTATTCCATCTCCTCCTCAGGAAGGGTATGTTGAAACTTTCGGAAAATGAAAAACCGGAAGGCGTTGGTAAAACCAACGACCCCAACTATTGCCTGTATCATCGGAATATCGGGCGCCCAACTAAGGATTGCTATCCTCTTAAGAACGGAATTCAGGCATTGATAGAAGCCGGGATTATCACACTTAAAGAGGAACAAAAGAAAGTTTCTGTAAATATGACAACTTTGGTAGTAGGAACCAATGAGTTCTCTGCTAAAGCAACCCCTGTACCAGTAGGGAAGCCAATATCGACACCAAGCATGGGCAACCCGCACTTGCAAGTTAGCCCCTTGGATACGCTCCTAACCACAGCCATGATAAAATCATTCTCATTGGCTAGTAGCCGGATTTGGCTGGGGGTGCCAAAAATATTGACGATGATAAACATCGTGCTTCTGCTATTCTCAACAGCCATTGGAATGGCTAATTGGGTGCTATAAATAAAAATATTTTATTGCCCAATGCTGTTAAAGCAGAGGGAAGAGGAGATTAAGTTCCTTACCAACCCTATCATACTGGGGGTAAAAGTATGAAATCAATTGCCCAATGCTGTTAAAGCAGATGGAAGAGGAGATCAAGTTCCTCACCAACCCTATCATCCTGGGGGTAAAAGTATGAAATTAATTACCCAATGCTGATTAAAGGTAAGGGGGAGAGGAAATCAATTCCTCGACAACTTACCATGCTGAGGGGAATAGCATAGCTAGCCCAACGCAAACGGCGATTGGTAAAGGCTAATCAAATCCGTTGATAGCTGGGTGTTTGCTAAAAATCCCATAAAATCTATCATGTTAAGTTTTTACCTCTGACAGTATGAT
The DNA here is from genome assembly GCA_036321105.1 of Dracaena cambodiana. Taxonomy (NCBI): domain Eukaryota; kingdom Viridiplantae; phylum Streptophyta; class Magnoliopsida; order Asparagales; family Asparagaceae; genus Dracaena; species Dracaena cambodiana. Next base: position 56,006,185 of record JAYEPQ010000004.1, on the reverse strand, counting down.
TTGGATTATTCCCATATCCATTCAAGTTACGCAGATGAGCACTTGAACTTCTTTCTTACCAGGCATGTGCAATTAGGCGCCTCTGCCAAAATCTGATCCGATCATCTTGGTGTGCCTAGTTCAAGTTACGCAGTTGGGCCTTGAACTGCCTCCACTTATCTAAGTTACGTAGATGAGCACTTGGACTTTTTCTTTCTCAGGCATGCGCAATTAGGCGCCTTTGCCGAAATCTGATGATCCTTAGCCGATTACCTCGGTACTAACAAATCTAAGTTACGCAAATAGGCCTTAGATTGTTTTACCAAAACAATGAGTTATTTATTTATTGAGCAAACAAGATTCTTGAAGCCAACAGATAAAGAGAAAAGGATTTTTTTTTATTCATGAAGCAAAAGATTACAAAAGAAGAGGGAGTTATAACTCTCCCAAAAGCTTCAACTTATTCACTGATTCATCAATAACCGGACAACGAGTTTCCTCCATGGAGTGTTGAAATTCCCTGGTTCACATGCAAAATAACTCCACTGCAAAAGAAGAATCAAGAGTTAGAGAAAACTCAAAAAATCTTTTAAGTATGGAAACGCGGAGTTAAGGATAAACTCTGCGCGCAGTTGAGGAAATAGCCTCGCATTGAAACACGACTGCTAATCAAAATAGCCTCGCGATTGAAACGCGACTGCTAAATCAAAATAGCCTCGCGATTTAAACGTGACTAATAGTCAAAATAGCCTCGCGATTTAAACGCGACTGCTAGTTAAAGCAGCCCTGTGTTTTAAATGCGAGGATGACGCGATAATTTCGCGTAGAAGAAGATCAGAGTTTCTCTCCGTCTTCTCCTTTCTTCCCAAGCCTTACGGCTGGAGAACGGCGATCTCGCCGGTTCAAAATTGGTTGGTCGGTTAAAACCGAGCCAAAACACTCCAAAATTGATCTGAGGAGTCTCAAAGTTAAGAATTTCTACCTCCAATTAGTGCAGTATAGATTGGCTCGCTGTTGTGGCCACTATCTCGGTCGTCGCCTCCGCTGCTAGCGCCGGCCGCCGATGGAGAGGAGGCGCGCGACGCCGTACTCTTCTTAGATGACATCCTAATGATGGAAAATCTATGGAAAGTCGAAGGAATATCGGTTGAAGATTATCCCTTCAAACTGATTCGCCTGGGTCGCCTAAGCTCTGAGCACTTGAAATTCTTCGGATGAAATGAAGAAGAAGAAGAGCCTGAGGCTCTATTTAAATGATCCGCCTCTTGGTATTCGGTGCGAAAGTCAGAGCAAGAGTAATTACCGAGCTATTAATAAGCAATTACTCACTAAAATGCGAAGCTATTTAGCTCCGCGCAAGTGAACTAAACGCGAGATAAACTTGGTATTTTAACTCTGCATTTCAGTTTAAGTATCCAAAGTATTTCAAAATTTGCTAAGTTCTAAACCATTTTGAAAACTTTAGAGGGGTTCTGTTGGCAGTGAAAATTTCTAAGTTAAAAGGATTTTCAACAACAGAACGCGGAGCTAACTCCGTAGCCCCGCGTTTGGCTATTTTAGCCTCGCGTTTGAACAAAACGCGCGTTCTGATGAATTTAGCTCCGCGTTTACTCCGCGTGAGCAGATTTCATTAGAATCCTAAATTGATTATGATTGAGATTTGGGCTTATCCAATACCCAAATTGAATCCAATCAGAATTCCAAATTAAGAGATTTAAATCAATATTAAATATTGGATTAGAATCCTTGATGAATACAAAAATCTTGATTCCTATTCCTATGGATATCTTGATTCCTATTCCTATGGAAACTCTCATAACCACTAAAGTCTATAAATACCCTCTTTGATGAGACTTTAGAGAGGACCAGTCAATAATAGATCAATCCATAGATGATCATCAATCTTTAAGAGGTCTTCTTTTTGGCAATTGAGATCTTTTCCTCTTGGAGAATTCAAGCTACGCATAGAGCCTTGAGTTCGTGAAAGACTAGAGAAGATCGTCTACAGTCGGCCGCCACCTTCAAGAGAGAAGAGTTCGACGCCCGATCGTCCAAAGGAACTACTATAGATCCCATCGCCACACAGATCCCACGTTATCATTGTAAAAGAGAGAGATTGAGTTATAAAATTCTCTCGTTTGTTGTTCTTTTTATCTTGTTCACTTCTATTGTAATTCAAGTTTATTCAATGGGAGGAAGCAAAATTTCTGCTGCGAACAGGATGCACGGATCAAATACACACCCTCACGCGGTTAAAAAAACCTAGAGGCAATACCCTTAGAAAATCAGAAGGTCACTTTGCCATAGAATACAGGATAGGGCCGTCCGTGGAGAAGACAATCTATTTGTTTTGATGAAATGTATTTTTTGGAATGTTAGAGGGTTGGGAAACCCGGTAAAATGGCGAATGATTGCGGAAGCAATACGCACTAATAAGATTGATATTGTGTGTATGAAGGAGACTAAATTATCTGATCCTGATCCTCAGATTTTGGGCTCACTTGCGTCTAGAAAATTCTACAATTTTTGCATTTTGAACGCAAGGGGAGCATCATGTGGGATCCTAATTGGGATCAATAAACAATATCAGATTCTTAACTCCTGGGCAGGGGAATATTTTTTGTCAGTTAGGGTAAGGAGACTAATGGATAGATGGGTCCAGGTGGTAACTGCGGTGTACGGACCAAATGAGAAAAATTTGCGCACGCAATTCTGGAAGAAACTTACAATAATCAAAAACAAATATGATGACCCGTGGATTCTAAGAGGGGATTTTAATATCACTAGATTCGCAAGTGAAAGGAAAGGGGTAGATCGATCTCACAAGGATAGGCAGGAGTTCAATATCATCATTAGCCAACTGGACCTCATAGATTTACCACTGTCAGATGGATTATTCACATGGTCAAATATGAGGCTTAATCCAGTTATGGCTAAGTTAGATAGGGTCTTAATCTCGGATACTTGGGAAGCGAAATTTCCACTTGCAGAGATCTGCTCCCTCCCGCGACCGACTTCAGATCACACATCGATCATGCTCATTACTGGTGAGAAGGAACAAAAATCACAAAAGTGCTTCCATTTAGAGAGATGGTGGCTGGAACATAAGGAAGTACACGCCCTGATTAGAGAAAGTTGGGGTTACCATATAGGAGCCAGAGATGCGGCAACAAATATCTGTATCAAACTGAGTCGTTTACGGAAGGTGTTATGGAGATGAAAAAAGCACCTTCGAAGAGAAGGGAGGAGCTAGAAGGATGACATTTTGAAGGAGATGGACTTTTTAGAAAAATTGGAAGAGAGCCGCAACTTGTCATTGGATGAGAATAGCAGAACCCTATATCTGAGAAGAAAACTTGAAGAAATATATAAGAGGGAGGAGTTAAGATGGAGACAGAGAGCTCGTACTACTTGGCTGAAGGAGGGGGATGTAAACACTGCTTTCTTTCATAGATGGGCAAACATGCGACACAGAATGAACAAAATACATCAGTTAACGGTGAAGGATAGACATGTTAGTGAGGATGAGCTACATGAACATGTGTATCATCATTTTAAGCGACTGATGGGCAGGGCAAACACATTTTGTGTTCAAATGAAAGAGGAATCATGGGAAAAGGAGGTGGATCTCTCAGATCTCAAAGTAGAGTTTCGGGAGGAGGAGATTAAAAGAGCGGTTTGGCAGTTAGGTCAGGATAAGGCGTCAGGTCCTGACAGATTTCCGCTATTCTTCTTTAAAATATTTTGGGAAGACGTTAAGAGGGACTTAATTTGATTAATGGAAGAGGTGTTCCGGGGGACAAGTAGATTGGATCGAATCAACTACTCGGTCATTACTCTAATACCGAAGAAATGTTCACCGAGACAAATTGGTGATTTCAAACCGATTGCATTGCTGAATAGTTCTATGAAGATAGTGTCAAAAGTACTGGCTAACAGATTAGCACCGAAACTCCAGTTATTGATAAAGGACTATCAAACGGGATTTATTACTAGCAGAAATATTTTAGAAGGGGTGGTTACGACATACGAAGTCATCCACCAGTGTAAACAATCCAGAGTAAATGGTTTTATGTTGAAGCTTGACTTTGAAAAAGTATACGACATGGTGGATTAGAAATGCTTGATGGAGACTCTCAAATATAGGGGATTTGGAGCGAAATGGAGATTATGGATGGAAACTTGGTTATATTCCGAAAAAATACAGATAAGGGTAAACGACACAGTGGGAAAGAAAATACTTCTGAAAAGGGGTCTAAGACAAGGGGATCCCCTCTCCCCACTATTATTTGTCTTGATAGCAGACGGGTTAAATTCTATGCTTCTAAAATTGAAGAAGAAGGACAAGATATCAGGCCTCCCAGAGGCTCCCAACATGTCATTTGTTAATTTGCAATATGCAGATGATACGTTGATCTTTGGAAAGGGTAACCTATGAGAGGCTATAACCATAAAATGGGCTCTCTGCTGTTATGAAACTTGGTCGGGTCGAAAAATAAACTTTACTAAGAGTTCTCTATTCTGCTTGGGTGCAAGAAGCTTATCCATGCAACTAATCTGGGAGGCATTTCGCTGTAAGGAGGAGCATTTTCCGATCACATACTTAGGAATACCGGTGACATCAGGAAAACCAACGGCAAGAGATTGGCGCCCCCTTTTGAATAGTTTCGAGAAAAAGTTGAAAGGCTGGAAAGGAAAATACCTATCATTGGGTGGGAAGGTTGTAATGCTCAACACGGTCCTTTCCTCACTCCCGGTATAGTTAATGTCCTTTTTCATAATGCCAAAATGGGTGCGAGCGAAAATTGACCGGATCAGGAAAAGATTTCTTTGGAATGGAGTTGTGGCATCATCTAACAAATACCACCTAGTCCCATGGGGTCAGGTGTGTAGGCCAAACGAGGTGGGAGGCTTAGGGGTTGTGGATCTCAGGACTTTTAACTTGTCCCTTATGACCAAATGGTGGTGGCATTTAATCACGCAGAACAAAGGGTCACTTCAGAAGTTATTACTTAACAAGTATGGTCCAAAGAGAGGTACATTGTATGGGGAAATAAAAAAAAAGCATAATAACTCAGCCTTTTGGAAGGGAATGTTAGTAGTACGATATTTAGTTTGTCACAGTTTGGAATACAAACTGGAAAAGGGAAATAAGATAGCCTTCCGGCATGACAGATGTTGTTCGCAACTACCTCTTAAGACAGTATACCCAGATGTCTTTCTAAAAGCCAACAATAAAAAAGCCAGGGTTTGTGACTATTGGGGTCGATCAAGATGGACGTAGAATTCAACGGCATTATCTGGCCAGGATTTTGTCAGACTAACATTACTTAAACAGTCCCTGATCGATTTAACCCCATCTCCATCAGAAGAAGATAGACCAATTTGGAGATGGGAGAAGAATGGTAACTTCACAGTGAACTCTATATACCGACATTTCATAAACGGTGGAATCATTTCTGCAACTACTGCATACATTTGGAGAGTTAAATGCCCTCAGAAGGTCAGACTTTTTTTTTGGTTAATTTGTAAAGATGCTATACTGATCTGGCCAAAACTATAAAAAAGAGGCTGGCTTGGCCCCAATATTTGTTTCTTATGCAAGAGGGATGCAGAATCAAGCGAACACATTATATGTAATTGTTCGTTTTCTAAAAGCACATGGGAGGCATGCATCAGGGCATTAGGATTGAACATCGGCACTGTCCTAGATGAATCTATCAGGAGGAGTCCTGATAGGGGGGAAATTGGTAGCCATAGGCTTAGAAGTATTATTGCGGCATTTTGCTGGAACATGTGGAGAGAACGAAATGATAGATTATTTAATGATAAATATCATTCTATTGAGTATTGTGTGCGACTCACCGTTCACGATTTCATTATTTGGACAGGTGTGCCATCGGATGAGGAGAGACTTCACCTATCAAGTGGTTTTTCGGGAGATGATATGGAGGTCATGCCGTCAGATGAGGCGTAGAGACCTATATCAGAGATGCGAGGACGGATGGACTGATCATGAAATGTCTCTTTTGCTGGATCATTGTATTTTTATTTTATTTTGTTTCTTTTCTTTCTTTGCTTTGTAAGCTTATTATTAGGCCACTCCACTAGTGGACCTTGAATACTTCTGTTATGTTATTTTCTCTTTAAAGGAACGCGGAGGGAAACATCCCGCCATTTAACTTTAAAAAAAAAAAAGATGCATGTCCTAACCCCAAAATTTTGGGATAAATGTTATTGTTGTCGTTGTTGTATTTGGGGCATTTCATATATAATTGGATTTTGATTTGTTTAATTTACAGTTTTATATGAAAATTTTAATTTTTAGTCTTGATCCTCTCATCTAGTGATCCATGTATTCTATAAAATAATGGTTCTTTTATTACAGTTAATTTGGGAATATAGTCATAATTGATAACTGCTTTGTTGGTTACAATGGATTTTGAAGAAAACAGTCTAAGCTCACAACAAATGCCATCTGACCTGCTGCAATCAGAAAGGTAAATCCTCTGTTGATTAACGATAATCATCTATTCATGGATATGGATATCATGCAGGTTTGTCTCACTGATGGCAGCAGTCCAGGTGCTCGTGTTGCCACCCTAGTGTGTTAAAGTCTTTTCTCCAGCCCCATTAAACTTGACTTCAGCTGAACATTGCATGATATGGTGCAAAGCGTTGTGATGATTAATCACATATGTTGTCCCTATCTACATGACTATCTGATGCATTTATCTATAAACTCATGCATGTATTTATATGTTCTATACAACAAAAGAGTGAGAGACATGCTGGTTCCTGATTTTTGTTCTTATTCCATCACTTAGTGCTTACTGAATTGTTTTCAAGATATAATATACCTAGGCTTGAAATAGAAACAATTCTTTAATTTTTTTTAGTTTAGTTTTCTCAAGCACAATTATATGACTCACTTATTAGTAATAAAGGGATGAAAATTTTTACTAAAAAATGAAAGAAAGAAAGAAAAAGGGGATGATGCTCTTACCAGTAAGTTAATGCTCTCCACTCTGCAAATCTCATTAATCTCCTGAGTTTCTAAACTCTGTACTTCTTTAACAATTTTCTGGATTTTCTTCACCCATAACAAATTAGCCTCGATTTCCAAATAAGAAGGTTAAAAATTTGCCAGATGACAGTCTGTTGTGCCAACGGTTAGAATTTCAGGTCTGCTACTTCAGTACAAGGTTATCGGCTAGGTAATCTGACTAAAGCTTTGAAGTTAATCAGATTCCACTGCTAACAAAATTCTTCAAGCATTGAATAATAAACCATATCCGGAGACTGCAAAGCATACGGAGATATAATTGGTGGTGAACATCTTTTTCCACCTCTATCCATAACAGCTTGCAAATTTGAGAATTTCCTTTCAAATAATTAGAAAAGAATATGATGTTCAATATATAGATATAGGGAGATGCCACAGCAATCACAATTATAACCACAATAAGATTCAAAACATACTGTAACAACAAATAACATAGCTTGGTTACCCCAATATGGATGCTAGTAAATGCAAGATTAGGAAAGCAACTGTTTTTTGAAGCGCGTAACTGCAGTGATGGGGGAATGAAACTATAAAATGAATAAACAAAAACCAGACTACCTCCTGCACGATATCCGTCAACACAGAATGAGTTTCAGATAGAACTTCCTGCATAAAGAAGCTCTGGATTTTCTCAGCAAGGCCAGCCACATCTCCTACTAGGGCATATGCATCAACTGCCCACACAATATCATTCAACATTAGTTTAAAAAAAAAAAAAGTTATAAAAACAGGAGAAAGATTAAAATTGAATAAAAATAAAATAGGCAGAACATTTTTTGTCACTGCAAGTCCAAACCATTAAACATTATTCTTTTCATATGAATTCTAAAAGAATGTTATACATGTGAAACACCAATGTTCACAAGTACCAGACCGATATTCATAAGGACAAACTGAGGCATAACCAATAAATAAAGAATTATGCTAAGAATACAACCTATGTGACAGTATTTGCCAAGGCAGAATATAAGTCTATATTCATAAAAGCCTACTGCGGCTTACTTTTATGCCTTTTTATTCTGGCTTTGGGTTAAATGATGCGTTAAACCGATCACTAAATAATCATGGATTGCAGCAGTAGAAAGAGAAGGTGACTGCCGTGAGAAAGGAGATAAGTCAAGAGGACCTTAATAAAGCTGATAGGAAATGCTGCTGGCCCTGAAATTTGGTATAAAGCATTTGGTGTTGATTTTGTCGTGTCTTGAATTAGGTATCTCAAAACCCTATCATGGCTGAAAAATGGTTTCACTCTGTAGATATTGGTCCCATGGACGTTAGCTACTGCAAATTCTGTGAAAAGTACAAACGATGGATGGAGTTAACATGGAGTAGGAATAAAAATAAACTGAAATGCGGTTAGTTGGACGGTTCCTTTATATTCCAACACAGCCAGAGACTCCCAGTCTCCAATTGAGATCAAAGATTGCTAGACTTTGCACAAACATGGGGCGCCTACATAACAATTGAGTTTTCTAATGATCATCCAAGCAAAATTCTTAGCTCAGTTTCATATGCATCATGGGACAAGACCAACATTTAATTGAGCAGAGATCTGGTCTGAAGAATATACCTGATAGTAAAGGAAACAAGGTAGAACCACTAAAAAGTGTGAGGAATTAAACCTAAAAAACAGTAGGAAACTATCCCATGAGCCGGAAAAGAAGTTGACCCAGAGGGGTTATCACTCTGAGATGCAGTCTATGATAGCCTGGAGAATAAAATCATGACAGCATTCCTGCAGATTACCCCATTGTAGTAATTAATAGGCAAAAAATCAAACATATAAACTGTCTGCAAGGACCCAAATGAAGAGACATCCCTAGTCCCAATAAAATGGACCACGAAGAAAACTAGAAGAAGCACAATACAGAAAATACCCCCAAAAAAAAATATTTTAAAACAATTAATATAATATTTTCTTCGATTGAGACAATTTTTTTTTTTTTGAAATAAAAACGGCGGGTGGAAGCTTTCCGCGTTCCATTAGCAAGTAGGTAACAGAACCATATATAGGATTACAAAGTTCGATCACTCGTAAGAGTGTTCTCATAGTACATTAGTTTGCAAAAGAAAAAGAAAAAGAAAAGATACAAGGAAGTCGGAGCAGGTCTTGTCAGGAAGTCTTCTCGTAAAGTCGCAGAGTAAATTCCTTCTCTATGTTACAGGGTGAATGTTGTGAATCATGTATTGCCAGGAGAGTCCAGATCATCTTCAGAGAATCCCTCTGAGATATGAATTCGCTCATCATCGGAAGGTATATCTGTCCAAAGAGAAAAATCATGCATAATTAAACGGATGCAAGTATTTATGGAGCGAGCAGTAGAACTAAATATTCTATTATTTCTTTCCAACCAAATATTCCAACATAAACCTGCAGTTAGGGTTCTGGCCCTATTTGATGGGTGGCTATTTAAACCTAGTCTATTCCTGATAAAATTTTCCTCCTCCATGTTTGGGTTGATCCCAAGAATTCTCGCACAGTATTGTAGATACTAAAATTTTTTTTTTAAAAAAAAATTTGCTAAGTGGGCACACCCGCGGGAGCCCCCCGCGGGTTGTTTTCCGTTGTTTCCCATTGATTTGTTTCCTATTTTTGGATTGATAATCCGTGATCCGATTTTTCAGGAGAGAATTGAGCAGGATTTGGAGCTTCTTCGGTTTATAAAATATAGGAATTTAACGGGAGAAGGGACTTTTGACTTTTGGATTCTTGGACTCTGGAAAGATTTCGGGCGAGCTCGGGAAATTAAGAAGCAGACCAGAGCCATCTCTTCCAGTCGGACAGTCAATGGAGGCATCAACGAGACTCCATCGCCACCCGAACCCACGAAAAAAGGGAATAAATTAATATTTCCGTTCTTGTAATTTCTCGGAATTTTTGTAATCTCAAATCTTCGTTGTAATCAAATAATTTTGCAATGGAATCAAAGATTCAATTTTCGGGCAAACAAGAACTGGCGACCACAGTGGGAGCCCCTCTGTTTACCACAGAGAATCTGGTGGCGCAGTCCGACCGGGTGCCGATTGGCTCAATGGTTGAGACGCTGGTCATAGAAGTTGACCAGCAAAAATATGAGGAATTTCTTTCTTACTCTGATTCGGAGCCTAGGCGTCATCGCCGGGTGACGATGAAAAAAGGTGAGGCGTCATCGCCTACCGGAAAGGCGTCATCGCCTATGAGAATTTATGAGGCGTCATCGCCCGTTCGAACTGACAGGACGTCATCGTCTGTCAAGAACACGGCGTTATCGCCCATTCCAAAGTCAAGCCAAAAGTCAAACCAGTCCCTGACCCGCTCTCAGAAGAGAAACCTGAGGCGTAACGCCCAGCGGGCCCGCCTCAACAGTGCCTCTGGAAAATTGCGGTCAGAAAATCCAGATCAGGAAACATCAGAGAAAAAAAATTCCAAAAATAAAAATCAGCAGGCAGAAGTGCGGGTTGCACCGCACGGGGGCAACCCCGAGGTTGCAACCGCGGGTGGAAACCCGCGGTTCCAACCGCGGGTTGCACCCCGATTGCCCCCGTGGTTGCAACCGCGGGTGGAAACCCGCGGTTCCAACCGCGGGTTGCACCCCGCGGGTGCAACCCCGCGGTTGCAACTGCGGGTGGAAACCCGCGGTTCCAACCGCGGGTTGCACCCCGCGGGTGCAACCCCACGGTTGCAACCGCGGGTGCAACCCGCGGTTCCAACCGCGGGTTGCACACCGCAAGTTGTAACCCGTGGGTTGCACTCCGCAGAAAAAATCAAGGGTTGGTTCTGGTGTCTATTCGGGCACACGCGCAGTGAGCACACAGCGCACATCTAACTTTTTGGTTACCCTCTCAGGTGTACCATCCCGTTCCTCTACAAACAAATATAAGGATGTGCTTATGAACTCACCTGATGATAGGTCTTCAAATTTCTCTTCGGATGAACATATTCATGATAGAATCCTCCAAATCCCGAAGAACAAGTCAGATGCGTACGAGGCCCGTACAACTGCGCAGGCCAGCTCACACTCCAGAAAAATCCGCAGAAGGGTTGGAGAACAATCTAATGCTGGAAAAGAGCTCAGCCCTGAAATATTACAAACTCTCCAGTATTATGAACCAAATTTGAGACGCAAAATACGTCAAGATGCAAATAGAGAGGAGAAGATACCTCAAGACTTGAGAGAATTCCTCAATTGGAAGAAGAACTCTGCACAGAATACTCCTCAATGCCAATGCGAACAGTTAATCTCAACTGTTCTATTAAACTGTGAGTGCCATCCGAGACAATCCGTTTTTGAGCGGATCACCAAACCTAAAAGAATACGGTCGGTGAAAAAGGCGTACTCTGGAACCGATCTACCTGCTGCCTCATCAAATATGGTTAATAAAGGCAAAAAGGTGGTCGGAAACAACCCTTCGGATAAGGAAATCACTCCAGGATCAAAAGGAGTTTCTATCGAACCAGAGGGTGCGCTTCTAGAAGAAGTCTCTGAAAGGCTTGAGAGACAAGAAAAACGTCTCGAACAGCAAGAGGAGACCATAGAAGAAATGAAGCAACTTTTAATTGAGTTGCTGGCTCAAACTAGGAGGAACCAATCCTCGTCGTCCATTTCTGGTCTGCAGAAAGGGAAACGACCCTTCCAAATAAATGAAGACAGTAAGAACGAGGATGAAGAAGTGTCTCCTCACTCAAGAGAAGAAGAGAAAGTGAAGGTTATCATTAACCCTCACGCGGAGAAAATAGAGAAGATGGAGAATCAACTACAAGCTCTTCTTCATCGAAAGAAACTGCAAGAGGTGGGGGTAGTCCGTCCTTATCCCATAGAATGGGAGACCGTACCCTATCCTGCAAAATATAAACCGTTGAATTTTCAATCATTCGACGGTAAAGTTTCGCCGCAGCAACACATCTTCTATTTCCTCTCACAGACAGGACATCTCATGGGGAATGATCCAACTATGACTAAGATATTTGCGAGCACTTTACGGGGGCCCGCATTTACTTGGTTCATGCAGCTACCCCAGGGGACAATTAAATCTTGGGCTAATGTAGAACGTGAGTTCCTAGCCCGATTCTTTGAAGATGATACAGAAGTCTCCATATTATCTTTGCTAGCAGCGAAGCAAGAAGAAGGCGAAACGGTCAAACTTATGTCGAGCGGTTCCGAGAACTTTCTGTTCGATGCCCACATGGCATGACGCAGGATACGCTTGTGGAAACCTGCAGACATAACTTGTTGACCGATATACTAGACAAGATGGGTTCGGTCGAATCCAAATCATGGAAAGATCTGCTTAAGCAGGGTGAACAGGCCGAAGAAATACTTCGACGTCTCGAAATGCAACAGTCTGCAACCGGAGACGGTACAAACGAATCTCCATTCCATTTTTCCCGTTCAAAAGGGGAAGACATAATGGCAATGGCGGTAGAAAGTACACCGAAGCAGAAAAGATGGCCAACTACAAGTAACACAATAAAGTCGCCCAGACTTCAAAAGCAGTATTCGTTCAAGGATGAACATACTGCTACTATGTTCAACCTGCTCAGCAAACGCAAGATGCTCAACTTGCCGGAAAGTAAGAGGCTTGAAGAAGTTGGGAAGACTAACGATCCGAATTACTGCCTATACCATCGGATTATAGGTCACCCTACAAAGAATTGTTTTATCTTAAAAGATAAAATTCAAGCGTTGATTGACGCTGGAGCAGTTCAGCTCAAAGCTAAGCAAAAAAGGAGTTAGAGCTAACTCCAACACATTTAATGTGTGTGGTCTAAAAGTACCACTTGGGCTCACAACAATTCTAAAGACGGGCTCAGGGCGGTTAATTTAAACCCCCATAACGAAAAAAAAAATATAATAATAATAATAAATAAATAAATAAATGAATCACCCAACGCCATCAAGGCTACGGGAAGAGAATAAATTTCTCGCCAACCCCATCATACTGGGGGTAAAAGTATGAATTACCCAACGCCGACAAGGCTACGGGAAGAGAATAAATTTCTCGCCAACCCTACCATGCTGGGGGTAAAAAGTATGAATCACCCAACGCCGACAAGGCTACGGGAAGAGAATAAATTTCTCGCCAACCCCATCATACTGGGGGTAAAAAGCATGAATCACCCAACGCCGACAAGGCTACGGGAAGAGAATAAAATTCTCGCCAACTCCACCATGCTGGGGGTAAAAAGCATGAATCACCCAACGCCGACAAGGCTACGGGAAGAGAATAAATTTCAAGCCAACCCCACCATACTGGGGGTAATAAGTATGAACCGCCCAACGCCGCTAAGGCTATGGGAAGAGAATAAATTTCTCGCCAACCCAACCATACTGGGGGTAAAAAGTATGAATTGCCCAACGCTGCTAAGGCAAAGGGAAGAGGAAAAGTTTGGTATTTAAACCCAAACGAAACCCTCGACAACTCACTATGCTGAGGGGAATAGCATGGCTAGCCCAACTCAAACGGTAATTGGTAAAGGAAAAATCAAACCCGTTGATAGCTGGGGGTTTGCTAAAAATCCCACGACAAATCTGTCACAACAGTATTCTTATCCGAATATAAGAATACATCACTGCCCTAAGCTGTTAAGGCAAAGGGAAGAGGAAAAGTTTGGTATTTAAACCCAAACGAAATCCTTGATAACTCACCATGCTGAGGGGAATAGCATGGCTAGCCCGACTCAAACGGTAGTTGGTAAAGGCAAATCAAACCCGTTGATAGCTGGGGGTTTGCTAAAAATCCTAATCAGATAAATCTCCTGTCACGTTAAGATTTCACCTCTGACAACAAAACTTTTCTTGTCATTTTGCTCTAACAGAGCAAGCGACACTCCAAAATATTTGTCAAGTTAAAATCATACCTCTGACATCATAATTCAAAATCAAATGAGATAAGATCCGATTAAATCCCTCCCCTGTCACGTTAAGTTTCACCTCTGACAGAAAAGAAAATTCACACTTCATCAAGTCCAACATTACAACCTCTGACGAACGTGCTTTTAATATCGTTAAGTTAAAAATCACCTCTGACGAAAATTATCTCACTATCAAGTTAACAGTTACCTCTGATAGTCCGATTCCAAAACTAAATACGTTAATCGTCACCTCTGTTTAGTCGGCTTGTCCCTATCACGACCAGATCCTCTGAATAGGTTAAACTCCAAGACACGTTTAATGTCACCTCTGTCTTTCCTGATTCGTCATACTAGATGTCACTGAACGATTAGGATTAAAATAAGCACGTTAATATTATACCTCTGCTTGACCTAAAATAAGCACGTTAATATCATACCTCTTCTTGTCCTCTAATGAGTACGTTAAAAATCATACCTCTGCTTGTCACTGCATAAATGAATATGTTAACAGTTATCTCTATCTACCAAATCTTTTAAAAGGTCTATAACCAAAATTAAAAAATCCAAAGTATTTCGAAATTCAGTACGGTTCAATATAGAACTTCGAAAACTTTGGAGGGGGTTATGTAGATACCAAAAACAAAAAAAAAACAAAAAGAAAAAGAAAAAAACATTTTTTGCTAAGTGGGCACACCCGCGGGTTGCATCCCGCGGGACGTCCCGCGGGTGGTTGTTTTTCGTTGTTTCCCATTGATTTGTTTCCTATTTTTGGACTGATAATCCGTGATCCGATTTTTCAGGAGAGAATTGAGCCGGATTTGGAGCTTCTTCGGTTTATAAAATACAGGAATTTAACGGGAGAAGGGACTTTTGACTTTTGGATTCTTGGACTCTGGAAAGATTTCGGGCGAGCTCGGGAAATTAAGAAGCAGACCAGAGCCATCTCTTCCAGTCGGACAGTCAACGGAGGCATCAACGAGACTCCATCGCCACCCGAACCCACGAAAAAAGGGAATAAATTAATATTCCCGTTCTTGTAATTCCTCAGAATTTTTGTAATCTCAAATCTTCGTTTTAATCAAATAATTTTGCAATGGAATCAAAAATTCAATTTTCGGGCAAACAAGTATATCCAGAGATGATAAGCGAAGTTACAGTTCAGCAGTAAATGGTTGGTAGACTCTCCAGTTTTGCTACATAGGACACAGAAGTTTGGGCCTGACCAGCCACGTTTTTGTAGTACTGGCCATGTGAGGAGGGCATTTCTATGAGTTAGCCAGAGAAATACCTTGCCTTTCAGTGGGCATTTTGTCTCCCATATCCAACTTGTGTACTTGTTGATAACTCCACTATCTATAAAATGGTGATATGTGGATTTTACCGAAAAAACTCCATTTTTGCTCCACCTCATATGGGTTGATCATTGGTTGCCCTAGATGGTATTATTTCATTTAAAATAGACCTTAGCTCCCTGATCTGAGTTTCCTCCTTTATTGAGATGGGATGTGTTAGATTCAGTCGACATCTCGCTCTTCCCCATTGGGAGGCAACTACTACATCCTTATTTAATGACAATTCAAAGGTTGCAGGAAACAAGATCTTGAGGGGGAGTTGTGAACACCATCGGTCATGCCAGAATGCAATTTTTTGGCCATTGCTTAATTTATATTGCAGACTAGGGCAGACTATATGTTTGGTTTTGACCATCCCTTTCCAGAAGTAAGAAGAATTTAGTGAATTCCGATCAGTCTCATGCCATGTACCATTCCGGGGCAGTATTTAGCATGTATGAGCTTCCAGAAATTACCCTCTAGACGAGTGAGTAAGTGCCACCACCATTTAGACATGAGGGACAAATTGAAAGTTTTCAAATCTAGAACTCCATGACCTCCCGTATTCTTAGGCCTGCAAATCTACTTCTAGGAAACCAAGTGATATTTATTGGAGTCAGTCGCACCATTCCATAGGAACCTCCTCCTGATTTGATATATTTTGTTTCAAACCCAACATGGTAACAGGAAGAAGGACATGTAGTATAGGGGAAGGGATAAAAGAACCGCATTGAGCATGATGACCCTCCCTCCTAAGGACAGTAGGCCCCCTCTCCAGCTATCTAGTTTCTTCCTGAAGCAATCCAAAAGAGGGTACCAGTCCTGTTTGGAGAGCTTGCCTGATTTGATGGGGATGCCCAGGTATTTCATTGGAAAATTTTCTTCCTTACACCTGAAGGTCTCGAGGATAAAATTCATAGTAAGGTTTTTATGCCTGAGACATATAAAGCTCAAGCTCTTGAAAAAATTGATTCTCAACCCTGACCATGCCTCAAAACAATGGAGGTCCCATTTGATGTGAATGGCCTCAAAGAGGCTATTGCCTCCAAATATGAGTGTATCATCTGCATATTGGAGGTTGATATGTGATATAGAGGTAGATCCTGTGAGGCCTTTTATTAGTCCTGCATTTTCCATTTTTCTAAACATTATGTTGAGGCCATCAGCAACAAGCGTAAACAGAAGGGGTGAAAGTGGGTCTCCCTGTCGTAATCCCCTCCTGAGTACTATCTTTTTCCCTGCTACACCATTAACTAAGATCTGTGTTTTAGCATATGTAAGCTAGTTTTTTATCCATGATATCCACCTTTCTCCAAAGCCGCGAAGGCATAAAACCTCAAACAAACAATCCCATTCTACCATATCATAGGCTTTTTCAAAATCCAGCTTGAGGATGTATCTATTCAACTTTGACTTTTTGCAATGGTGAATGATCTCATATGCTAATGCTACTCTCTTTAATATGTTCCTTCCTGCGATAAACCCAGTCAGATAATCCCCAATCATAGTCTGTAATTTGGGTGCAAGCCTGTTGGAAAGGATTTTTGTGATGATTTTAATGGAATAATTCACCAGGGCAATGGGTCTGTAGTCCCCAATCCGCTTTGCTTGATCCCTCTTGGGGATAAGGGTGACGAGATAGTAATTGATTCTATCAAGTCTGGATGAGTCGTTGTATACTTCCTCAATCACTCATTTAAGGTCATCCTTGACCACCTCCCAGAAAGTCCTATAAAAAAACATTGGGAATCCATTAGGGCCAGGTGCATTTTTAGGCCCCAATTCCCACACTGCACATTTAATTTCTTCTTCCTGGATCTGTCGTTCCAATTCGTGCAAGTTCGGACAGATTGGTCATGCCTCTCTTTTCATTCACAATCTAAAGTGGTTCTTTGTCCCAAATAGCTTTTTAAAATGGTGTTGCATGTGGTCCTGCAATTGAGGTCCATGAATAAGTCCTTCTTCAAATTGCAATGTATCAATCTTGTTAACTTTTCTACGCATATAGGCAGACCTGTGAAAAAATGCTGTGTTAGCATGCCCTTCCTTTATCCATTTGCATCGTGCTCTCTATTTCCACATTATCTCCTCTTTTCTGTAAATTTCTTCTATGTTTTTTTTGAGTTCGAGTAATCTTGAGTTTTCCATCACACTGAGAGGTCTTGTCTCTTCGTGTTTCTCCAGAGTGTTTATTTCTTCCAGTACCTTGGTTTTGTTCTCTCGGGTTAAAAGACGGTATCTTTTCTCCCACCTCCATAATACTTTGCGTAGACCGCGGAATTTAACACATATGGGAGCCGTAGCATCTGTTGCCAAGGTCTATTGTGACCAGTTCTCCTTGATGAGGGCGTGGATCTCTTCATGCTTTAGCCACCATTTCTCGAAATGAAATCTTTTATGATGAAATTGGTGTTCTCAAGAGTCTAGACAAATGGATATATGATCAGAGGTGATTCGCTCAAGCGCTCTGAGGTCAGTTAGGGGAAACTTCGTGTCCTAATCTTGGCAAATGAAAACCCTGTCCAGTCTGGCCAAATTAGGGTTTACCCTCATGTCGGACCATGTGAACCTACGATTGTTCAGAGGCATGTCTATAAGATGTAGTTGTGAGATGACCTCATTAAACATCTCTCTATCTATGGGGTGACGATCCGTTCCTTTTCTTTCATGAACGAATCGAGTTATATTGAAATCCCCCCTATGATCCAAGGAGAACTCCATCTTTCCCTTATGCTCTTAAGCTCGTGCCAAAAAAGAGGGCATGACTGGGTATCATTGGGACCGTAAACTACTGTGATTGTTTGAGTCCATCCATCAGAAAGACTCTTTATTCTTACTGAGAGGGAGAACTGCCCTTCCCATGTGTCAAGTAGGGTGAATTTGTGGTTATAACCTATTAATAAACCACCTGATGCTCCACGAGCATTTTTATAATGGAAATTAAAGAGTTATTAGGGCCAATAGTCTTTAACATTTTCTGGGATGGGTTAGTGAGTTTGGTCTCTTCCAAGCAAACAATGTCAATTTTGTTATTTCGGATGACCTCTACGACCATACGTCGCTTGGTTGAATTATCCAATCCCCCAACATTCCAGAACATACAGTTCATTTAAAATTGGCGGACTAACTTCTCCATTCATGATGGGCTTATTCCCCTCCGAAAACTGAGGGTCATCCAAGGATTTAAGTTGCATTAGAATACTATTGGCCTCTATATCCTCTATTCCCATGTCAATATCACAAATCTTAGCTACAAACCGTAACTCATTATCAGGAATGAAATTCAGTATATCATAATTTAAATGAGAAGTACCAGGGGCGAGTTCCGAAATGAATGCTTTACGTTTGGCATCTGACATTGCAAGTTGGCCAGCCTGATACTGTTGACCCTCTCTTTTCTCCTCCAGTCTTCTGCTTCATCTGTTAGGAGTGATCGCAGGAGCCATCTGTTTAATCTCGCGGATCCCCTCTTCCGATTCAGGACCCTGGTGTGTATCATCTAAGTCCTTCAGGTTCTGGTTCTTTGAAACTGGTCATGTGACTTCTTCGTTCCCTGCCTCCCCTGTTGGTAATGTACCTAGGGGAATGAGTACTTTCTCCGGAGAGGCTCCAGGTAATTCCTGTGAGCTGGTTTGGATCTGAAGTTTTTTCTTGTCTCGAATCCTTTTTGGAAGCCGGGAGGCGTGCCGACGTCGTGCCTTTATGGGAGTTCTTGTCTGTTCCCCCTTCATCACATTTTCTAATAGCTTGGCTATTGTATCCCTTCGATTGAGACAAAAATTATTGTACGTGCTTTATTTCATCCAACTGGAAGGAATGGCGGGAAAACATTGTGATTATAGGGAGACTATATACAGATTGATCTAAAGGTGTTATAATCTATGGTAAGGACCACTTGAAATAAATTGAACAATGCTCACAAAAGCTTAAATGATCTTTAAGAAGAAAGGATGAAGAGAAGAAAATGAAGTAATAAAAACTATAATGATATGGAAATGGAGTAAAAGAGACCAGTTTGAAGAAGGGGAAAAAGAGAACCAGCCTAAGCTCCTAGAGGTTTTTTGATGGAGAAGTGTTGCATCAGGAAGGGACCAGAAAGATGCAAGTAAGTTCGAAATTATGTCAAAAACATCAAAGAATGCATCCTGTTAAGTATAAATTTATCTGTCCCCTGCAACGTTTATGACTGCAGCAACTCCCTCCTGAATGTCATAAATTTATCTGTCACCTGCAATGTTTATAACTGCAGCAACTCCTCCTGAATGTCTTTTTCCATTTTGGTTTTCTACTTTTCTAGTGTTAGATCCAGATATTACATGAACAAAACAGCATAGTTCAGTCTATAGATATATAATGAAGCAATTAGATATTATCTAATTACAGTTATGTGACAGGCCTAGAATTCAAAGAACCACCTTGTCCAAAGCTACAACAAAAGCAGGAGTTAATTCCGTGTCTCAACAGGAGGCAACCAGATGTGAGACATGAGATCTCATCTCTCCCATCCTAACTTCAAAGTTAGACTTACTGATAACTTGATGGAAAACAGAAGAGAGAACTAAAAATTCAGGAAGTTACTGCATTTGAAGCATATGCAAAAAATTGAAACACAGAAGTTCCCCAGACACTCATCAGAAAATAATGTTCCAATCAATTTCTAAACCTAAATTATAGAAGATATATATGACAATATTATCTATATAAACTCATAGAATAATATAGACAGATGTAAATGAAATATATGCAAGAATGTACATCCAAATATTGTAGGCTACTGGAATTAAGAAGACAACACGCACAAACATACACGCGCACATGCATAAGCACGTGCACACACAAGAAGAAAGGAAGTTAGCATAACATGTTACTCTGTTCACAGTCTAAAATGGATATAATACAATTCAGTCACAACCAGAAAATGAAAATAGAAATACTGACAGTTATGTAGCTCTCTTCATTGAACATTTGGCATACCCCAAATAATAACGAATCAAGTTTTTGAAGTGTTCTGGCTAGCCAAGCCTGCAAGAAGAGTGAAGGCACAGATGGATATAAATTTGCGCCAAACGAGTAGTTTCCTTCTTCAACAAGAGCTTCAAGTTCCATTTGCATGTCTACTGCCTGACGAAGTTCCACAAGAATGGGAAGCATGTCCTGAAAATGTACAGTTAAGTTTGTTAAAGTCTAAATACCAAATAATTGCATGCGTTTCTGCATCCTTCCTATCGCTCTTTTATAGATGCAAAAGGAACTTTTCTATCCATACTCTACACCTTTTCTCTTCCAATAACCTTAGCTCCCCCTTCTATTTCAAAATGTGCTTTTCATATTTTTATCAGTACTCTCAGCATTTTGATAAATTTCTTTGCCCCAAAAGATACAGTTCAAACAAAAAAGGACTTTAAAAGTTCACATGATAGAACTTGGAAGTGTATGTTTCCCTGCCGGCACAGCTCAGCCCTTTTTTTTTATATTTTTTTAAAATTAGTTGTTTATAACCGTTAGGAGGTGTTTTTTGCAAATTTTTTTTGCACAGAGCCGTTGGGGGATTCTTGCAAATTTTCCCTCCAACGATCAAAATGGCCACTTGGGGTTTTTTGCAATTTTCTTGCAAAAAAAAAAAAAAAATCTTTCTTTCCTTATAAATAACCTCTCATCTCCCCCATTTCTATTCTTCACTCAAACAAATTCATTCTCTTAAAACTCTTCTCAATTCTCAACTCTCTCAAAAATTTCTAAAAATAAAATTTTTCAAATATTTTAGAAATTTTCCATACTTACTATATTTTGCAACTGTTATTTTTTTTTTAAAATAAAACGGCGGGTGGAAGCCCTCCGTGTTCTATTAGTAAGGTGATAACATAACCATACAAAGAGTAACATATTTCAATCACTTCTAATGAGTGATTCTTAATTCAATAAATGTAAGAAACAAACAGAAAAGATACATAGAAACAACAACAGGTCCAATCAATAGTTCTTTTTGTAGAGTGGTTTCTTTGTAGATTGAAGAGTGTGGATCAAGTGTGTTTAGGTGAGCCCAGGTCATCCTCAGAGGACCCCCCTGATATATATATGCGCTCCTCATCGGAAGGTATATCTGTCCAAAGAGAAAAATCATGCATGATTAGACGGGTGCAAGTATGTAGGGAGTGAGCAGTAGAATTAAAAATTCTACTATTTCTTTCCATCCAAGCATTCCACCACAAAGCTGCAGTTAGTGTTCTAGCTTGATTTGACGTATGGCTTGTTAAACATAATCTACCCCCTATGCAATTTTCCTCCTCCATGTTTGGGTTGATCCCAAGAATTCTTGCACAACGGATCCAAAAATGATTAGTGAAGTGACAGTTTAGCAATAAATATTTGGTGGATTTTCCACTTTCACTACATAGGATACAGAAATTTGGGCTTGCCCGCCACGTCTGTTGTTGATCCCCCTCCCCCTATTTTGTAACTGTTGTTGATCCACGTTATAAATTAGATTGATTTGAAATTTTAATAGATTTAATTTATAAAAATATGTGTTATGAAGATAATGTTAGGGATTTATTTAATGATATTAAAATTTATCTAGATATTATGTACCATACATATGAAGATATGTATGGTGATTAAATACAATTTACAAAGGAACTAACTGCCAGAGAAATCCGAAATTCAATAATATCATCTTTATTTCATCGAAAAAAAGCTAGGCAATATAGTACATATTTTAATAAATTACATTATTATTTAGAAAGAGCCAACTGTATAGATGATATGACCCCTGAAAATTATGAAGCCTTTGATATTTTGATCTGGTGGAAATCACAGGAAAAAATATATCATATACTGTTCAACATTGTCTGTGATCTACTAACTCTTCCGCTGTTTACTGTAGTATCGGAGTCTGCTTTTAGTGCAGGTGGTAAATTGTTCACGGAGTGGAGAAGCTCAATGACAACAGACACATTGGAGATGCATATTTGTTTGAAGGACTGGCTCGATGCAGAAGAAAGGGAATAAGAATTGTCCAACGAAATAGAAGTAGAGAACTCATTAGAAGATGAATGAAAATAGACTTTTGTTTTTTCTTTTCGAATTGTAATTTCTAAATTTGTAAATTTCTTCAGGTAATTTTTTAAAAAAAATCATGTAATTTTTTAAAAAAAATCATGTAATTTTTTAAAAAAATTTTCATGTAATTTTTTTTAGCTCATAAATCTCATGGAAAAAATATTAAGAATAAGTTGAAGGTGACGACTAGGATGCTCCTCCCTCTCTTCCGGTTTTGTTTAATTTCTAAAGAGATTTATAGAGTAACTATGTCGCTATAATGAGATTTAATATAATAAAATTTTATTTTTACTATTGTTTCTTCTTATTAAAACTAATTAAATTAAGCTAATTATTCTCCTAAATTTACTTAATAATCAACTTAATATTTTTAAAAAAAACATGCCGGTATGCCTCGACTGGGGCACGGCACGTGCAGGCCAAGCCAGGGCCTGCGCCCGGGCAGACGTGCCGTGCCCCCAAAAGTGGGATGTGCCCGGACAAGGCTGGGCATGGCCCACTTACCGCCCCTACTCATTGCTAGCTGCAAATGTTGTTGTTTTGGGGGATAATGTTGCATAATGTAGTTAAGGATTTGTTTAGGGAATTTCCAAAGGAGCACACCATTTTTTTCCTAACGAGTCCACTTATGAAGTTGGTTAATATTACAAGTTTGACATTGTTTTATTTGGACAAAATTATTTTTATCTTCAACCTTCCTTCTCCCTCTCTCTCTTTCTCATTAGTGAAGATTTGAGTTTAACAAAAAAAAAAATATTTTTAAAAACTCACATCGGCGATCCAGCGTCTTTGGAGGTTTGAATCCATCACGCTCTCTCAAATTAGGTTGTTTAAGTTAGGGTTTAGGGTTGGGGATCATGGAAATGGGATTAAAGAAGGATTAAAGGAGGAAAAGGAGGTGGGTTTTGGAGGAAATGAGATTGAAAGAGAAAATGGTTTTTTTGGGATGAGTGGTGTGCTCACTAAGAGAGGGTGGGCTGACTAGGAAAAGTGGTGTGCTCCTCTGGAAACTGTCATTTGTCCCCAGTTATCCAGAAAAATTACAACTTAAAAATTTGCTGTAGGTGAGGCAACGAGAAGTGGTTCTGTCACTCCACAAAAAATTTCTATCAGTTATGGTTGATAAGGTGTTCTGTAGATGTGCAGAAGCTCGAACCTTTTGCTTCTAAGGGTGCTGCGGTGAACATGGAGGAGAAGTTTTCTCAGCTGACTTTAGATGTGATTGGTCTGTCCTTGTTCAACTACAACTTTGACTCTCTTACTTCGGATAGTCCGGTTATTGATGTGGTTCACTACACTGCATTGAAGGAGGTGGAGGCTCGATCCACTGACATTTTACCAAACTGGCAGGCAGGTCTGCATTTACCTTAAATGTGTTTATTTAGCCATACGAAATAAGTAGCTTACTTTGCCATATGAGAATGCTTTTAATCTTTTTTTTTTTTTTTTTTTTTTTGTGAATGAACCAGTCAGATTAACATTTAGTAGACACTGAAGAATCATATTTATTGCATTGGTGAAAATTTAGATTTAAGTTGTAGACATGGCTTCAAATGGATGGTTACTTTCTTTGTTTGGCTTGTAGGCTATTCTCCCACATGGCATGGAAAGGTCACCGTTACCTAGAGCTAGATTTTCATCTTGCCCTACACAACTATTGATTCTACTGATGCCATGTTATAGCTTTCGAGACTATGGGTGAATGAGAAGAACTTGAAATAATTTCTTATTACCACATATAGTATCGTTGCGGCATAGTGGTTAGATCTCTTGAGACGGTGTAGGTGGCCCAATGTGTATCCTCAACACCACAGAGACACATCCCCACCCAAAACACCCCGAAGACAACAACAATCACGCACGCACAAAGAAGCACACATAAATAGTAAAGAGAAAAGGTGTGAAGTACAGTTTTACTTGTAACCTATAACTTGAATAAGTACTGTTATGTGTACGTAGTGATTGAGTAGTGAGAGTTCATTATTATTGTAATACCTTTATTCTTGAATTTAGTAATCCACTATGTGGAAAGTATGTTTAGCCAGTTATCATTGGCAACTTAAGCTCATCCCTGTTTGCTCTCACTTCCATCTCAATCATGGCTCTGGGTCTCATGCTAATTTTACAATGCCCATAGCACTTGTATATTCACAAGGTAAATGCTTTAACTTGTTATCCATGGAAGTATAATTGTAAGTAGCTTACATGTACTTAACCTTTGAGTCGATGACAATGAAATACATTTCAGTGCTAACCTTTTCTGTGCGTCTGCATGTCCTTGAAAAACACTCTTGGGGAATTTAGTCGGAAATAAACTTATAGACCTAAGTGCGCTATAACATTTTCAAGCAGATGTCGGGACTAAACGTTAATAATCATATTTAATAGCGGTATCAGAGGATCAAGATTTGTAGTTTCTATATTATAATTAATATGTATTTTAATAAATCACATTTGACTATGGTCAGGGAAATGGTGTTCATTACAACCGAGTAAATGTTTAATCATACGGTTCCTAATTTTGCTGAGAGTTAGGCCTTTCACTGGGCATGGATTTTGCATACTGTAGACATGTAAATGCAAAATTTAGTAAAAATTCTTTGTAGAGAGAAAAAAGAACAGTAATAGAAGAAGAAGATTTTTTTAGAAGAGGGCTTGCTTTTCCTCTTGATTATTTCATCTATATATATAGGGAGTACAAAAACCAATCCAATCGGATTAACAATCGGATTACTGATTCAAATAACAATAGGATTACTAAATCAAATAACAAACTGAACTAATCTTGACTAATTCAAAAAACCTAACTGAACTAATTTTCTTATCTTGACTAATTCAAAACCTAACTGAACTAGTCTTCTTATCTAAAAACGCTGAGGCAATGCAACAAGATTATCCAAAAATCACTCCCTAATCTTGTTGCACTTTCTTGACCTCAATCAACCGACGCCCTGCCGTTGCACGTACCCTTTGGCGACGAGCCGTGCCTTGTGCTTCACCACAGCACCATGCGAGTCCTTCTTGATCTTGTAGACCCATTTCAGGCCTATGGGTCGACGCCCGCTCGGCGGAGTGAGATGCCAAGTCTCATTTTCCTCGATGGATTTTATCACCTCTTGCATCGCCTGCCACCAGCACTTGTGCTTTGCGGCTTCTACAAAATTCCCAGGTTCTTCGGCCGCCATGAGACACAGCCTGCTGTACTCGTGCTCATCCTCAGATGTGTTCCGATAGATGTTCGTCAATGTGCGGTACCAAGGCACTGCACCGTCTGAGGTGGGCGAAGCATTGCTTGGCGGGGTTGAAAATTCCACGCTACCGGGTGCGGCTGGGGTTGCCATTGGTGTGGGCACGCTTGGAGAGAAGGTCAGTGGCTCGTTGTCAGGTGTGCGACTCGGCGAAGCAGGTACCGACACTTCGCCACTCCCATGTGCCGGCACGTCATCACGACCATCATCTGTGACAGAACGGGTAGTATACTCTACGGTGAATATCTCACCAGGAGCAGTTCTCTCTTCGTCACCCCCTGACGCACCCCACTCCCATTTTGCCTCCTCGTCGAATACGACGTCCCGGGTCACATGTACCCTTCTGCCAACTTGATCATACATCCGATAGGCTTTAAAGCCGGACTCGTAGCCAATGAGCACCATGGGCGTGCTTCTGTCGTCCAGCTTCTTTACGTTTGGCTTCACAACCTTCATGTGTCCAACACACCCAAATGTACGAAAGTAGTGCACGTTCGGACGTCTCCCGTATCACGCCTCGTAAGGCGTCTTGCCGTCGACACTGCGGGTTGGCGCGCGGTTGAGGATATGTACTGCCGTTGTGACAGCCTCACCCCAAAACCTTCCTGGCATCCCCTTAGACTTGAGCAGGCTCCTAGCCATTGCGACCACCGTCTGGTTTCGCCGCTCAACGATGCCGTTCTGCTG
The DNA here is from genome assembly GCA_036321105.1 of Dracaena cambodiana. Taxonomy (NCBI): domain Eukaryota; kingdom Viridiplantae; phylum Streptophyta; class Magnoliopsida; order Asparagales; family Asparagaceae; genus Dracaena; species Dracaena cambodiana. The sequence goes on along the minus strand of JAYEPQ010000004.1, from coordinate 55,979,983 downwards.
CGGCGAGTATGGGGCTGTGAGGAAAGACTTGATGCCACGGTCTGCGCAGTAATTGCCGAACTCTGCGGACGTGAACTGGCCGCCGCGATCGGTGCGGAGGGCCCTCAACTTGCGGCCAGCTTCCAGCTCAGCTCCCGCCTGGAACTGCTTGATGGCTGCCGCTGCCTTGTCCTTGGACTCCAAGAGAGTCAGCCACATGTAGCGGATGAAATCATCCACCAAGAGCAGGAAATACTTCTTGCCTCCTGGTGTGGCCGGCGTGATAGGCCCGCACAAGTCGCCGTGTACCAGGTCCAGCACGTTCTCCGCGCGATAGTTCGCCTCCTGCAGGAACGGGGTCCGCCGTTGCTTGCCCACAAGGCAGTCGTCACAGATTTGGTCCACCTGATCAATCTGTGGCAGCCCACGAACCATGCCATGTTGTGCCAGCCTACGGAGGGACTGAAAATTCAGGTGTCCGTAGCGCGCGTGCCACCGCCACGCATCTTCACTGCAACTTGCCGCCAAGCACACAGGCTGTGATAAATTAAGGTTAAGCACATACAAGTGGTTCTTAGTCCTTTTTACCTTGGCAAGTAGCTGCCGTTGCCGGTCGCGGATCCACAGCATACCGTCCTCGATGAGCGTCTGGTAGCCGTGTTCGTCGAGCTGCCCAAGACTCACTATGTTGCTGCGGAGCCTTGGGATGTAGTAGACGTCCGTCAGCGCACGGTGCTCGCCGTTGTGACAAGTGAAAAGCACCGTTCCGCATCCACAAATGTCGATGACGGAGCCGTCTCCAAACTTCACCTAGCCCTTTATGTTGGAGTCCAGCTCGGCAAAGCTCGCTTTGCACCCGGACATGTGGTTACTAGCCCCGGTGTCCAAGTACCAGATGTCGTCTTGGTACTCTTTCTCCCGGCCAAGGTTCACTCGCGCATGAACCTCGTTGAGCATGATGTCAACGGTCAGGGCTTCCGTGAGCGCGTAGACCTGCGTCATCAGCAGCGTGGGCTCATCGTCCTGAGCCTATGTAAGATTCACTTGCTCCTTGCGCTCTTGCAGCGGCTTGCGGCACTCTCTTGCGTAGTGCCCGAGAATGTTGCAGTTGAAGCACTTGACCTTCTTCCGGTCGAACTTCTTCTTCTCCTCACCTTGCTCTTCATTACGGTTCTCCTCTCCAGGCCCAGTGCTGCGGCCGCGTCCAGAACCGCGCCCCTGGCCGCTCCCGACTCCTTTGTCGCGCCCCTTTGACGCGTTCGATGATGAACCCTCACCGGACTACTTCCAGCGAGCCTTCCACTCCGCCTTCGTAAGTAGAAGATGTTCATCGTCCTTTCCATCTGCACCACGAATCCTTTCCTCGAAAGTCTTGAGGCGACCAATCGCTTCCTCCAATGTCATCGTCGTCAGATCGGCAAACTGCTCGATCGATGTGACAATGGGTAGGAATTTGTTGGGGACGGCGACCAAGAACTTTCTGACGGCAGTGCTTTCTTCGATCTTGCCGCCGAGGCCGGCGGTCTTGCTGACTATGGCTGTCAGCCTCCTGGCGAAGTCATCTATCGTTTCCGCTTCTTGCATGTGGAGGGTTTCAAACTCACTCTTTAGAGTTTGGAGCTTTGCCTGCTTCACTCAATCAGCACCCACGTACTTTGTCTTGAGCGTCTCCCAAGCCTCCTTTGCCGTCTCCTTCTCTGCTATGAGAAGAAGGTTTTCTTCGAGGATAGCTTCATAGATGGCGGCAAGTGCCATCTTGTCCTTCCTTGTCTCCACGTCGGTCCCGAGCTGGATGGCGTCCCACACACCTTGTGCTTGTAGGTACACGTGCATCTTGATAGCCCAGGTTGTGTAGTTCGTATTCGTCAGCATCGGGTAGTGGAGGGAGACGCCGGTGCTTTCCTTCGCCAGCGCACCCGAGGCAGCCCCGTCAACTCCGCTGGTGATGATGCTTCGCGGCATGATCTTTGGCATACAACACGAGCTCTGATACCAATTGTAGAGAGAAAAAAGAACAGGAATAGGAGAAGAAGATTTTTTTAGAAGAGGGCTTGCTTTTCCTCTTGATTATTTCATCTATATATATAGGGAGTACAAAAACCAATCCAATCGGATTAACAATCGTATTACTAATTCAAATAACAATAGGATTACTAATTTAAATAACAAACTGAACTAATCTTGACTAATTCAAAAAATCTAACTGAACTAATTTTCTTATCTTGACTAATTCAAAACCTAACTGAACTAGTCTTCTTATCTAAAAATGCTGAGACAATGCAACAAGATTATCCAACATTCTTTGTCATGAAACCTAGACAAAACTGGATAAGTCAAACTAATTTTTCTTTTCCTTTCCCCTTTTTTGCTTTTGTGAGTCCAGGTGCCCCCTTTGTTAAATATTATATTGGCCAAGGAACAAACATCTTTTCTTTGTTTTACCATTCTATGAACCGTACATTTATGATCTGAATGTCTTAGTTTCCTCTGTAAATTTCTTGTGATTAAAAAGTTAGAAACTGTTTCATGCTTCTTTTTGAAGATTTTGTAGCCCCTTCAGTTTGTAATTTCTCTTTTGTTGTGGTAGATACCTTTTCTATGCAAAATTATAGCAAGGCAGATAAAAGCAGAAAGAGCAGTTGCTATAATCCGTAGCACTGTTGAAGAACTCATCACAAAGTGCAGACAGATTGTAGAGACGGAAGGCGAACAGATTGATGGTGAGGAGTATGTAAATGACACAGATCCAAGCATACTTCGTTTCCTACTGGCTAGTCGTGAAGAGATTTCACAATTTCCTTGAGAGTTATGCTCCCATTTTAGCAGCTGAAGTTTTCTCTTGATATTGTTATACTTAATTTTTTTAAATTTGGTTTATGCACATGTTATAGTGCTCATTGGATATATTATGTTACATAGGCAGTTGCTTTATACTTTAACTACTTATTTACTGTAGAAAATCACTGGAAAAATGGGTATCAACACTGTATTTTTAGTCATTTTTCTCAAAACTTTTTAGCTTGTTTTCTTTCTCTTCCCTCATTATAAATTCAATGGCTGTGGGATCACCTAATCAATTAAATTTTAATTAATGCTATGCTATCTCAAATGATCAATTTTTATTGCATCTCCACGTATTCTGAGTCGTTAACTTTGCCATATGTTTCTTAAAGAAAATGGACTCTTGCTGAGGTTCGTGGGACTAAGACAATCAAATAAGTGGTGTCGAATAAATTTGCGTCTTTTAAACGTAAATGAGGTTTGAAATCTTTGAGGGGTATCAACCAATGATACCCCATGGTTCCTTGTGGCTCTGCCATTGTGTGCATGTGCATGGACTTGGAAACATGAGCGCGAGGTCAATTTTAATATTGATGGAACAGTAACGAAGACCAATATTTAAAAAAATACAATAACATATAACAATTTTCCTTCGTTAGCTTATATGCATTGCATATAGCTAATGCATGGTGCAGGTTATGCAATACTTTATTAATTTATTTAAATAAATATAAAACTGTTTAGAATAATTTTTGAAGGTAGAAAAATAATTCTAATAAAAGGTTAAATAAGAATATAAAAGAGATAGAAGCCATAGTTTGTAACAAGTTTCAAATAATTTTTCATATTTATCTTTATAAATATAAAGCTCACAATCGTCATCGTAAAAGAATTGAGGTACAAAAAGAGTGGTTGGAGCAGGAGTCACAAGAGGAGAGGGCATCGCCGGATGAGTCGATGATAAGGGAACTCACTGGAGGTTGTAGAGTTATCAAAAGGAGGAGTTGTTTTTGTCGTCACGTCATTGCAATGAAAGAAGGGACTTGAAATTTTTTAAGATCTTTTTGCGATCGTTTTGCGGTTAATAAACTCCAATTCACGCCATGTTACTAAATGGGTTATAACAACTTAAATACCGTGTTTTTTAAAACATTTATAGAGACTGCTATGAAATAATCAGAGTAAACCAATATATTTTATTACCAATATATTTTATTATGAGTCAAGATATACATAAATTTATAGGTGTCTCACTACTATACAAACAATCTAACAAGCAATATATGACTAAATCTAAACTAGATCCAAATACAAAATAGTTTTCTAATTTAACACTCATTCTCAAATTGGAATATAAATATCAATTATACCCAACTTGATACATATATTAGAAAACACTATCTTCCTCTTCAATAGTACAAATTAATTTGAAGGGGATGAGCAATAACAATAGAGGTTAGAAGTAGTAATAGATAAATTACTTGAATCATCAGAGTTCATTCGTATTCGAGCAACAACAACAATAGTAGCAAATAAATTTCTTTTTTAGAAATAGTAGTAGACAATAGATTAACTTTTTTTAGAAGTAGTAATAGGAATTAGATAAACTTCTTTTTTAGAAACAGTAGTATGCAGCAGATAAAGTTTTTTCTTAGAAACAGTAGTAGGCAATATATAAGTTTCTTTTTTAGAATCAGTAGTATACAATAGATAAACTTTTTTCTTAGAAACAGTACTATGCAGTAGATAATTTCTTTTTTAGAAGTAATAGTAGATAAATGAAGGAGTAAAGAGTTATATTAAGACTAGATTATACCCTAACAGTTGAGAAGGATCCCGCCAGAGTCCCTTTTAGCGGATAGAAACAACAATAATCCTTTTATATTATTGCAGCAGTCATGAAGTAGAGAAAAAGTAAACGCTAAACAGAGAAGTAGAAGCGAAGCAGTTGCGGAGTTAGAAAAGGATTGCAAAAGAAGCACAGAAAAAGCAAAAACTGAAACAGACACGGAATCAAATTGGCGATACGATTGCGGAACTGGAACTAGAATCAGAGTCAGATCGAAGTTTGCATCAAATTGGTGACACGATTATGGAGTTGGTGTCGGAATTGGAGTCGGCGTCAGAATAAAAGTTGGAGTCAAAATCAAAGTCGGTTCTGAATTAGGATGGTTGAGATTAACGATTGAGATTTATTTTATAACCTTGCTCTAATACTATTTTATGAAATAATCAAAACCAATAAATTTATTTTATTATGAATCAAATGATACATATATTTATAGGTGTCTCAATACCATACAAACAATCAAATAAACAATGTCGGACTAAATCTAAACTAAATCCAAATATAAAATAATTTTATGATGTAACAGAGACATATATTGTTCATAATTTTTTTGAAAATGATCATCAACAACTGGTTTTTGATTAAATATATTTACTTATTGTAATTTGTAGACATTACCATTTCATAAACCCAAATGAAACAAGTCTAGCCTTTCCATCTTCATTTTCCTACAGAGGATTTGATTTTCTCCTTCGTATATGCCTTAAGTTAAATAAATTTAAGGTAAACAATTGTTTTGGCTATCTTCATATAATATAGTTTTCAAAAAATTAGAACAGAAATATTTTTCACACATGCAATTCACATTAAAGACGTGTCAACCATGCATACAAAATGTGGAAAATGTTTATAAAAGTTAAACAATCAAAGACGTGTCAACTATGCATACAAAATTTAGAAAATGTTTATAAAAGTTCAACAATCAAAGACATGTCAACTATACATACAAAATTTAAAAAATGTTTATAAAAGTTAAACAATCCACACATTTAAAGGAGTATCCAAGTCTGTTTATGTCATATATGGGTCTGTAGAGCGACGATGCCAAAATTCCTGAAAATTTGCTTATCAATTTGTGGAAGAAAATTTCCGAGCTAGCCCATGACTCAACCAAATCAATGACGAGCACCAAGAAATGAAGAGAGATCTTTCCATTAGTTGATCACCAATAGACAAGGATATGCATTGTAAAAGTTTATGCAAGTGTGGAGATAAGGGCTTAGTGGAGAATTTTAAAAAAGAAAATTTTCTCATCTGTAATTGGAGATTTCTTGTTTGACCCCCAACTTTCATCTTTTCCAAATTGTAGCACGTCCAAGATTACAGCTGTAATAGTCATTATTATTTTCGCAGGAGCATTGGAGGTGCTGCAATTTTGGAAAAGAAGAAAGTTAGTGGGTCAAACAAGAAATCAAAATTGAAGGTTCGTGGGATGCGAAAATAATGAAAGTCAAACAAGAAATCAAAATAGTCATTATTATTTTCGCAGGAGCATTGGAGGTGCTGCAATCTTGGAAAAGATGAAAGTTTGTGGGTCAACAAGAAATCAAAATTGTTTTGAATTTGTGGTTTTCTAGAATCCGCTAAAGAAAATGTGAGAAGGAGAATGAGACGGAGAGATGGAATGCGTGTCCTTCTACACGTGACAGTTCAAATTTACAATTTCTCCTCATATCATTCCTCATAAACAGAAAAAAAAAAAAAAAAAATCTTACTAGTAAAAAAAAAAAAATTAAGATAATGGGGTTTCCCCTACAACGAAAAAGAGATAACAGAGGTTTAAAAAATTAACATTAACAGTTCAACCATGGGTTAGACATGGTGGGTTCCATGTTAGAAATACTTTGCTATCTAGCTATGGATCCACATTACATGTGCCATGGAAATCAAAATTAAGTGCATTTTATCTAGTACGGAATCTTGCTTATTGTTGTCATTGTGGTTGGTCATGTGGAAGGTGATAAACTGCGATGACGTAAGTTGTTAAGTTAGTTTATATGTGAGTATAGTCTCACATCGGATAGGACAAAGAAAGTCTATGAGTTTAAATATAAAGTTGGGACCTTCATCTAAAAGGCTTAAACTTTTGGGTCAAATTGGTTCTCAGGTTTGTGTTTAGGCCCATCATGCTCCCCGTTTGACCCGACGGTTGGTCGGATTAACTTTGGGTTTGATTTCCCACGTGTCTAAGGGTTTAAGCTTTTGGGCCTACTTCGATGCATGCAGATTCGAAGGAGTCTAAGTACTATACCAAAAGATATTGATAATGAGATAGTATCTCATATCTTTATAATTGCACTTACTAAGTGGCTTGTCAATACACGTGTGAAATTTGGTTACATCTCTAGTGTGTGTAGGAATTACTGTTGTGGGCGAAATTTTTTGGAAAGTTAAGTGAAATGCACTTATAAAATCCAAAACGCATACATCTGAGGGTTGCATTAAGATTTTATAATGACAAGTGATAAAATCTCTTTCAAATACAAGAAAACGCAAACCTATGAAAGTCACGTTTTGATCTCATAATGCGAAGATATACGAGATCTCCCCAAATATAGAAAAACACGATCCTTAGGAGCGTTGGAGAGAGCGTTAAAATAAAAAATGCAAATCATCATCAAGAGACCCGCGTTTTTTAGCCAAAGGCTGAGGCTGAGTGTGAACCCCATATCGCCACATCTTAATTTGACCTTAAACTGCGAAGTTGAACCCGCTTTTCAAATGTAGGGTTTCATTTTGATCACAGAATCTTATGAGGTTAAAGTTAACCCCGTTTTAATATAAACACGAGTCTAGCTGAGAAGCTAACACGTGGATCATCAATTAAAGAGAGATCCGCATTTTGAATTATTTTCTAAACTCATGATTAGAGCTACAAATAATTAAAACGCGAACTCAAAAGGGTCGCATTTTCATTTCAAAGTCTCAAAGGATAAAAACTATTATCATTTGTACCAAAATGCGGGTCTAATCAAGCAAGACATATGGCTGGGAGCTAAAATACAGATCATCCACTAAAAAGAAATTAGCATTATGAGCTCATATTTGGAGCTAAGTATAGCTAAAATGTGAGCCCAAGAGGGTCGTGTTTTCAGTTTAAAGCCTCAAGAGATGAAAATCATCTTCATTGACATCCAAACGCAGGTCTGAATATACCACACAAGTTATAAAGAGCCAAAACACGGATCTAAAGACTGAAATTCGCTTTTCAGTTACAAATCCAGAGGATTAAAGATTTCAGTTACAAATCCTAGAGATTTAATACAAATCCAATGGATTAAACACAGAAAATCAATCCTCAATTAAGAAGGCTATTAATTGGATAGTTACACTAATTCAAAAGTCTTCAGATCTCTGTGAATAGCCAAAAGTTTGGCTAAAAAAGGGGGTCAGAATATATCTCCACTTTGAGTACTTGTGCTAAAAATTCAGAGCCCTCTGCATTCAAAAGCTTGCAAAAGCTGCCAACTGTAGAACTTGCATTTGGATCGTCAATGGAGAGCAGAATCATTCTCCACAGCTACAACAAAATCCAATATTAAACAAAGAGGAAACTAGATTTCTCATATTCTGTAAACGGGCAACCGTTCCTATTATAATCTTTATTGAGATTTTTCAATAAAATTTCATGGCAAAAAGAAGATTGGCGATAGACCCGCATTTATGAAGAAACTTTAGCCTCTAAGGCTGATGGACCTTCAGTCCCAATTATTCCAGCTTCATCAGAAACTCATTCTCCGGCCGTAATGGCTAAAAGTGAAGTTTGCTTTAAATATTTTCAAGAGAATAGATTCTCCTATCCCAAAAATACTATTTGGAGGAGATGTTGCCTGTACCAATAACCCCATAAGTTCCAATACATGGGACCTTAGGGAATTTCTCAATAAGAAAAAAGAAAAATTCCAAGTGTCTCACTGTCATTATGAACAATTGATCAATGCAGTGCTCTCTCATTGTCGTTGTGTTGTAACTCCTGCAAAACTGTCTGTCTTCAACAGACTCACGTCGTCTCCAGCCCAAGTTTCAAAAAGAAGACGACGCAACATCAAACAAGAGTTCTTCAAACTGAAGTGTCCCGAAGTATTATCTAATATGATAAATTTTGGGGGGAAGAAGAAGAAGAAGACAAGGAGAGTTCCTTGATCAGACTCATCAGATTCTAAACACTCTTCTAGTCTAAAGAGTGTGTTCAATGATATTCGAGGTGTTTTTTAAAATTCCCAACTTTAGAAGGGTAGTATTATTGGATTACCGGAAGATGGCCGGAATCTCCTATGATGAAGAAGAAGCAACAAACTCTGCCATTGCAGAATCTCAGACTTCTGACTCCTTCTTGGAAGATTCTATCTCTGCATGTATGGTGCAGGGAAATCCTGAAGAATTTATGAAGAGAATAAATGAGCAGGAGAAGATCATCTAGAAATAACAAGAGTCCATAAGCGAGACCAGGGAAATGCTCCAATTCCTAATCAAAGAGCAAATGAAGACAAAGGAGAGTCTTCTTCCAGAAATTCCCACATTCCAAAGAAAGACAAAGGGAAGAGAAAGAAGAATAAACCTCGTACTCCTCCTACGAGCACCGGTGGTGAGGAACATGAAGAAGAAAATAATCGTTCTGAACACTCGCATCATCAATCCGAGCATTCAGAACATGAAGGTAATCCACATGCTGTCTTAATGGAGAGTTTCTAGAATTAGCTCAACGCTCTGCTTCATAAGAGCGATCTGTAAGAGCTGGGGGTTGTGAGATTATATCCTATAGAATGGGAAAATATACCATTCCCAAAAAATTACAAGCCTCTGAAGCTCAACTCTTTCTATAGTAAAGGGTCACCGAAGCAGCACCTTTACTATTTCAAGTCATAAACATGGCATCTGGCCAGAAATAACCCCATCATCATTGGGTTTTTGTTAGCTCCCTTACAGGTCTAGCATTTGAGTGGTTTCGAAGATTGGAGTCGGGAACCGTCAACTCTTGGAATGATATGGAAAAGGCCTTCTTGACCAGATTCTACGAAGATGATATAAGATCTCGATGTCAGCACTCTTTACCATAGAGCAAAAGAAGGGGGAGTTAGCTAGAGGCTTCATAAAAAGATTCAGAAATGATTCTTTGAGATATCCGCATGAGATGTCGCAAAATACCTTAGCGAAAACCTGCAGACATAATCTCTCTACTAAAGTTCTCGCCAGGATGGGGACTGTGAAGTCTACTACTTGGAAAGAACTATCGACGCAAGAAGAAGAAGCCGAAGAGATTGCACAATGGCTTGAGGCTGAAGAAGGAGGGAGACCAAGAAGAAATAACTCTGGAGCATCTCAATCGTCTTGACCTAAAGGGAAAGAGACGATGGCAATAGATGCTATAGGTCCTATGATAAGTATCATATTTTACATTTTTCTTCCCATATTTTATCTATTTTTGTTTATAAATAATTGCTACTCGGGTATATTTAGTGTGTTTTATAGGTAACAAAGGTTTCACAAGGAAAAGAAGAAGAAGATGCAAATTTATCAAGAATATAAGTAAAGAAAGTTAACGAAGGCGAAAATCGACACTCAAGTGCAGCAGTAGCAACTTCAAGAGTATGTTAGGTAAAGATAAAGTTTGAACTGAAAACTTTCATGTAGGGAAAATTTGTAGAGCTCAGAATTATCTTCGAAATGAGTCTAAGAACAGATCAATCCGAGTTCGTATGCAAACGTTATGGCTATTTTACTGAAGCACTGCAGAATGGAAAATCCGATCCAACGAGTTACGGGTGCACTGAACTTAATTTCGGATTTTGGACCCGAAAATTAGTATTTTATGCAAACTAGTCTCAACCATTGGTTTCTAATACCTATAGATTGGATTAAAATTATATATTTTGAGATTAGTTTGTGTTAGATTAGAATCATATGTTTTGTATTGAGTTTGAGTAGGAGTAAGATCGTATTTAGGTTATAAGTACCCATAAATTCTTGTAAATTGGAGAGTGTTTTAGGTGTAATTTTAGATATTTTTTTATTAATAAAATTAGGGTTTTGCTGAAGGGGTGACGGCCACAATACCGTGCTCCAGAGGTAAGCCATTGCTTTTAATTCTTTATTTGCTTTTTAAATAAAGTTAATTGCTTTCTAGTTTAGGTTTTATTGCCTTCTAGATTAGATTTATTTGCTTTCATGAATAAAAATAGGATTTTGCTTATTAGGAATATGAGTAGCTAATTTTCTTTAGCCCTAGGATGTAGATGAAGTTAGTTTAATAGATCTGACATGGATTTATCTCATCTTCTGTCTAAAAAGAAATAAAGTTACAATTTTTCTATAAATAAATAAAAGATAGAGTTCACAAATCATAATTCTTTGATAGATTATGCTTAATTAATATTTTGATAATCTATACTTAGATAAAGTTTGGAATTCTTATTCTTTGTTTATTTTTAGAATTATCAATAAAGATTTTCCTATAAATAAATTGAATTGGATAAACTTGTAAATCTAATTTCTTTGATAGGTTATACTTAAGTTCGGTCTTTTGATAGCCTATGCTTAGATTAAGGTTTGAAGTTTATTTCTTTTCTTTTTTTTATGAGATTTTCTACTTGATATGATTTGTTTTTAAGAAAAGTGTTATCTTTGATGGTCTATGCTTGCACATCACTTGATAGGTCATACTTAGAGGCACTTGATTAAAATCAAATTAAAAAGATCACTTTTTTAATATGCTACTTAACCATGAATAATTAAAAAGATAGGAAGAAAGAGATAATTTATTGTTATGCTATAATTCTAATGGATTCGAAATCCTAGGCTAATCTCTGGAACTTAGAACCAATCTTTTCTCAACTTAGAATTCTTTGTTAATCCACTAGAATTAAAAAAATAGTAAGAATCGCAAAACACCTGAGATTTCTGTGGGACGACCTGTATAGCGCTACAACTGATACTATATGCTTGCAGTAATTTATCACATCAACCTGCTAAACCTCCTTCTATAAAGACCCCTCCTCCATCAAGGGCTCCATTAAAACAATATTCTTTCAAAGATGAGTATACTATTACTATTTTCAATCTATTTATGAAGAGAAATATTTTCAATCTTTCAAAGCATCCTAAAGAACTAGGAAAGGTTGATGATCCCAATTATTGCGTATATCATAGAATCATTAACCATCCTATCAAGAACTGCTACGTCCTGAAAGACAAAATTCAAGCCCCGATGGATGTTAATGTCATTAAGCTGTAGCCAGAACAGAAGAAAGTGGCAGCAAATATGGTTTCTATCAAGTTTAGAAAAGCTCCAGATTGGATAGAATCGACCATTCAAGACGGAATTCAGCCAATTCCCAAAGGTACTATGAGGATTGTAAATTACGATCCTCATCAACAACAGAAGAAAGGATTATCTCCCTTCGAGATATCGAAAGGGGAGATAATGTGGGCATATCCAGACCTTCTTAAGGATGAACAATGGACCTCAAGTTCATCCAAAAAGAAATCTAAGGGAAGGGCATGCACCTCTAATGCTGTTACTGCACTTCCTGAAAATGATACAACAATTCATCCTCTTATAGATCCGGTGGAGGAGCTCAAAGAATCGTTCACGGTCAATGAAGACCAACAATAACCTTTCGGAACTTGTTCATAAAGAAACTACTAGAAAGATTATGATCAAGTGGTTAAACCTGAGCTTCTGGAGAAGAGCAAACAAAAAGAGCTTAAATTTGATAAAGCTCTTAAGAGTAAAGAAAAAAGAGACAATGGAAATCTTAAAAAAGGGAATGTGAAAACTTCGGTGGCAGAAAAGCAATCCTTTAAAGGGGTTGAAAAATTATTTTACACATGCGCTACTATATCAAGACATTTTTGAAGCAGCTAAACAACCTACTCCAGAAAAATCAAACAGTGGCAATGAGGGCTGATACTGAATTAGGATCCAAAAATTTGAGATCCGATGGTGAGAGTTGGGGTTTAGAACCAATTGTAATAAGTTCAATTGTAATAAGTTTTGAAGGCCTTGATGTAAATAACACTGTCAATCTTGATGGCGAGTGGATAATTAATGAAAAGAGTTTGCTTATTTTTCTGGTATTGATTCTGAACCCTTAAGTACTAGTATTGATGCGGTTAATGATCAACTAGATAAAAGACACTTCTTAGCATCATTCCAAGCACTAATTCGTTCATCCTTTAATATACAAAGTAAGAACGATGGAGATGCAAGTGAGGTGATTTTTGAAGTTCCTTCCAAATATAAATATCAAAAACCTATATTATTTGGAAGAGCAAACAATAATAATAAGGAAAAAATATTTAGATTCTGACGAAAAACAGAAAAGCCCCAAGTTCTTCCATACAATAAAAATACCCATAAAATGATAAAAAAAGACGAGATATATCTTGGCAGCAGGCAGGGGGTTGAATTTTGAAAAGGGAGAAGAACTATACTTCAACTTTTTGTTCCAAAAGGAAAAATGTCATATTATTATGATAAAACTGATAGGAGGTTGGGATATATTATCACTCCTAAAATTCTTCCAGAAACAAGTTTTGAAGAATTCCAACATAGTCATTTATCTGAATCGTTATGTTGGGATTAATATATAAGTGTTGGAGTCATTTTTCAAGAAGTATCTATCAACATGGTTTCTGCAGACGTAAACAAAGAAGATAAAGAATTGCCACTAACTAAGGACAGTTCCTGAGTAAAATATCTAAATATGAAATGGGAGATTCAGTTTGAACAACGTGAACCTCCAATTGAAGATAAAGTGATCCAATTGAAAATAAATATGAGTGATTAAACTAATCTTAAATCCATATTTATAAGCAAAATTTATCTTCTTAAGAAAAAGAAAAATTGATTTCTCTTATTCGAGAATACATCGATATTTTTTTTTCTGGAATTATGAAGAAATGCCATGATTAGACCCAAAAATGGCAATGCATAAGTTAAACATCCGACCGGATGCGAAACCTATTAAACAACAACAATGAAGATTCCATCATGAAATAATGGAAGCCAATGAAGCTGAAATCAAGAAGTTAATTGAATCAGGCTTCATTCGTGAAGAATAACACCCTGATTGGGTTGCAAATATAGTCCCTTTGACGAAGAAAAATGGAAAAAATTAGAGTTTGCATCGATTTCAGATATCTGAAAGAAGTATGTTCGAAAGACGAATTTCTGTTGCCAATCACAGGTGTTATGATAGACAATACTTGCGACTATGAAACGCTATCGTTTATGGATGGATTTTCAGAATTCAATCAAATCAAATTGTATCCCTACGATGAGAAGCATGTCTTTTTGAACACCACTGGGGGTGTACTGTTATACGGTCATGCCCTTCGGATTTAAAATGCTGGCATCATATCAACGCGCCATGAATACCATATTCCAAGAGCATCTCTGGAAAATAGTGGAATGCTACGTGGATGATTTGGCTATCAAAAGAAATAGTAAAGACAATCATCTTCATGATTTGATGGTGGTGTTCGATCTCATATGGAAACACCATTTTAAGATGAATCCAACTGTCTTTTCTAGGAGTTTTCAATGAAAAATTTTGTGGATGTGTAGTCACTTCCTAGGAAATTCATGTTGATCTCGACAAGATTAAAGCAATTCAAGACATGCCGCCAAGTAAAAATCTCAAAGAATTGAGAGGACTATAGGGAAGGTTGGCATACATATACAAGTTCATATCAAGCTTGTTCGGAAGATGTCAATCATTCACAAGGTTGATGAAGAAAAGAGTGTCATTTGTCTAGGATGATGCTTGTCAACGGGCTTCTGAAGAAATCAAGGAATATCTCACGAAGCTACCAGTCCTTGTAGCTCCAATTTTAGGAATACCCTTCCTGTTATATGTGAGAGTCATGGACCATTCTTTGGAAGCTTTGTCAGCCCAAAAGAATGAACTTGGACATGAACAAACTATCTACTATTTGAGTAGAATGATAGTTGGAGCTAAACATCGATATAGCCCAGTGGAAAAGGAATGCTTAGTTTTGGTGTTTGCAATACAGAAAATACGTCACTATCTAGTTTGGCAAACCATCTACGTTATATCGAGAGTTAACCCAATAAGAATATTAATGACTAAACCAGAATCATTAAATTCAAGACTATCTAATTACGCTATCTTGCTATCACAATACGATATGCATTTTATCTCACAAAAGTTAATTAAGGGTCAAGATATAACTAATTTTTTAGCTGAGCACGCAATTTCGATGTCTTTGAAACTGTACGAAGATATCCCTAACGAAGTAGCTGAAGAGAGTACAATTCCAGAAGATGGCACTCCATGAAGACCATTGAAGCAAATGCTACTATCGAAGAAGTCTGACAACCTTTCTTTGATGGTGCCTCCAAACTGGGACCAAAAGGAAAAATGGTAGCGAGAGTGGGGTTGTCTTTGTCTCGCCTCACAACCACATCATCTCTCGAGCAAATTCATTAACATAAGCATGCTCTAACAACGTCGCCAAATACAACGCCTTGATGATTGGCCTAAAAATAGCCAAACAGTTGGGGGTGAAATATTTAGAGGTATACGGAGATTCTCAATTTATTATCAACCAAGTTAACGGAGATATGGAGTTAAAAATGAAGATTCCTTGCCCTATTACCAAGCTGTCACAAAAATGTCTGACAATTTTAGCGACTTATACATCAGTCATATGTCGCGCCATTGTACGCCTGAAAATTGCATTTTTGATTCCATTGCAAAATTGATGAATTACAATGAAAATTCAGATTACAAAAATAAAATAGGAGTCACAAGAACGGGAATATTAGTGGATTCCCTTTTTTAAGTGGGTTCGGGTGGCGGTGGAGTCTTACTGCTGCCTTCGTTGACTATCCAACTTGGAAGGGGGTCTGTGAGCTCTCCAAGAAAACCCGCTCCTTCTGATCTCTCTCAACTCTCTCTCAGGAATTGCTCTGCCAACCCCCCAAAAAAAGGTCCCTTCTCTCGAATCCAATCTTGTATTTTATAGACTGAGAGGACTTGAAATCCGGATCGATTCCCTCCTGAAAAATCGGATCACGAAATATTAGCAACAGAAACAAAAAAAATACGGAAAACAACCCGTGGCCCGCGGGAGCTCCCGCGGATTGGCAGCCGTGGGATCTCTCTCGCAGGTGGCAACCCGCGGGAGCTCCCACGGGTTGCAACCTGCGGGATGTCCCGCAGGAAGCAACTCCCGCGGGTTGCATCCCGCGGGAGTCTCCTGCGGGTAGCAACCCACGGGAACTCTCCCGGGATTGCACTTTTGGGTTCTTCCATCGTGGTTTCATATATATATATATATATATATATATATATCTTTTAATTTTATTTACTTATTTTTAGTGTCTACATAACCCCCTCCAAAGTTTTTGGAATTCTTTAATTTATTTGTAATGAATTTCGAAATACTTTGGACTTTTTTACTTTTAAGTGGGATTATTTGTTATTTGGATCTTAATTTGGATAGGAATTAGCATTGGAATAGGAAAAGGATTTTAAATAAATACCCAAATCCTATTTGGACTCTAATGAATATTTTAATCAAAGTCTGATTTTGGTCAGAACTCTGATTCCTTACCCTATTTGTACTCCCGCTAATTCACTATAAATACCCATAGATCTCCACTTCTTTTTCTCATACTCAGAAAATCTCTCGTTCTTTTACTTTGTGCGATTACTTTCTCCTTTCCCATTAAATCTAATGGCTTCCGCAGGCACTTCGCATCCACAGGATTTAAATGCTGAAGATCGATCAGTGGGCGTTATCGCCGATGAGGATCGACACGCAGGCGTCACCGTCGCTGTTGATCTCTCTTCCTTGATATCAGGTAAACAAACGGTTATCCGTTTTCTTTAAAATCGCTTTTAAGAAATCTCGTTATGATGTAAAAATAGCAGCATGCACGACTACGCAGTGATGACCACAGGGATGATCACAAATCTCACAAATCTGGCACTGGGGTGTCCACCGCGGAGTGGCATCCTGCGGGTGTCCACCGGGGAGTGGCATCCCGCGGGTGTCCACCCGGGGATGGCACCCCGCGGAGCGGGCGCCCGCCCACGGGTGGCACCCTGCGGCTGCTCGCGGGTGGCACTCCGCGGGTGGCACCCGCGGGTGCCTACCCTGTTCAAATTTTTTTTTTTTTTAACTTGGACTAAAGTTTTACTTTTTTCTCTCTTACAGTTCAGTATTCGACGGATCCTTTGTCCAAGAATAATTACTTTGGATTTTCGAGCAGTCCGAATAATCAATCTCACTTTGGATTCGATGGTCACATCCCTTTGGTTGAGGAGCGAAGTAGTGCGAATCGACGACAGAAAATTATTAGCTGCAACCCACTCACAGCTCGTGAGTTAATCACGGATTCCGTCTTTGAAGGTGCAAATAGACAGGTTTTGAAGAAACCGCAATTTCTTTTTGGGGATGCTGTCAACCAACCAGACGAAGATTTATGGGACAACACCAAGTGGTTGAGCAATGTTGGAGGTCGCCATATGTTTATCCCGGATCTGGAGCGTAGCTATTCTTTATCTTATCTGTAGCAGATTTCATATCCCCGCATGATGTCTTGGCCAATTACCCGTAGGAGTCATGGCGTTGCGATCGGGAGATTTAACAGAAACGGCCCATTTGTCGACGGCCCAGCAAAGTATGTTACAGGTCTGTTGCCCAGTAGATTCGGCAAAGACTTACCTGTTGGAGAGCACCCGAAACGGGCAGACACCTTTATGAATCAATTTTCGGGTGCCCATGGTCAATTCCCAGCTCATTATTTCCGCACTCCTGGATGGATTCACTCCACTTCGCGATCATGGTGGTCTCGGATGACCCATTTCATTCTGGAAAATTTCAAGACACGTTTAGAGAAGCTTGGCCTCTATCGTGCGGTGCGCAACGTGCAATTTGGAATTCCACATAGTTCTCCTCACTTCTTCTGCATACTGGAGATGTATAATCCGGAGACCAATACCTTCTTCACCCCTGTTGGAGAATTGGGATTCGCACTTCACGAGATGCATGAGATTTCAGCATTATCCATAGGCGAAACCCCTTACGAGGAGTATGTTCCGAATATGAAGGGACTGCTCCACCTCAAGGCTGTTCCTAATGCATACTCAACTTACTGGGAGTTGATATGTCATTACAATATTTGTGCTGATATCTCCAGGCCACGAAATCAAGGGGCGCGCCAGGCCCGAAATCAAGGGGTGCGCCATAAGGTATGGGCAGAGTATCTATTCCAGAATCTGGAAAGATATGAGCGCAGTATCCAAGTACGGGCTGCTTGCGATATGGATACTCTCAATGAGAGGATTGGCACCTGCTTCGCAACTACATACACTGCAGAATCTAATGAAGACTCAGACTATTTTTGAAAGTTACCACTACCAAGCAGCTTCCCCCATATCAGACAATGCTATTTTTGCCAGATATCTCATGTTGTGGTTGAAGCGCTGTGTAGTGCCTACTTCGTGTCTCGAAACTGTTACCGTTGATATTATTTACCCTGCAGTCCTGTTAGCGTTCGGCCAGCCTCTGGGGTTATTGCCAGCTATGGTTTGCAGTTTGCAACGTGGCTTGAGGGATATAATTGCCCAATTTTGCAAAGTCCAACAGGCAGAAGATAAGGGTGGTAACACTATCTTCAAAATGCCTAATCCACGCATCGACCTGCCATTCACTTATCTAATGGCTTGGTTCGTATTGCACTGTCCAGAATTGATGACTTCTCCTTCAGGACTTATTGATCATGCCACTCCTCATGTACAGCGTTTCGAAAATTGCTCATGGAATGGGAGGTACATGGCTAAGATTCGGAAAATCCTTGGGCGACACCAAAATTACCATATTTACCGTTGTTTCCCAAAATTTCTCGGAGGAAGTTACAGTAGCCAACTTGAAGATAGTTCTGGAAATGATGGCTATACAATCTTGCCATCGGGTTGCTTCTGGTGGCTTATTAGCATCCGGCCAAGTCATCTGGTTTTTCGCCAGGGTCGAATTTGCTTTATGGAGCCCTATACACCCAGTCGCTTCGCGCGTCAGTTCGGATATGATCAGCTATATGTTGGCAATCCGAACTCTTATCTCCGTCATGAGGGAAATCTTCTCGAAGGTGCACGAGGATGGTACCATTTTGCGGCCGGAGGTACAAAGGCATCTTTTACCCTTCCAAGCCAGTCGCCATCCCTTTTTGCGTCAATGGGATTCTGCAATTGGTATCATCTTGCAGATATTATCCCTGGCGACTACCAGATTAATCATTCCTTCTTAAGGCATATTGAGGCATCACATAGATCCTCGAAAAAGGGCTTGGCACGTGAATCCCAATCCATAGGTGCCTCTCTTAGTCCTGATAGCAATGATGGCGATGGACAAGATGATACTTCTACCCCAGCTTCTCCTCACGGAGGTAGATCCGCGTCGAAGCGCTCAAATCCCATAGGAGTCAAAGTTCCTCAAAAGAAGAAGAAATTTCAGGCTCGGGTTGACAATTCGGTTGTAGGACGAACTGTTAGTCGTTTCAGTCTGCCGACCACGACTCATCCGGATCCACCGACCACGAGTCATTCAGATCTACCAACCGCGACATCTGTAGTTCCGTCAATCGTTTCATCTAGGAATGATTTTCCTGTTACCACTTCGACGTTTGGATCAGGAGGACACTTGTCTACTACAACTTTTTCGGTCTTTTCTACTGTCACACCCACACCGACTTCTTCTAGTGAGACTGTCAGGATGTATGATTTTGCCGCCTTCTCCACACTTAAGACACCCGCTACCGTAAATCCAGTCCCTAAAGTTGCAAATTTTGGCAGGAGTGATCCAACTATCCGGGATAGAGGAGCTGTGGAGCCGACGGGTACTGCATTGGACGATAGTGCACTAGACGTCTTTTTGTCATCTCCCGGTGAAGCCGCTTTGCCTAGCGCAGCACCAAGACTTGTCTCTTCTGGTGAGCGTTTTTCTTTAAGTATTGGACTTCATTCCATTTTTTTTTAATTAACATATATTTGCTTGTATTTCAGGTGGCGAAGGTTCAACAACCCACGCCTCCCCGACTGTCAGATCAGACTCTTTGGATCTTGTGGACTATTCTGGTGTAAGTGGGGACATTTGTGACCTTGACGGTCTAGGCTCTGATGGAGAGTTCGATAGTGACTACTTCTATCAACCCAGCATGGACAAAGCCTCTCACTTCCCCTTGGAGGTCTCAGAGGCAGATAGACCTGAGAGACCTGGTTCTATTTCCATAGCCGCCACTAATACAACCTTTCCAACAGGTATTTGCATACTCTTTTTTTTTATTTTGCACAAATCTTTTTGACGATAATACACGACCGCTTTATTTTTACCAGATGCAGGTGATGCTAGCGCACCTTCCATGTCTTCTGCAGAGGCTCTAGTAATATCTGTGAACACAGAAAGCCTTCTTTTGCCGACATGCATGGTTTCATCACATTCTGACGCCATGGAACCAACGTGCGGCGCATTATCCATGCCGCTAACATTGGCGACCTCGACAGCAGAATTGATGACCACTCCAGCACGAGTTGCGACCAATTTATTAGATGCGGCGGCAACTCCATTGTTAGAATCTCATATATCATCAGTACTCCCTGCGGTCGCTCCATCATCCATACATCCTCTACCTGCAGCCTCAACAGATTTGAAGCAGAATTCGGCCTCCAGCTTTAGTGAAAGAATCATCAGTCGCAACGTCGAATTCTTTCTTGAACTTTTTTATGGATGCATTGAGGAGATTCTCAACGGAGAGGATTCTCTGGAGAAGGTCCATCCTCTCATGGTGAGTCACCTAGACCATATCACTAGGATTGGAGGACCGCAGCGAGCAGCTCCTTATAGGGCTCGATGGGACGAGTTGGAGGTCCATTTGTCGTTACTCAACAGTTTGCGCCATGCTGATCTTGCCGAGATGGCAAACCAAGAAGTGGCTCACTTACGAGCCCAAAACTTGGCTCTTCACGCCGAACTTCAGCAGAATATAGAACGCCAGGCCCAACTCGTCGCGGGACTCTAAGGTTCTTCAGAGAAGTTGACTTGGGACCTGACCCAGATGGAGAACGATATTGAACACTGCCGTAACTCCATAAGCCGCGAGCGGGAGATCATAGCCAAGGCTCAAGCCTCAATTACTAATCTTGAACTTGAAATTCAGAATATTTCTGGCAGAGCATCTGAGATCTCGCGGCAAAAGGAACAAACCGAACATGACATCGCTGTCGGCATCAGGGAGTTAGAAGAACTCCAAACTCAGGCTGCACAACAACCTCTCATGGATGAAATGGACTTGCAGAGGAGAGCTTTAGATACAGCGAGAGAGAGTCTCCACCAACGGCTGCAGGAAGTGGAAGATGCTTTGAAGGCTTTATCTCAAAAGTAATTGTTACTATTATTATTATTATTATTATATATATATATTTTTAATTGTAATAATACAGAAAGAAAGACTTCGCTATGTGCTGCTGTATTATCATTATTACTATCTTTATCTTTTTTTTTATACACTTTCATGGATAGTAACTCAGACTATTCAGAGGTTCAGGACTTGATAGTGGGAGTTTTCAGATAAATTTAATCCTAAATGTTCAGCGACATATAGTGCGACCAATTAGGATTTACGAACATAGGCAGATGTATAATATTAACGTGCCTAAAGACAAAATGTAAAGCAGAGGTAGGATGCTAACGTGCTTATAGGATGACAAGCAGAGGTATAATGTTGACGTGCTTATAGAATAACAAACAGCGGTATAATATTAACGTGCTTGTGGAATCCTAACCGTTCAGTGACATCTAGTATGACGAGTTAGAAAAGGACAGAGGTATTATTAAACATATCTTGGGGCTCAACCTATTCAGAGGATCTAGTCGTGATAGGAACGAAGGAGCCGACCAAACAGAGGTAATTGTTAACGTGTTCGGTCTCAAAATTCTGACTATCAGAGGTAACTGTTAACTTGATAGGAAAAATGATTGTCGTCAGAGAAAACTTTTAACCTAACGACCTAAAAAAAAGATTATGTTCATCAGACGTTGTAACTTTAGACTTGATGAAGTATGATTTTTTGTCCTCTTTTTTTTTGACAAAGGTAAAATCTTATCTTAATAAAGAATTGATCTATTATAAGGTTTTTAGCAAACCTCCAGCTATCAACGGATTTGATTAGCCTTTACCAACTACCGTTTGAGTTGGGCTAGCCATGCTATTCCCCTCAGCATGGTGAGTTATCGAAGGTTTTGTTTGGGCTTAGAGGCCAAATGTTCCTTCTTCCCTTTGCTTTAGCGGCTTCGGGCAGTGATATATCCTTACATTTAGGTAAGGATATTATTATGACAGATTTGTCATAGGATTTTTAGCAAACCCCCAGCTATCAACGGGTTTGATTTGCCTTTACCAACTACCGTTTGAGTTGGGTTAGCCATGCTATTCCCCTCAGCATGGTGAGTTATCGAAGGTTTTGTTTGGGCTTAGAGGCCAAACGTTCCTTCTTCCCTTTACCTTGGCGGTGTTGGGCGATTCATACTTTTACCCCCAGTATGATGGGGTTGGCGAGAAATCTATTCTCTTTCCGTATCCTTGTCAGCGTTGGGTAATTCATACTCTTTACCCCCAGTATGATAAGGTTGGCGAGAAATCTATTCTCTTCCCGTAGCCTTGTCGGCATTGGGTAAATTTTTTTTTCTTTATTTTAAGAATAATATTTTTTAAGAAATTTTCCATTAATGGGCGCCATCATTCGATCTCCATGCTGATTAATCAACCGGTATGCTCCATTTGAGTAGACTGTCTCCACTACAAATGGGCCTTCCCATTTCGGCTGAAACTTGCCTTTAGTTTTATGCGTGAGAATCATAGGACGCCTGACTGCTAGGACCAAGTCACCCACTTTAAAAGTTCGTTCCTTCACCTTTTTGTTGAAAGCCCGAGATATTCGCGCCTGATAAAGCTCGATTTGCTGTTGAGCTTTTAAGCGTTTCTCATCCAATGCTTCTAATTCCCGAAGTCGTTGGCCATGTTTTTCCTCGGTGGTCATTCTTGTAGCTAATGCCACCCGAAGAGAAGGAATCTGAATTTCTAGAGTTAGTATAGCTTCGCAACCATATACCAAAGAAAATGGTGTACTCTTTGTCGGTGTCCTAACCGTCGTGCGATAAGCCCACAGACAAGCCCCCAATTTTTCGTCCCAATCACGCTGACTTGAAGTGACAAATTTATGCAAAAGCTTCACAATGGTCTTGTTGAATGCTTCAGCTTGACCATTTGCGGCCGGATTATATGGAGACGAAAATATGTTCTGTATTCTGAACTTATCACAGAATTTAGTATAGGCTCTGCTAGTGAATTGAGGGCCGTTGTCGCTGATGATCCGTTTAGGAACACCAAAGCGATAAATAACGTGGTGTTTGATGAAACTGACCACATCATTCGTTTTTACTTCTCGCAAAGGGATAGCTTCTGCCCATTTTGAGAAGTAATCGGTTATAGCTAGTATAAACCGATGTCCATGAGAAGATGGCGGAGCAATGGGACCAATTATATCCATTCCCTAAGTCTCGAATGACCATGTAATTGTGGTTGGATGTAGGTACTCTGCGGCCTGGGTATGTAGTTCGCATGTACCTGACATGCATGGCATTTCTTCGCATATGCCATGGCATCTGACATCATTGTCGGCCAGTAGTAACCCATTCTCTTTATTCGGTCTCCCAATTTAGGTCCTAGCTGATGAGCACCACAGGCCCCGTCATGTGCTTCTTTGAGTACTTCTTGTGCTTCTTGTTGTGATAAGCACCGAAGTAAAACTCCACCTGGCATTTTCTGATATAAGGTACTAAGCTCAGGATTATAATAGAATTTTTCTGCTTCCTTTTTCACTTTTGCGGCTTCTTTAGGATCTTCGGGTAACATCCCGTAGAGCGCAAAATCGACGAATACGAACCGCCAATCTCTGGGTTCGAAGTTCATCCCTGAAACATGGACCTCATTTGCCTCGAGTATTTCCTCAGGGCAAAGGAGCTCCCAGCTTCCAACCTCAACACTTTTGGTTGACTTAGCAGGGAGCGCTAATGTAGCAGCGAGGGACGCCAAGGCGTCAGCATATGCATTCTCATGCCGTTGCACATAGTCAATATAAAATTCTTCGAACGAGTCAGCAAGTTTGATTGTTACCTTGTGGTAGGGTACGAGATGCTCATGTTTAACCTCGTATTCTTCTCTTACTTGATTTACTATGAGCTTGGAATCCCCATAGGCCTCTAAACGTCGGACCCCCAGCTGTTGGGCAATTCGCAATCCTGTTAATAATGCATTGTACTCGGACACATTATTAGAACATGGTTGAGTTAATGAATATCCTCGGGGGATCACATGGTTTTGCGGGGATATTAGAACCACCCCCACTCCAGCAGAGTTCTTTCTCGCTGCTCCATCAAAGAACAGCTGCCAAATCGGTTTTTTAGAGACCATATTGGCTTCCACTATCTCATCTGAAATATCCTCATAAAGTTTCGAGGATTGCGGGACAGGATGCTCTGCTAAGAAGTCAGCAATTGCTTGTCCCTTAATCGCCTTTTGTGGTATAAATCGCATGTCATATTGCGATAGGAGGATTGACCAATTGGCTAACCTGCAATTGAGTGACCCAGGCTTGGTCATGAGCACTCTCAGAGGATTTACCCGAGAAATCACATGGATTGTTTGGCCTACTAAGTAATGTCGCATTTTCTGAACTGCGAATACCAGGGCCAAGCATTCCTTCTCTACTGGAGTATACCGATGTTCGGCACCTACCATAGTTCTACTAAGATAGTAAACAGCTTGCTCATGGCCGGAGTCATTAGTTTGGGCCAACAAGGCGCCAAGTGAATGGTCCATTGCCCGAACGTATATTAAGAATGGTTTTTCCGATATAGGGGCTACCAACACCGGAGGCTTTGTGAGGTACTTCTTGAGATCTTCAAAGGCTTGTTGACAAGTTTCATCCCAAACGAACGACACCCCTTTCTTCGTTAGCCTGGTAAAAGGTTGGCACCGTCCTGAAAGATTGACGATAAATCTCCGGACATATGCTAGTCTCCCTTGTAATCCGCGAAGTTCTTTCAGGTTTCTTGGTGGCTGCATCTCTTGAATTGCTTTTACCTTTTTAGGGTCTAAATAAATACCCTTGGATGTAACAACGAAACCAAGGAATTTGCCACTAGAAACACCGAGAAAGGACTTAGTTGGATTCATTTTTAATTGGTGTTTTCTCATAATATCAAACACCGCTTTCAGATCCCGGAGATGATCGTCTTTATTATGACTCTTGACAGCCAAGTCATCCACATAACACTCTACCGTTTTACGGAGATGCTCGCGGAAAATTGTGCTCATAGCACGCTGATAAGTTGCACCTGCATTCTTCAGACCGAATGGCATGACCGTATAACAGTACACGCCTAACGGTGTCCTGAATGCAGTATGTTTCTCGTCTTCCGGACACATTTTGATTTGATTGTATCTGGAGAATCCATCCATGAAAGACATTCTTTCAAATCCGCAGGTATTGTTAATCATGACATCCGCTATTGGAAGTGGAAATCCATCTTTAGGACATGCTGCATTGAGATCTCGAAAATCGATGCAGATTCGGATTTTTCCATTCTTTTTGGGAACTGGAACGATGTTCGCTACCCAATTAGGATGTTGTTCTTCTCGTACGAAGCCAGATTGTATAAGCTTCTTTACCTCATCTTCGATTGATTCCATCAGTTCTGGACGGAATCTTCTCTGTTGCTGTTTTTCTGGTTTCGCATCTGGCTTAATATTGAGTCGATGCACAGCAACTTGAGGATCTAAACCCGGCATGTCTTCATAATTCCAAGCAAAGACATCTATGTATTCTCGAACGAGAGTCACCATGTCGTCTCTTTCATTAGGAGGTAAACTCTCGCTTATAAATATGGGTTTAGGATTGGTTTCATCTCCCATATTTATTTGGACCACCTTATCCTCCGTAGGAGGTTCACGTTGCTCAAAGCGCATGTTCCATTGGGCATCAAGATGCTTTACCAATACTTCATCTTCTATAAGGGTCAGTTCATCGTTTTCATCTGGGGTTGGACTGATAGATGTCATGTTTACCGTCATCTCTCTGAATAATATACCCAGGTTGATATCTGAATCCCAATTGGAATCTTCCATATTCTGGCAAATCATATCTTCGATATCCGAAGGATCGAGTGTTGTGAAGTATCCCAACCCCCTGCCAGTTTTGTGATAATAGTCCGGTTCTTTTCCTTTGTTTCAGTTTTCTTTCTGGTCCTGATGGTTATCCATTGTTCATCTTCAAGAATATCTGGATGCACCCAAAGGACCTCCTGCTTTTCTGTTGTGAAAGGGACTAACCCTTTCTTCTGCTGATTATGGGGGTCTAAATTAACCACCCTGAGCTCACCTTTTGGAATAGGTGTGAGCCCAAGTGGTACTTCTAGACCACCCACTGTAAATGTAGCCGAGTTAGCCGTCACCCTTTTTTGTTCAGCTTTGAGCTGAATTGCTCCAGCATCAATTAGTGCCTGAATCTTGTCTTTCAAAATGAAATAGTTTTTAGTTGGGTGACCTACGATCCGATGGTATAAGCAGTAATTCGGATCATTGGTCTTTCCAACCTCTTCAGGCCTCTTACTCTCTGACAACTTGAGCATGTTGCATTTAGTGAGCAAGTTGAACATGGTAACAGTATGTTCATCCTTGAATGAATACTGTTTTTGTGGCCTGGGTGAACCTGCTGTGTTGCTTTTAGCCGGCCTTTGTTTTGGCTTGGATGTATTCTCCACCGCCATTATGTCTTTCCCTCTGGAACGGGGGAAATGAGATGTTGGTTTGTTCGAGGTGACTCTTCTCGTAGATTGCTGTTGCTCTTCAAGGCGCCGAAGTATGTCTTCGGCCTGCTCACCTTGCTTGAGTAAGTCTCTCCAAGATTTGGATTCAACCGAACCCATTTTGACTAAGACATCAGTCAATAAGTTATGTCTGCAAGTCTCCACGAGAGTTTCCTGTGTCATGCCGTGCGGACACCGCATGGAAAGCTCTCGGAACCGCTCAACAAAAGCTTTTACTGTCTCACCCTCTCCTTGCTTTGCTGCTAGCAAGGATGGTACCGAGACCTCAGTATTGTCTTCGAAAAATCGGGCTAAGAACTCACGTTCTACATCGGCCCATGATTTAATCGTTCCTTGGGGTAGTTGCATAAACCAGGTAAATGCGGGTCCTTGTAAGGTACTCGCAAATATCTTGGTCAATGTTGGATCATGCCCCCATTAAATGCCCTGTCTGTGACAGGAAGTAGAAGATGTGTTGCTGTGGAGAGCCTTTCCCATCAAATGATTGAAGGTTTAATGGTTTGTAGTTTGCAGGGTAAGGTGTAGTCTCCCATTCTATAGGATAGGGACGCACTATCCCCACTTCCTGCAACTTTTTTCGGTGAAGAAGAGCCTGTAGCTGATTTTTCATCTTCTCCATTTTCTCCACTTGAGGATTAATGACCACTTTTACCCTTTCTTTTTCTCCTAACTGAGAAGGCACTTCTTCGTAGTCATTTTCGCTATCTTCCTCTATGCGGACATGTTGTTCCTCTTCATGCCGTTTAGTGGATGACGAGGACTGGCCCTTCTTCGTTTGGGCCAGTAACTGAGTTAAGAGTTGTTTCATCTCTTCTATGATTTCTTCTTGCTGTTTGAGACGTTGTTCTTGTCTTTCCAGCCTTCTAGAAACCTCTTCTGGAAGATCGGCCATGTTTACTGCAACCTCTAACCCTCTGTTCGAATCAGAATAGGACAAAGATACAATAGCAGAATATCTGTCTTCCTCCTCATCAGATCCTGCAGCTAATTTCTTATAGTTTAATGGTATAGTGACTTCTCTCCTAGCCCAAGTGTGTCGAAACACGCCCTCTGGCTCAATGGAAACCCCCTTTAATTTTGAAGTGAACTCTTTATCTGAGGAGTCGCTTTCGGCAATCTTCTTGCCTTTACCAACCATATAGGATGAAACGGCAGGCAGATCATCCCCAGGGCGCATCTTTTTTACTATCTGTCTTCTCTTTGGCTCCGTAATCCGCTCAAAAATGGATAGTCCTGACTTACATGTGCAGTTTGACAAAACGGCTGAGATCAACCGTTCACAATGGCAGTGAGAAGTGGATCGGGATGTGCTCCTTTTTTGAGTAAGATACTCTCTCAAGTCCTGAGACATGTTCCCATTTAAATTTACACTTTGACGCCTCTTGCGTCGCAAGTTCTGCTCATAATATTGGTTGGTTTGTAATATCTCAGGGCTGAGAATTTCTTCGGTATCAACACAATCTTCTTTATGAAATCTTCTAGAGTGTGTGCTGGCTTGCGCAGTTGCGGGGGCCCCGCACGCATCTGACTTATTCTTCGGAATATGTTCATCCGAAGAGGAATTTGGTGAGCGCATGATGAATATCATATATTGTATTTTTTCTCTCATACTTTATCTGTTTTTGTATATAAATAAATGCTACTTGGGTATTTTTAGTGTCTTTTGCAGGTAATCCAAATTATACAAGGAAAAGGCATGAAACCAGAGTTGGACTAGGAAATCAAACGCCAAAAAGTTTCTAAAACGGGCGAGACTACAACATCAAAGTACTGCAGGAAGTAGAAGTTAAATACAGTCAAGAAAGTGAAGAGTACAAGAGAAGATACTTCTGCAGAAGAAAGTTTAATGCAATTGCTCAAAATTGAGCCGCTAAATAGCGTATTAGCCGCTAAATAGCGGCTCATAAGTGGTCGAATCAGAGTAATTTTTGTCGTGGGCTTAATTGTAAATTGATAGGTCTTGTGGTTCTGCTAGAAATAGGGTTTGATTTCCGATGCCTATTTTTTGGCTAGCCCTTGTATTTTGACGGGATTCTGGATTCTGGAATTAATTTTTTTGTACTCGTTTTTGCTATTCAATAAAGTTGGGATTTTTACTGAAGGTTGACGGCACAACACCGTGATCAGAGGTAACCCATTGTTTTTGATATTCTTATTTTCGTTCTGCATAAATTTTACTGCTTTCTAGATTAGGGTTTACCGCTTTCTAGATTAGGGTTTATCGTTTTATGAATAAAAATTTGATCTTGCTTAGTAAAAATCATGAGTAGCTAATTAGATCAGTTCTAGGATGTAGATGAAGCTAAGATCCACCATGTAATTATCTTCTAATATTTTTCTTCTTAAATAAAATTAATAAAGCCATGATTTTTCAAATGAAAGATTAAAATACAAGGATCCGAAGATTAGAACTTTGATAGGTTATACTTGAATTAGGATTCTTGATAATCTATGCTCAGTTAGGGTTTGGGGTCGCTGGTTTTATCTTTGATTTGAATTATCTAAGAAATTTAGTTTATTTTTATATGAAGTAGCATCTTTTGATGAGCTATACTTGCACAACACTTGATAGCTCATGCTTAGGGCACTTTAAGTAAAAATTAAACTAAAAAGATTGAATTTTTATGATAGAAGAAAATAGTAGAAGTAAGAACATGGCTGGAAATTAGTGGATTCTATATCCTAGGCTACTTAGATTAATCCGACCTCAATCTAGAACCTTTGGTTAGTCCGTTGAATTATAGAGAAAGTAAAAACGCAGAAACACCTTAGATCCTTATGAGACGACCTGTACAGCGCTACAACGATACTGTGCGCTTGCAGTAAATATAACACATCAAGTTTTTGGCGCCGTTGCCGGGGATCAACGGTATTTTTCTTACTTTTTCTAGCATTTTACGGGTTAACAGTGTATGTGAGTGTGCAGGAAATAGAAAGTACAGATACAGGAAGATTGAAAGAATTGGAAGAGCCTCTGGACCAAGTGGAAAAAATATCAGAATCCACTTCTTTATTGTAGCCGCTATTTAGCGGGTAGAACCGCCATTTGGCGGCCAAGGAGGTACGTTTTGAATCCCAATTTTCTCTATTGCTGTATTTTTGTTTCCTGGTTGTGTATAAAAATTAAAAAAAAATTAGGAACAGTAGAAACCACATTTTTATTTGCTCATATCATTCCACCGTTTTATCTCTCCATCACACCCCACTTCTTGCATTAGTTTAGGAAGTTCACGCATACACTCACGGTCACTGGTTCATGCCACATTGGACCCGTGATCAATTTGGTCGACTTGTGAGATCAGATTTGTTCATGGGAGACAAGATGGACCAGCCGATCCCGATCCTTCAGGATCGATGTTACCCGTTGCGTACATCATTACCATCATGCACCAAACTTCCACACGTAGCGGGTAATCACTACGAATTAAAACCGCAGTACATTAGTATGCTTCCCAAATTCACTGGCTCTGATTCAGAAGATGCATATCTTTTTATCAGTGAATTTCAAGAAGTGTGCGTAATGATTAAACTGCAAAATTTATCGAAGGACCCTATTAAGCTCCGCTTCATCCCTTTTGCACTTAAGGATAACGCCAAGAAGTGGTTGTACAGTATGCCTACTGATTCAATCACTACTTGGAATGAATTCGTTACAGTGTTTCTCAAGAAGTATTATCCTACGCACAAGACGGCACGAATCAGAAATCAAATCAATCAATTCCGTCAAGTGCCAGGAGAACCCTTCTGGAAATACTTAAAACGATTTAAGGATTTATTAGCTCAATGCCCCCACCATGCAATAGAAAAGTGACGGTTGTGTCAAATCATATACGAAGGACTTGATTACACATCCAAAACTCTTCTAGAATCCATGTGTCAAGGGGAGTTTATGAGGAAAAATGAGGATGAAGCATGGGACTTCCTTGAGGACTTATCATGGAAGACTATGGAGTGGGAGAGTTCCACTGAGAAGCCCAGTATATCAACTTCTGCTCAAAAGAGTGGGATCCATAGCGTCGACAGCTCTATAGCTGCTGAAGCAAAGATCGCAGCTCTTATGAGAAGAATTGAGGCACTGGAGACTCCTAGTGCTCAGTCTCCACCAGTGGGTCAAGTGAATCAACTCCAAAGTCCCACATGCTTTAATTGCGGAATTCCCAACCACGTTATGGAGGAGTGTCCATTGTTAGTAAATCCTATGGGTCCCACACTTGAGCAAGCTAACGCTATGTATCAAAGACCCGTCAATAATCCATACGCTCCGACATACAATCCTGGCTGGAGGAGCCATCCAAATCTCTCATGGGGTCAAGGGCAATATCAGTGAGCCCCGAACTCCAACATGCAGCCTCCAGCTACTGGTCAGTTCCCAAGACCAAATATGGGTGCTTATCAACACCCAAATACTTCAAATCATGGGAACAACCAGAATAGACCACCTGCACAAAATCACTCATATCCACAACAGGGGTCTAATAATGATCAAGAAAAGCGACTTCAATCACTTGAGAAGAATGTTGAAACTCGTCTCAAGTCTCAGTCCAACCTTGACACATACATGCAGAATCTTATGAAAGTGTCAACTGATTTCATTCAAAGAACATATCAGCACCTGCTCGTAAACTCTCAATCCATTAAGAGTGTAGAGCAGCAGGTTGGACAACTAGCAAATCAAATGAGTGAACGTGGCAAGGGCACTTTTCCAAGTCAACCCATAACAAATCCTAATGCCAGTTCCTCAAATTTGAATCAGTCGCATGTCAACCAAATCAATGCCATTCACACACTTCGATCTGGCAAACTGGTTGACAATCACGTAGCCATGCTACCTGATTCCACTCCTATTGTACGGCAAGCTACACTCCCTGATACCACGATTCCATCACCACCTCATGATTCATCATCATCATCCCACGATCTACCCACTGGCACGACAGAAGAATCTGATCCTTCTAATTCTGATCCTCCAATTGACCATACTTATAAGCCAAAGGCTCCCTATCCAAATCGTTTGAAGAAAAATTCTCCTCAGGTGGAGCACATGCTTGAGTTATTCAAGCAAGTTAAGGTCAATGTTCCTCTTCTTGATGCAATCCAACAAGTACCTGCTTATGCAAAATTCTTAAAGGATTTATGCACAAAGAAGAGAACAACCAATGTTCCAAAGAAAGTCTTCTTAGCTGCTAACATATCTAGTATCCTCTCTCAGTCAGCACCTGTAAAGTATAAAGACCCTGGAAGTCCTACTGTCTCCTGCACTATAGGGACTACAGTGATTGAAAGGGCTTTACTAGATTTAGGAGCAAGTGTCAACTTGCTTCCTTATTCAGTATACCAGCAGTTAGGACTGGGAGAGTTGAGACCAACAAGGATTACGTTACAGCTAGCTGATAGATCCGTAAAGACACCTATGGGAGAAATTGAGGATGTCTTGATTAAGATTGGGGAGTTTATCTTCCCAGTTGATTTCATAGTTCTCGAAACTCAACCTGTAGTGAATCCACACCATTGTATCCCAGTTATTTTGGGACGTCCATTCTTGGCCACTTCCAATGCTGTTATCAATTGCCGGAGTGGATCGATGAGACTTTCCTTTGGAAATATGACACTTGACTTGAATATATTCAATCTAGGGCGCCAACCAAGTGATCCACATGACGAGCCCCTAGAAGTGAATATGATCCAAGGATTGTCCAGTGAACACCAAGAGGAGAAATTCTTTGACGAGCTGAATGGTTTAGTTGATGAGAGTGTATTCTTGGAGACGCTCAATGAATCATCTAATTATGTGTCTTCCACTCAATGGAAACTTCCACCTGAGCCATTGATGACTGAACCACGAGTTCAGTTACGACCATCTATTGAGTGTCCACCTGACCTTGAGATGAAGACCCTTCCGAGTCATCTCAAGTACGCTTTTTTGGGTGAACACGAGACACTACCAGTCATTATCTCTGCAGAATTGACTGACGCTCAGGAGGAAAACTCATATCAGTGTTGAAAGCACATAGGGAAGCCATAGGCTGGAGTATAGCTGATATCAAGGGGATAAGTCCTTCTATAGTGCAGCATAGAATTCATTTGCTAGACAATGCACGACCTACAAGAGATCCTCAGCGTAGGTTGAATCCGGTAATGAAAGAAACTGTGAGGAAAGATATTCTTAAGTGTCTTGACAATCGGATTATCTATCCTATCTCTGATAGCGCATGGGTAAGCCCAGTCCAGGTAGTGCCTACGAAGTCCGGAATCACTGTAGTCAAGAACGATGCAAATGAACTTATCCCGATGCGTTTGCAGACGGGATGGCGAGTCTGCATTGATTATAGGAAGCTTAATGCTGCAACTAGAAAGGACCATTTCCCCTTACCATTCATTGATCAGATGTTGGAACGGTTGGCCGGACATGAGTTCTATTGTTTTCTAGATGGATACTCTGGTTACAACCAAATTTCCATCGCTCCGGAGGATCAAGAAAAGACCACGTTCACATGTCCATTCAGCACCTTTGCATACAGACGTATGCCCTTTGGGTTATGCAATGCACCTGCCACGTTCCAAAGGTGCATGGTAAGTATTTTCTCTGACATGGTTGAACGATTTCTTGAAATTTTCATGGATGATTTTTCTATCTTCGGAGATTCATTCCAAGAGTGTCTGCATCATCTAGAGTTAGTTCTTACGCGCTGTAATGAGAAGCATTTGACACTCAATAGGGAAAAATGTCATTTTATGGTCAAAAATGGCATAGTGCTAGGGCATGTCATCTCGAAGAATCGAGGTTGACAAAGCTAAGGTAGACCTCATCAATAATCTGCCACCTCCGCGATCAGTGAAAAATATACGATCCTTCCTTGGTCATGCTGGTTTTTATAGAAGATTTATCAAAGACTTTAGCACAATTGCTAGGCCTTTGACACATTTACTAGCCAAGGAAGTACCATTCAATTTCACGCCTGATTGTCTAAGAGCATTTGAGCAGCTCAGGAAGGCGCTGACCACCACTCCTATTATTCATGCGCCAGACTGGAGCTTACCCTTCGAGCTCATGTGTGATGCATCTGATTATGCTATCGGTGCCGTCCTTGGTCAACGTATTAACAAGCAGCCACATGTGATTTACTATGCAAGTAGGACACTTAATGACGCCCAGTTGAACTACTCTACCACAGAGAAAGAACTTCTGGCAGTCGTCTTTGCACTTGAGAAGTTTCGTTCCTACTTGATTGGATCACGAATTACAGTATACACTGATCACGCTGCTTTGAAATACTTGTTAACCAAGAAAGATGCAAAAGCAAGGCTTATTCGATGGATCCTCTTGCTACAAGAGTTTGATCTTGAGATATTAGACAAGAAAGGTGCGGATAATTCAGTAGCTGATCACTTGTCTCATCTGCCCAACGCTCCAACTAATTTGTGTCCCATAAACGAATCATTTCCTAATGAGCAACTATTTGCATTGATGCACGAACCATGGTTTGCTGACATTGTGAACTATCCTGTGACTAAGGAGATTCCGTCCCATTAGTCCAAGCAGGATCGATATAGATTCTTATCCCAGGTAAAATTCTTTTACTGGGATGAACCATATCTGTTCAAATGTTGTCCAGACCAAATCATACGTCGATGCATACCTAACGATGAGATACAAAGTGTCCTTTCTTTTTGTCATGATCTAGCTTGTGGAGGACACTTTGGTCCCAGGAAAACGGCCGAAAAGGTATTGCAGAGTGGTTTCTATTGGCCAACTATTTTCAAAGACGCCGTGGAATATTGCAAAGCATGCACACGATGCCAATTCGTCGGCAAAATTTCACGGCGCAATATGATGCCTCTGCAACCCATCCTTGAGGTCAAAATCTTTGATGTATGGGGTATAGATTTTATGGGACCGTTACCCAACTCATTTGGAAATCAATACATATTAGTTGCTGTTGATTATGTTTCTAAATGGGTAGAGGCAATAGCCACAAAATCGAATGACAACAAAGTAGTTGTCAAGTTTTTGAAAGAGAATATATTTTCTCGATTTGGCATTCCTCGAGCTATTATTAGCGATAATGGTACCCATTTCACCAACCGGTCATTTGAGGCGCTTATGCGGAAATATTCTATTACCCACAAGTTAGCCACACCATATCATCCACAAACTAGTGGGCAAGTGGAAGTTTCCAATCGCCAAATCAAACTGATTTTGGAGAAAACGGTAAATCATAATAGAAAAGATTGGTCTTGTAAGCTAGCTGATGCATTATGGGCTTACCGTACTGCTTACAAGACTAATCTAGGCATGTCTCCATATCGTTTGATATTTGGAAAAGCATGTCATTTACCGGTGGAGCTTGAGCATAAAGCTTTATGGGCAATTAAATTTCTAAATTTTGAGCTCGAAAAAGCTGGCGAACAGCGGAAATTACAAATTAATGAGCTTGATGAGATAAGGCGGGACGCATATGAGAGTGCCAAGATTTATAAAGTGAAAACAAAAGTGTTTCATGACAAAGCAATCATTCGCAAGTCATTTGCACCTGGACAAAAAGTTCTCTTATATAATTCGAGGCTACATTTATTCCCAGGAAAATTGAGGTCAAGATGGAGTGGACCGTACATAGTACGGACAGTGCACCATCACGGTGCAGTTGATCTCGAGGATCCTAGAAATGGTAATTTATTCAAAGTAAACGGTTACAGACTAAAACTATTTTTAGAATCTCGAGTGAGTGATAACGTAGAGGTCGTGACACTTCACGATCCAATCTATGCATAAAGGCATGTAGTCATGTGTATAATAGCATGTATATTATGTTACTAACGTGATGCAGGGTTTTAAATCAAAATTAGGGAAAGATGAGGAGCTAACGGTAATTTTCCATCCCTATATATACCCAAGCAGCCCTCATTTTCCCCCAAATCATTTCATCCAAACCCTAGCTGCCCCCCTCCTTCCCCACTTCCTCATTTTGGTTTTTGTTTCTCTTTACAGGACAGTGTATAATCGTCAGGAATTGCGCTGATCAGTTGAATCAACAAGATTCATCTCACCATCGTAGAGATTCTCCCCGAAGATCTCAGCCAGACGTGACGAAAATACCGCCAAACAGCGGTTTTTACCGCTATTTAGCGGGATATTGGTGGATTTTCCCCCTGAATCTTCAGGGGAGATAATACTTCTCCGTTATACGTTTACTGGGTTGATCAGATTGCAAATTTATAATTACAGTACGATATCATGGGTAGATTGTTTGTGAGAAGTTTTTTTGGAGAAATTTTTGCGGCATTTAGTGTTTATTTTGCCGCTGCAATTGAAACTCTGGGGTGGAATTACCTCATTTATTCACCTAATGCATTTTACATCCCAGAGTTGGTGGAGGAATTTTATGCGAGTTTTGCGAAATCCGACATTTCGGACGATCGCAAAACCATAAACCTCCATTGGCGCGGCCAATTATATGAAATGCACGCAGAGGCTATCTCGACTTCTACGGGTATCCTCCTTCATACCGGGAATCACACTCCTGGTAGGATTGAGGACTATCTTACACGGATGGGTCCAAACTGCAAAATAACACGTGATAAAGGGATCAGCAGCAAGACACTCTACCGCAATATTCACGCAACTTGCCGCTGGGTCAACACTAATGTTATGGGCATTACACATATGTCATCTTTTTATACGCCCACACTTTATGTTGTTGATTGTATTATGCGTCAAGATACTCACTTCTGTATGTGCACACAACTACTCGACACTATTATTGATGCTAAGATGCGGTCGAGGACTAGTTTGCCTCTGCCGTGTTTAATTACACAGTTGTGTCGCAAGTTTATATCTAGTGCCGAATTTGATGCATACGCACCCTCACGCGTGTTGATCACTTGACACAAGAGGAGGAGGATGATGCCTTTTTTGACCAAGACTTGCCAGCTGATCCCACTGAGCAAATCAACGTCGTCTGGCAAGGTCTTGGAAAAATTTAGCACCGGTTGAAACAGATTGATAGGGGTGAGTCTTCTACAGCACGAGCACGTCCTGCACATGGTGAATCTAGTAGACGGCAAAGAGGACGACATCAATGATTTGTGTATGAGGGCATACACAAGTTTAGGTGTGGGGGAGTGTATTAGGAGATGTTTATTTTATTTTATTTTATTTTATTTTTTTTAAGGATTTTTAGGATTTTATTTTTATTTCATTTTATTTTTTTTAGGTTTTTGGGTTTCTTTATTTTATTTCATTTAATTTTTTTGTACTCGTTTTTGCTGTTCAATAAAGTTGGGATTTTTACTGAAGGTTGACGGCACAACACCGTGATCAGAGGTAACCCATTGTTTTTGATATTCTTATTTTCGTTCTGCATAAATTTTACTGCTTTCTAGATTAGGGTTTACCGCTTTCTAGATTAGGGTTTATCGTTTTATGAATAAAAATTTGATCTTGCTTAGTAAAAATCATGAGTAGCTAATTAGATCAGCTCTAGGATGTAGATGAAGCTAAGATCCACTATGTAATTATCTTCTAATATTTTTCTTCTTAAATAAAATTAATAAAGCCATGATTTTTCAAATGAAAGATTAAAATACAAGGATCCGAAGATTAGAACTTTGATAGGTTATACTTGAATTAGGATTCTTGATAATCTATGCTCAGTTAGGGTTTGGGGTCGCTGGTTTTATCTTTGATTTGAATTATCTAAGAAATTTAGTTTATTTTTATATGAAGTAGCATCTTTTGATGAGCTATACTTGCACAACACTTGATAGCTCATGCTTAGGGCACTTTAAGTAAAAATTAAACTAAAAAAATTGAATTTTTATGATAGAAGAAAATAGTAGAAGTAAGAACATGGCTGGAAATTAGTGGATTCTATATCCTAGGTGAATCTAGTAGACGGCAAAGAGGACGATACCAATGATTTGTGTATGAGGGCATACACAAGTTTAGGTGTGGGGGAGTGTATTAGGAGATGTTTATTTTATTTTATTTTATTTTTTCTTTTTTAAGGATTTTTAGGATTTTATTTTTATTTCATTTTATTTTTTTTAGGTTTTTGGGTTTCTTTATTTTACACTTTGGGTAGTTTTTAGGGTGACCGATAAAAAGATTAAAAAGATATAAAAAAAAAGAAAAAAAAAATTGTTTTCATCAATAGATCAAACTAATTACAGATAAAGGAATAAAATTTAGATTTGAAATTGGATATGAGAGTAGATTGGACGATACACTTTGAATTTTATGAAAAAAAAGATTAAAATCCGAAAAATAAATATCGCTAACAGTAGTTTTGAGGCAATTATACATCTATTTTTCACCTCACAATAGTTTATTAGGTTAAGGATAAAGATTATAACGAATGAGTAAGTTTTCTCTCTCTAAAAAAAAAGTGAGAATAAAATAATGGGGTGCGCCTGGTATTAAGGCAATAGCCTCAAGAGTGAAAAAAAAAGAGTATGATCCAAGTAATCGGGTATTTTGCGCCTAAGCAAGCGTGAATATTCGCATGAAAGGTGAATATTCTTAAAAAAAAAAAAAAAGAGAAAAAAAAAAGAGTATGAACTAAGTAATCGGGTATTTTGCGCCTAAGCAAGCGTGAATACTCGCATGAAAGGTGAAATATTCTTAAAGAAAAAAAAAATAAAAATTTATGAGAGAGGAGATGAATCATGAGTTAGATTTGGAGTCCAAAAACCAAAGTAGACTATCACACATGCACGTAGATGTATAGAAGCCAATAAATTATCTGTTAGTAGGTATTGAAAGATAAGATTTAAATTTTTGATTAAAATGATAAGTGTATCTGATATGATGCTCGATTTAAAAATTGATAATCTAAATGCGTTCTTAAGTTTGTATATTAGTGAGACCAATTGACGAAAATATAAAAAAAGATTTTTTTCTTTCTTTTGTATAAAATTTTTATTTTTCTTAATTTTCGGTTATCCTTATTTTTCTTTTCTTTATTCCTTAATCTATTTTCTTCTTGAATTTTGTAGGTATATTCACTGCAAACCCTCACGAGACAACACTCGTCCACTAGGGTAACCTAGGGGTTTAAAGGCTTATTGCACGTGCTAAGTGTAATCGCGATTCCTGCTAAAGTGAGTTAGGATTTTTGTTTTTCTTTTTAGATTTAGGTTTTGCTCGAGGACTAGCAAAAGATAGGTGTGGGGGTGTGATGAATATCATATATTGTATTTTTCCTCTCATACTTTATCTTTTTTTGTATATAAATAAATGCTACTTGGGTATTTTTAGTGTCTTTTGCAGGTAATCCAAATTATACAAGGAAAAGGCATGAAACCAGAGTTGGACTAGGAAATCAAACGCCGAAAAGTTTCTAAAATGGGCGAGACTACAACATCAAAGTACTTCAGGAAGTAGAAGTTAAATACAGTCAATAAAGTGAAGAGTACAAGAGAAGATACTTCTGCAGAAGAAATTTTAATGCAATTGCTCAAAATTGAGCCGCTAAATAGCGGTATTAGCCGCTAAATAGCGGCTCATAAGTGGCCGAATCAGAGTAATTTTTGTCGTGGGCTTAATTGTAATTAATAGGTCTTGTGATCTGCTAGAAATAGGGTTTGGTTTCCGATGCCTATTTATGGGCTAGCCCTTGTATTTTGATGGAATTCTGGACTCTGGAATTAATTTTTGTACTCGTTTTTGCTGTTCAATAAAGTTGGGATTTTTACTGAAGGTTGACGGCACAACACCGTGATCAGAGGTAACCCATTGTTTTTGATATTCTTATTTTTGTTCTGCATAAATTTTACTGCTTTCTAGTTTAGGGTTTACCGGTTTCTAGATTAGGGTTTATCGTTTTATGAATAAAAATTTAATTTTGCTTATTAAAAATCATGAGTAGCTAATTAGATCAGCTGTAGGATGTAGATGAAGCTAAGATCCGCCATGTAATTATCTTCTAATATTTTTCTTCTTAAATAAA
Organism: Dracaena cambodiana; assembly: GCA_036321105.1. NCBI lineage: Eukaryota > Viridiplantae > Streptophyta > Magnoliopsida > Asparagales > Asparagaceae > Dracaena > Dracaena cambodiana. Next base: position 55,940,512 of record JAYEPQ010000004.1, on the reverse strand, counting down.
ATTAATAAAGCCATGATTTTTCAAATGAAAGATTAAAATACAAGGATCCGAAGATTAGAACTTTGATAGGTTATACTTGAATTAGGATTCTTGATAATCTATGCTCAGTTAGGGTTTGGGGTCGCTGGTTTTATCTTTGATTTGAATTATCTAAGAAATTTAGTTTATTTTTATATGAAGTAGCATCTTTTGATGAGCTATACTTGCACAACACTTGATAGCTTATGCTTAGGGCACTTTAAGTAAAAATTAAACTAAAAAGATTGAATTTTTATGATAGAAGAAAATAGTAGAAGTAAGAACATGGCTGGAAATTAGTGGATTCTATATCCTAGGCTACTTAGATTAATCCGACCTCAATCTAGAACCTTTGGTTAGTCCGTTGAACTATAGAGAAAGTAAAAACGCAGAAACATCTTAGATCCTTGTGAGACGACCTGTACAGCGCTACAACGATACTGTGCGCTTGCAGTAAATATAACACATCAGCGCACGAGCACATCTTTATATTTGTCTGCAGAAGAATGGGATGGTACCCCTGAAAGAGTAACCAAAAAGTTAGGTGTGCGCTGTGTGCTTACTGCGCGTGTGCCCGAATAGACACCAGAACCAACTCCTGATTTTTTCTGCGAAGTACACATCGCGGGTTGCAACCCGCGATGTGCAGCACGCTGTTGAGATCGCGGGTTTGCACCCGCGGTTGCAAACCTTGGGTTGCACCCGCGGGGTGCAACCCGCGGTTGGAACCGTGGGTTTGCACCCGCGGTTGGAACCGCGGGTTTGCACCCGCGGTTGCAACCGCGGGGTTGCCCCCGCGCGGTGCAACCCGAGGTTGGAACCGCAGGTTTGCACCCGTGGTTGCAACTCCGGGGTTGCCCCGTGCGGTGCAACCCGCAGTTTTGCTTGCGAATTTTTATTTTTAGAATTTTTCTTTCCTGATGTTGCCTGTATCAGGATTGTTTCCTGGGCTGGATTTTCTGACTGTAGTTTTCCAGAGGCACTGTTGAGGTGGGCCCGTTGGGTTTTACGTCTTAGGTTTCTTTTCTGAGAGCGGGTGAGAGTTTGGTTCAACTTAGGAGTAGGTGATGATGCCACATATTTCCTGACAGAGTCAGTTTTAACGGTCGATGACGCCTCATAAGTTTTAATAGGCGATGACGCCTTTTTCTTTTCGGTGGGCGATGACGCCTCACCTTTGTTCATCATAGCCCGGCGATGACGCCTGGGCTCCGAATCAGAGGAAGAGGGGAATTCCTCGTATTTTTGCTGATCGATTTCTACGATCAGCATTTCGAGAACAGATCCGATGGGTACCAAGTCGGACTGCGCCACAACGTTCTCTGTAGTGAACAGAGAGGCTCCCACTGTGGTCGTCAGTTCTTGTACGCCCAAAATTGCATCTTTGATTCCATTGCAAAATTGATGAATTACAATGAAAATTCAGATTACAAAAATAAAATAGGAGTCACAAGAACGAGAATATTAGTGGATTCCCTTTTTTAAGTGGGTTCGGGTGGCGGTGGAGTCTTGTTGCTGCCTCCGTTGACTATCCAACTTGGAAGGGGATCTATGAGCTCTCCAAGAAAATCCGTCCTTTTGATCTCTCTCAACTCTCTCTCAGGAATCGCTCTGCCAGCCCCCAAAAACAAGGTCCCTTCTCTCGAATCCAATCTTGTATTTTATAGACTGAGAGGACTTGAAATCCGGATCGATTCCCTCCTGAAAAATCGGATCACGAAATATTAACAATAGAAACAAAAAAATACGGAAAACAACCTGTGGCCCGCGGGAGCTCCCACGGATTGGCACCCGCGGGATCTCTCTCGCGGGTGGCAACCCGCGGGAGCTCCCACGGGTTGCAACCCGCGGTTGCAACCCGCGGGATGTCCCGCGGGAAGCAACCCGCGGGAGATCCCGCGGGGTGTCCCGCGGGTTGCCCCGCGGGTCCGCGGGAGATCCCGCGGGTTGCTGTTCGTCGCAGAATTTTCTTCGCTTCCTCCCATTGAATTAACTTAAATTACAATGAAAGTGAACAAGATATATAAAGAGAACAAACGAGAGGATTTTATAATTCAATCTCTCTCTTTTACAATAGTTCGTGGAATCTGTGGCGATGGGATCTATAGTAGTTCCCGTGGAAGATCGGTACGTTGAAATCTTCTCTGTCGAAGATATCGGCCGACAGTAGACGATCTCCTCTGGTCTTTCTCGAACTCAAGGCTCTCTCGCGTACTTGAATTCTCTAAGAACCGAAAGGAAGAAGATGGTGATTTTCTCTGATCTTCACGAACTCAAAGCTCTGTGCGTAACTTGAATTCTCCAAGATTTCAGAAAAATATCTTAATTGCCGAAAAAAGAAGACCCTCCTTAGGGTTTTACCAGGAAGGTATTTATAGCCCCAGGTTAATGCAAGAGTTTCTATCTAAATAGAACTCGCATTTATCAAGGATTCCTCAAAGATTCCAATCAAATATCTTAGTTTTGATGGAATTCTGATTAGACTTGATTCGGGTATTTGGATAAGCCCAAAATCATAATCTCAATCAATCTGAGATTCTGGTTATCTGCTTACGCGGAGCTTTAATCGCATCAAAACGCGGCGCTAAATAACCAAAATGCAGAGCTAACGCGGAGCTATTGATCATCTCCGCGTTTTACTCAAACGCGAGGCTAATACAAGCCAAACTGCAGAATCAACGCGGAGCTATTAGACATCTCCGCGTTTTATTCAAATGCAGGGTTTAATGTATCCAAACGCGGGGCTATTGAATTAGCTCCACGTTCTGTTGTGGAAAATCCTTTTAACTTAGAAATTTTTACTGCCAACAGAACCCCCTCCAAAGTTTTCAAAATGGCTTAGACTTCAGCAGATTTTGAAATACTTTGGATCTTCAGACTGAAAACGCGGAGTTAGAATACCAAGTCTATCTCGCGTTATGCTCGCCTATGCGGAGCTAATCAGCTTCACTTCGTCTTCAGTGAAATGAGTAATTATGTCATTAATTACCCTGAGTTTCCACGCCAAATACCAAGCGACGCAAATTCTGTTTAAATAGAGCTCCCGGCTCATCTTCTTCTTCATCTCATCCGAAGAATTTCTGAGAACTCGAGTGACCCACGAATGATCTTCAACTGATCTTCGTTCAATTCTCCATAGATTTTCATCATTAGGACGTCTCTCCAGAGGAGTTTGGCTTTTCGCAAGTTGGCCGGCTTTAATGGCAGCAGCCGTGAAGGTAAACGCAACAGCGAACTAGTCTATGCAGCGTCTTTCAAAGGTAAAAACCTCATCTCTTGGTTTTCTAAGAACCATTCTGAGATATTTTGGCTTGGTTTATTCTGGACGATTGCTTATCTTGTTGGCGAGATCGCCGTTTTATTGTGTCGTCCCTGCGCTTGAAACGCGGGGCTTTACTAGTAGTCTCAATGAATCCGCGAGGCTATCTTTGATTAGCAGTCGCGATGAATTGCGAAGCTATCTTTGATTAGCAGTCGCTATGAATTGCGAGGCTATCTTTGATTAGCAGTCGCTATGAATTGCGAGGCTATCTTTGATTAGCAGTCGCTATGAATTGAAAGAGAAGGAAACATCAGAGAGAAACTTGGGCCCTTCTTTACGAGAAGTTATTGCATCCACCTCTGCGTCCAAAGCGCGAGGCTATTTCTTCAACTGTGCGCGGAGTTAGCTTAGCTCCGCGTTTTCACTCTTTTGGAAACTCTGTTCCTTTTGCAGTGAGTCCAATCCTTTCTGAAGAGGAATGTATGCGGGTCCATCGATCTTCATCAACGAAAGTAACTCTAAGGAAGTCAGAAGCATATGCTTTACAACATAGTTGCAGGTTTCAAGCTCTGGCTCTGAGAGATAAACTCCTGAAGGGGCTGTAAATAAGGAGCTGCAGCACTTGCAGTGCAGAATTGCAGCACTTGCAGTTCAGAATTGCGCTTCAGTGCAGCACTTTCCTTTCCTCTCGTGCTTCATTTCGGATGACAGATCCTAATTGACATTTGCAGAGGAGATCTCTTGCATGTGAACCAGGGAACTGAGCTTCGACACCCCATAGAGAAGTCTAGAGTTCTTTTATGTGTGAACCAGGGAACTGAGTTTCAACACCCCGTAGAGAAGTCTTACTGTTCAGTTATTGATAAATTGATCATGTAAAAGCTTTTGGGAGAGGTATAACTCCCTTTTTGTAATATCTTCTTTTATGAATAAAGAGCAAATTATTTTCGTCTCTATCTGTCAGCTTCAATAAACTTGCTTGCTCAACAAACAGATGGTCAATAATTTTGGTAAAATAGTCTAAGGCACTTCTGCGTAACTTAGACTGATAATACCTAAATGATTGGATAAGGATCGCCTTAACTTAGATGGAAGCGCCTAATTGCACTCGTCAAAAATCTAAGTTTTTCCATAAAAACGCGAAGCTAAGGCACAGGCTATCCTCGCGTTTTGAATAGTTGCGCGGAGTTAAACAACTTCGCGTTTTCCATCATCGCGCGAGGCTAATAGCTTCGCGTTTTGGAGAGTAACTGACCAGTCACTTTCTCCGAAATCCCCGCCGAATTCCAAGAGGTGGTTCCTTTCATTTAAAAGAAATCTCTATTTCTTATCTTCCTCACTCTATTTGAGAATTTTCCAGAAGCTTAGAGATTCAGGTGATCAGAGTTCAGGCGACCCGATTTTCTTTCGACCGAGTTTCTTCAGATTTTCAGTGGATTTTTCTCAGCAATGGCACCCAAGACTCGTGCTACTGCTCGAGCGGCTCCATCATCGGTGACTGGCGCAAGCAGTGGTGGCGGCGGCCAAGGCAGCGACGCACCGGCCCACATTTCGCCCATCGGGGGTAAGAATCTTCCCATCGAGACTCTTTAGAACATTTCTAGAGTGATTTGGCTTAATTTTAACTAATCAATCAACTCCTTTACTGGCGAGATCGCCGTACTCCTGCTGTAAGGCTTGGAGAAGAAGAAAAGTTTCTGACTTTCTTCTTACGTAAAGTTATCGCGTCATCCTCGCATTTGAAGCGCGGGGCTATTTTAAGTAGCAGTCGCGCTGAAAACGCGAGGCTATTTTAAGTAGCAGTCGCGCTGAAAACGTGAGGCTATTTTAAGTAGCAGTCGCGCTGAAATGCGAGGCTCTTTTAAGTAGCAGTCGCGCTGAAACGCGAGGCTCTTTTAAGTAGCAGTTGCGCTGAAACGCGAGGCTATTTTGACTTCTGCGCGGTCTAATTTTTAGCTTCGCGCGGCGATATTTTTTAGCTTCGCGCGTTCTAATTTTTAGCTTCGCGCATCCATACTTAGAGAAATTTTCTGTCTTACAGTAGCTTCTCTAACTCTGGTGCTTCTTTTTGCAGTAGGGTATTCGATGGAATCTCTTCCCCACAAGAATTATTTCGGCTTTGCTGGGGGTTCTGATCCCTCAGGCGAATTTCGCTTTACCACTATCTTGGCTTCATATAAGCCAGACCCGAAGGATCGCAAAGAGAAGTTGATCAAGTATCATCCCACCACTGCGCGAGAAATGATAACTGATGCTGCTTTTGAAAACGTGAACAGAGAGGCGGTGGAGAAACCTGCCTTCCTCTTTGGAGATCAGATGGATCAATCAGATGAGATCCTTTCTGAAGATGAGCTCGTTTGGTTATATAACTCAGGCTAAATGCTGATGTTTCTATCTAGAATGGATCGTAGTTATCCTCTAGTCTATCTTCAGAGACTGGCAATGCCTCGATAATTAAAGTGGGGACTGACTCAAGAGCAAGATGGCGTCCCAACAGGCAAATTTGGTGCAAAAGGAGTTTATCAAGATGGTTCCCCCAGATGCATTACTGGCTTGCTTCCAGGCCGATTTGGCAAGGAGCTTCCAATAGGAGAAGTCCCATCTCGTGCCCGAACTTTCTTAAGTGAGTTCTTGGCGAAGGATGGTCAGTACCCGGCTAGCGACTTCAGGATGCCTGGTTGGGTTCATTCTTCTAACAATATGTGGTGGGCACGCCTTGTTCAGTACATGCTGGATTCCCACGAGCTCATTTTAAAAGATATTGGCTTATATAAAGCCATCAGGAATGTCCAATTCGGGTTTTCCTAGAGTGCTTATCACTTTTACTGCCTCTTGGAGATGTATAACCCTGAGACCTGTACTTATTTACACCAGTGGGTGAGCTAGGGTTCGCTCTCCACGAGATGTTTGAGGTTTCTGGGCTCTCGATGGGCGAAGTCCCTTACGAGGAGTATATCCCTACCACCGATGAGTTGAACATGCTATTGGCGAGGGATGAGCGCATCTACGTCACGTACTAGGAGATGATGTGCCATTATCATATCTGTGCTGACCAGACAGGTGCACGTAATCACGGTATTGGCCATAAGAAGTGGGCCGAATACCTTTTTGCCAACCTAAATTCTAAGGATAGTTCGGCCACTATCCATGGTCATTCTCCTGTCCCCATTTCAGAGATCGACCAACGTGTAGCCAGGGGCCATTACCGTTTGTTTTATACCACGAAATCCAATGAGAATGGATACGGTCCTGGTACTTCATTCAAGAGCTATCACTATCAAGCCCAGTTTCCGATCTCCAACAGAGGTCTCATTGCCGGGTTTTTGATGTTGTGGCTCAAAAGATGCGTCGTGCCGTCATTGCCCAAGGAAGCAATTGCAATGACCGTGGTATATCCAGCGGTTCTTCTTGCATACGGCCGACCCCTTGGACTCCTTCCCGCCATGGTATGCAATTTGCAGTATGGACTGAGGGTGCTCTGTCGTGATTTCCTCCCTACTATTAAAGTCAAGGGGAAAGGAAAGGGCAAGTCGAAAGAAACTGCCCAGCCGAAAACTCCAAACCCTAGGGTGGAGATGCCCTACACCTATTTGATGGCGTGGCTCGTCTTGCACTGTCCCTCTTTAATGAGTGCGCCGGAGCGTCGTTCGGGCGAAAAGTGCTTCTTTATAGAACTGTATGAACGTTCTTCATGGAAGCAGAATTATATGTCTCAAATTCGGAAAACTCTTCGCGACTTTCAGAATTATGAGATCTTCAGATGTTTCCCCGACTTTTCAGGCGGAGGATATGGGACGAGGCTAAAGGATGCCGTGGGAGCAGATAAGTTCACTACTTTATCTGCAGGAGCGTTCTGGTGGCTTCTTAATATCCGTCCCGGGCACTTGGTGTATCGTCAAGATCTCCGGTGTCAGATCGAGCCATATACTCCGAGTCGCTTTGCTCGCCAGTTTGGATACTCTCAACTTTATGTGGGTAATCCAAATAAAGATCTTGCTCACGAGGGAGATTTGTATGAAGGTGCCCATGGCTGGTTCTATTTTGTAGCAGGCGGGACCGAAGCTGAATTCTCCTTGCCCCAGAAGACGCCAGAATTGGCCATGACTCTCAGCTTCTGCAATTGGTTCAATATTGCGAATGCTGACGTACCCGGCTTCTCTATCAATCGTAGTTGTTGCAAAGAGATTGAAGCCCTCTATATTAGCCGCCAAGGTGCTTCTAGGGTGAGAATAAAAGGAATGGAAGAGTTCCTTGGCGCTGCGGCTGAGCCTTCAGACGTCAGCGAATCAGACGATGATGCTGGTGATGATGACGATAATACCGGTGCTGGTGGAGCTCCTCAACCTGTTGTCAGTCGTCCGCTGAGTCCAACTCTCAAATGCCGCGGTACTTTGAAGAAAAGGCCTGGTAAGAAGCCAAAGTTGGGGCAGGAAACTTTAATAGCCCCCCAAGAAGTGGCTATCAAACTTGCTTCTGACTTGTTAGCTTCAGCTCTACCTCCAGTTGCAGCAAGGGAGGATGAACCTGCTAAAGCTTCAAGTGTTGCTGAGGTTTCGGCTCCTTCGGCTATAGAGCCTGTTGTAGAACCTGTGACGCAACTAGCGGGTAGCGAGACGGGTACATTGCTGGAAACGACAATGGCTCCCCCTTCAAGTCCGACAACTGGGCTGGTAACGCCTGGTATGGCCTTTAGCATTTTATCTTCTTGCTTGTTATTATTTAACGTAACACTGCTTTTCTTTTTTTTGGTCTTCTGACATGCAGGTGGTCAACTTCTCTCACCAATGCATTCGACTACCCAAGTAGAGTCTGACGATAGAATGGACCATTCCGGCTCCATTGGTGGTGTGGGTAGCTCTGCTGGCGAGTTTGCAGCTGATTATTCCACACCGGCTCCTACCTCTGTTTCCTCTTCAATTCCCCCAATTGACGAACTGGGGAGCGATGAGAGAACAGAAGTCATTGTCGCAGCTGCTGCTAATGAGGCTACACCTTCTCCTAGCATGCCGTCTCCAACGCCCGTTTGCTCCACTAAGACATTTCCCACGGTCGTTGGCGTGCCTTCTCAGTCAGCAATTTTAACGTCGTCCGTTGTCGTGGCTGCTGAGATACCTGCAACTCTTCCGACTCCAAGCCTTCCAACAGGGGAGGAGAATAATTTGAAATTCTCATTCGAAAATGCTTCTCCCACCGGAGGAGCTTCAGGCGAAGTGATCACATCTTCTCTTCCTGTTGGTGGGGGTACCCAAGTGATCTGTACTGACGGTACTTCGTCTGGGATCTCCAGCTTTTCCAGATCTGCACTGGCTCTACTGGTCCCCCAGATTATGAATTTAATGCAGGGATGGCTTCTTCTTCTCCAATTCCAGCCACTACTGCTCCATTGCTCATGACACCTCTTTTGGCATTACCTACTTTGCCTACCGACACTGCAAATCCTCTTGAAAGACTTTTCGGCTTCACTGTCGAGGATTTTATGCATTTGTTAAGAGGATGTGTCGAGATGGTTCTTGCTGGCCACGATTTCTTCAGCTTCGCACGTCCACTGTTATTCCGCTATCTAGGAAATATTGAAGAATTCGGTGGATAAGATCGAGCAGCTCCATACCGCGTCCGCCTTGCAGCTTTGGAAGAATAGGTGACCACACTACACACACTCCATCAGGCGGATGTGGAGGCGATCACTGAGATAGAGCTGGCGCGGCTTCGGGCAGAATCCTTATCTCGAAGAAATATTTTAAGGTAGCAGGAGGAGAGATGGTCTTAGGAGCTGACAGAGCTCCAGACCAGTTGGGAATCCGTACTTGGCGACCTGCAGAGGGTAAACTTTGGAATTGAGGAAAGTCAGGTGGCCATCTCTAAAGCTCAGGAGACGATTGCCAGAGCTCGGGCCACCTTGATAGAAAATGAACTCCGATTAGGAGAATCTGTCAAGAAGCGGGAGATGTTGCTTGTCCAGCAGGAGCAGATTCAGCAGGAAGAGATGGCCAGAAATCGTGCCATAGAAGAATCTCGTCAGCAACAACTTACAATAAGTGATGATGAGTTGCGTAGGCAAGCTCAGCAAACCATGGAGGCTTCTCATCGTAGAAATTTGGACGAGACAATAAACCAACTGAGACTCCTGGGAGGCCAATAGTTTCATCTCTCTTTACACTTTTATCTTCCTTGTAATAAGAACTTTGAAAACAGGAGAGAGATAACCTTACGCTGTTTCTTTGAAATTCTTTTTGTATCTTCACTTTTTTAATAAAGATGATTCTTTTGACTCTTTTATTTGCCGGCTTCAAAACAGATTTGCTTGCCCAACAAATAACCTGTCATCAAAACGATTTATCTCGGTATCGTTTATGCTCAATTTCTCGAGCCGAAGTAAAAAATTAAAGTTTAATATGGGATTTTTAGCAAACCCCCACCTATTAACGGATTTGATTAGCCTTTACCAACTACCGTTTGAGTTGGGCTAGCCATGTTATTCCCCTCAACATGGTGAGTTATCGAGGACTACGTTTGGGCTTAAATGCCAAACTTTTCCTCTTCCCTTTACTTTATCGGTATTGGGCGATTCATACTTTTACCCCAGCATGATGGGTTAGCGAGAAACTCGTTCTCTTCCCATTGCCTAATCGGCGTTGAGCAATTCATACTTTTACCCCAGCATGATGGGTTGGCGAGAAACTTGTTCTCTTCCCATTGCCTAGTTGGCGCTGGGCAACTCATACTTTTACCCCAGTATGATGGGTTGGCGAGAAACTTGTTCTCTTCCCATTGCCTAGTTGGCGCTGGGCAATTCATACTTTTACCCCAGTATGATGGGTTGGCGAGAAACTGGTTCTCTTCCCATTGCCTAGTTGGCGCTGGGCAACTCATACTTTTACCCCAGTATGATGGGTTGGCGAGAAACTGGTTCTCTTCCCATTGCCTAGTTGGCGTTGGGCAATTCATACTTTTACCCCAGTATGATGGGTTGGCGAGAAACTTGTTCTCTTCCCATTGCCTAGTTGGCGTTGGGCAATTCATACTTTTACCCCAGTATGATGGGTTGGCGAGAAACTGGTTCTCTTCCCATTGCCTAGTTGGCGTTGGGCAATTCATACTTTTACCCCAGTACGATGGGTTGGCGAGAAACTGGTTCTCTTCCCATTGCCTAGTTGGCGTTGGGCAATTCATACTTTTACCCCAGTATGATGGGTTGGCGAGAAACTAGTTCTCTTCCCATTGCCTAGTTGGCGTTGGGCAATTCATACTTTTACCCCAGCATGATGGGTTGGCGAGAAACTTGTTCTCTTCCCATTGCCTAGTTGGCGTTGGGCAATTCATACTTTTACCCCAGTATGATGGGTTGGCGAGAAACTATTTCTCTTCCCATTGCCTAGTTGGCGTTGGGCAATTCATACTTTTACCCCAGCATGATGGGTTGGCGAGAAACTAGTTCTCTTCCCATTGCCTAGTTGGCGCTGGGCAACTCATACTTTTACCCCAGTATGATGGGTTAGCGAGAAACTGGTTCTCTTCCCATTACCTAGTTGGCGCTGGGCAATTCATATCTTTTAGGTCAGAGGCGCTTAATTACACATGCCTAAAAGAAAGATTGGAGGCTGTTCAAACTTGAGAATTAAGCACACCAGGTTTGGGTCAAAGGCGTCAAATTGCACATGCCCAAGAATAAAAAGACTGATGGTGGTTCAAACTTGAGAACCAAACTGGAGGCGGTTCAAGGCTCTCTCGCGTAACTTGAACTGGGCACTCCAAACGCACCAGGTTTAGGTCAGAGGCGCACAATGCGCATGCCTAAGAAAAAGACTGTAGGTGGTTCAAACTTGAGAACCAAACACACCAGGTGTAGGTCAGAGGCGCACAATGCGTATGCCTAAGAAAAAGGAACTTATCTCCAGGTATACTAAGAATAGTATTTCTTCAAAAATTTGCCATTGATCGGCATCATCATCCTATCGCCCTCTTGATTCATTAAGCGATAGGCTCCACTGGAGTATACTGTCTCCACAATAAACGGTCCTTCCCACTTGGGTTCAAATTTACCCTTAGTCTTGTGGGTTAGCACCATTGGCCTTTTAACAGCCAGAACCAAATCTCCCTGCTTAAAGGTCCTTGGTTTGACGTTCTTGTTGAACGTCTGAGATATTCGGGCTTGATACAACTCAATTTGTTGTTGTGCCCTGAGACGTTTCTCATCTAACGCCTCTAGTTCTTGCAATCTTTGCTGATGGCGCTCTTCTGTCGTCATCTTTGTGGCTAAAGCCACTCTCAAGGATGGTATCTGGACTTCAAGAGGCAAGACAGCCTCGCTTCCATAAACTAAAGAGAACGGGGTAGCTTTAGTCGGGGTGCGAACGGTGGTGCGATAAGCCCACAGGCATTCTCCTAACTTTTCATCCCAATCTCGTTTATTAGAAGAGACGAACTTCCGAAGGAGTTTAATAATCGTCTTGTTGAAAGTTTCAGCTAACCCATTAGTCGCAGGGTTATACGGCGTTGAAGCAATGTCTTTGATTCTGAACTTATTGCAGAATCTGGAGAATCCCTGACTGATGAATTGCGGACCATTATCATGAATAATCCGTCGGGGGACGCCAAATCGGTAAATAACATAATGCTTGACGAACTTGATCACATCTGTCGTCTTCACCTCTTTCATGGGCACGGCTTCGGCTCATTTGGAAAAATAATCGGTTATTGCAAGAATAAACCGATGTCCTCTGGATGACGGGGGAGTTATTAGCCCCACAATGTCCATTCCCCAGGCTTCAAATGGCCAGCTTGCAACGGTATTGTGCAAGTATTCTTGGGGTTGATGAATAAAATTGGCATGTATTTGGCATGCATGATATCGTTTAGCGTATGCCATTGCTTCCGTAACCATGCTCAGCCAGTAGTACCCTAGCCTTCTTATACGGTCTCCAAGTTTGGGACCGGGCTGATGAGCTCCACATACTCCATCATGTGTTTCTTTCAGCACTTGTTCTGCTTCTGCTTTCGATATGCAGCGTAGCAATAGATCACCTCTTGACTTTCTATACAAAGTCTAAAGTTTATGGTCATAATAAAATCTTTGGTCCTTCTTCTTTATCGAGGTGGCTTCCTTAGGATCTTCTGGTAATATCCCATGTAAGGCATAATCCACAAACGGAAATCGCCAATCATGGGGCTTTAATTTTAAGCCAATCTGGCATACCTCTTCGGTTTGAGATACCATGTCTGGGTGGAGGAGTTCTCTACTACCAATGGTGATGCTTTTAGCTTCACCTGGTGGGATTGTCAGTGTTGCGGCTAATGCGGCAAGAGCATCTGCATATATGTTCTCATTTCGAGATATGTGGTATACGTAAAATTGTTCAAAATATCCTGCTAGCTCAATAGCTAGCTGATGATAGGGGATGAGGGCTTCATGTTTGACTTCATACTCACCTGTCATCTGATTGACAATGAGTTTAGAGTCTCCATATGCCTCTAGATGGTTCACCCCCAGTTGCAGAGCTATTTTTAAGCCGATAATGAGCGCGTTGTACTCCGCTACATTATTAGTGCACGGTTCTGTTAATGAGTAACCGTTAGGCAATATATGTTTATGTGGGGATATTAGCACAATCCCCACTCCAGCAGCAGATCGTCTGGCAGCGCCATCAAAGAACATTTGCCAAGGTTGCTCTTTGCTAACTGTGTTGACTTCTGATGTCTGCTTGGTATTAGACCGAATTGGGTGGTCTGCAAGAAAGTCGGCAATTGCCTGTCCCTTCGTAGTCTTTTGAGGGACAAAATGTATATCATAGGGCGACAAAAGCAAGGCCCACTTTGCCAATCGGCCATTTAAGAATCCCAGTTTGGTCATCAGAATCTTCAAGGGATTAACCCTTGATATGACGTGAATCGTTTGCCCAGAAAGATAGTGTCGCATTTTCTGAACAACAAACACTGGGGCTAAACATTCTTTTTCAATCGGGGTATACCGCTGTTCGGCCCCAATCATTGTTCTACTTAAATAGTAGAGGGCATGTTCATGGCCGTGCTCATTATATTGAGCAAGTAATGCTCCTAAAGCATTATCCAAGACCCTTACATATATAAGGAAGGGCTGCCCAGGGGCTGGTGCCATGAGAACAGGAGGCTTAGTAAGGTACTTGATGTGTTATATTTACTGCAAGCGTACAGTGTCGTTGTAGTGCTGTACAGGTCGTCTCACGGGGATCTAGGGTGTTTCTGCGTTCTTACTTTCTCTATAGTTCACCGGACTAACCAAAGGTTCTAAGTTGAAGTCGGATTAATCTAAGTAGCCTAGGATATAGAATCCACTAATTTCCAACCATGTTCTTACTTCTACTATTTTCTTCTTTCATAAAAATTCAATCTTTTTAGTTTGATTTTTACTTAAAGTGCCCTAAGCATGAGATATCAAGTGTTGTACAAGTATAACTCATCAAAAGATGCTACTTCATATAAAAATAAACTAAATTTCTTAGATAATTCAAATCAAAGATAAAACCAGCGACCCCAGACCCTAACTGAGCATAGATTATCAAGAATCTTAATTCAAGTATAACCTATCAAAGTTCTAATCTTCGGATCCTTGTATTTTAATCTTTCATTTGAAAAATCATGGCTTTATTAATTTTATTTAAGAAGAAAAATATTAGAAGATAATTACATGGCGGATCTTAGCTTCATCTACATCCTAGAGCTGATCTAATTAGCTACTCATGATTTTTAATAAGCAAAATTAAATTTTTATTCATAAAACGATAAACCCTAATCTAGAAAGCGGTAAACCCTAATCTAGAAAGCAGTAAAATTTATGCAGAACGAAAATAAGAATATCAAAAACAATGGGTTACCTCTGATCACGGTGTTGTGCCGTCAACCTTCAGTAAAAATCCCAACTTTATTGAACAGCAAAAACGAGTACAAAAATTAATTCCAGAGTCCAGAATTCCGTCAAAATACAAGGGCTAGCCCATAAATAGGCATCGGAAACCAAACCCTATTTCTAGCAGAACCACAAGACCTATCAATTTACAGTTAAGCCCACAACAAAAATTACTCTGATTCGGCCACTTATGAGACGCTATTTAGCGGCTTAATTTTGAGCAATTGCATTAAACTTTCTTCTGCAGAAGTATCTTCTCTTGTATTCTTTACTTTCTTGACTGTATTTAACTTCTACTTCCTGCAGTACTTTGATGTTGTAGTCTCGCCCGTTTTAGAAACTTTTCGGCATTTGATTTCCTTGTCCAACTCTGGTTTCATGTCTTTTCCTTGTATAATTTGGATTATCTGCAAAAGACACTAAAAATACCCAAGTAGCATTTATTTATATACAAAAACAGATAAAGTATGAGAGGAAAAATACAATATATGATATTCATCACACCCCCACACCTATCTTTTGCTAGTCCTCGAGCAAAACCTAAACCTAAAAAGAAAAACAAAAATCCTAACTCACTTTCGCAGGAATCGCGATTACACTTAGCACGTGCAACAAGCCTTTAAAACCCTAGGTTACCCTAGTGGACGAGTGTTGTCTCGTGAGGGTTTGCAGTGAATATACCCACAAAATTCAAGAAGAAAATAGATTAAGGAATAAAGAAAAGAAAAATAAGGATAACTGAAAATTAAGAAAAATAAAAATTTTATACAAAAGAAAGAAAAAATCTTTTTTATATTTTCGTCAATTGGTCTCACTAATATACAAACTTAAGAACGCATTTAGATTATCAATTTTTAAATCGAGCATCATATCAGATATACTTATCATTTTAATCAAAAATTTAAATCTTATCTTTCAATACCTACTAACAGATAATTTATTGGCTCCTATACATCTACGTGCATGTATGATAGTCTACTTTGGTTTTTGGACTCCAACTCTAACTCATGATTCATCTCCTCTCTCATAAATTTTTATTTTCTTTTTCTTTAAGAATATTTCACCTTTCATGCGAGTATTCACGCTTGCTTAGGCCCAAAATACCCGATTACTTAGTTCATACTCTTTTTTTTTTCTCTTTTTTTTTTTTTTTTTAAGAATATTTCACCTTTCATGCGAATATTCACGCTTGCTTAGGCATAAAATACCCGATTACTTGGATCATACTCTTTTTTATTTTTTCACTCTTGAGGCTATTGCCTTAATACCAGGCGCACCCCATTATTTTATTCTCACTTTTTTTTTAGAGAGAGAAGACTTACTCATTCGTTATTATCTTTATCCTTAACCTAATAAACTATTGTGAGGTAAAAAATAGATGTATAATTGCCTCAAAACTACTGTTAGAGATATTTATTTTTCGGATTTTAATCTTTTTTTCATAAAATTCAAAGTGTATCGTCCAATCTACTCTCATATCCAATTTCAAATCTAAATTTTGTTCCTTTATTTGTAATTAGTTTGATCTATTGATGAAAACAAAAATTTTTTTTTTTATCTTTTTAATCTTTTTGTTGGTCACCCTAAAAACTACCCAAAGTGTAAAATAAAGAAACCCAAAAACCTAAAAAAAAATAAAATGAAATAAAAATAAAATAAAGTCCTAAAAATAAAAATCTCCTAAAAACTACTCCCCCACACCTAAACTTGTGTATGCCCTCATACACAAACCAAGTGTGGTAAAACAAAATGTGAAAACTATTATACAAATACTATACAAATAATGAGAGTCGTAAAAGTTACGATCTCAATATCATCACCCTATTAACGCATGAAAAGCGGTTACGACCTCTCGATCGCTTCCCACTTTCATAGTGTGTGCGTTTTAAACGTGAAGTGAGTGCATTATTATATTTCATCAACCTCTTACAAGTCACGAGATTACCTGTCTGCTTCTTATGTCGTCCTCGCTTTTTCTTTGTCCACATGTAAGCATTAACAATTGGGTTAAAGAATTCTTTATTATAAACCTGCCAATCATCGTTAGTAACAAGCATACATGTAGAAATATCATGAGATAAGAAGAGTGTAATATGATCAAGTGAATGTGGTTGTGGCTCTTCTAACTCACGAAGTAATGCGAGCTCCTCTGCAAACAAATCCTCAAAAGTTTGCTCATAATTCAATGGCACACATGCATACGTATCATCATATATAGAAACTGTATGTGCCAATTCATCTAATAATATGAGCTCATCTTTAAATAATTGCTCAAATGAGGGATTATCAGTGCAAGAGGTCGAATGAGAGTGCAAACTATGAATCATATTGACCTCAATGAGGGAGCTCGTTGTGTGCTCATCCATATTAAATATGTTCAATGCCACAGTCATATTTCCAAACGATAACTTCATGAGACCACTCCTACAATCAATCAATGCATTTGATGTTGCAAGGAATGGTCTACCCAAGATAATGGGAATTTGATTCCGTGGATTGGAGATTGGCTCAGTTTCTAAAACAATAAAGTCTACAAGAAAAATAAACTCGCCAACCTTAATGAGCACATCTTCAACCATACCAAGTGGTCTCTTAATTGAACGATCAGCTAGCTGT
Organism: Dracaena cambodiana; assembly: GCA_036321105.1. Classification (NCBI taxonomy): domain Eukaryota; kingdom Viridiplantae; phylum Streptophyta; class Magnoliopsida; order Asparagales; family Asparagaceae; genus Dracaena; species Dracaena cambodiana. The sequence goes on along the minus strand of JAYEPQ010000004.1, from coordinate 55,923,737 downwards.
AATGTGACCTTGGTAGGTTGAAGTTTTCCTAACCCCAGTTGCTGATAAACAGTGTAAGGAAGCAAATTGACACTTGCCCCTAAATCAAGCAACGCCCTATCAAATGTAGTGTTCCCAATGGTGCATGAGATTGTAGGGGAACCTGGATCTTTGTACTTGATAGGCAAGGAGTTAGAGAGGATATGTGATATATTTTCAGCAAGAAAAATTTTCTCAGGAACGTTTCTTGCTCGTTTCTTACTGCACAAATCCTTGAGGAACTTAGCATAAGTAGGAACCTGTCGTATCATGTCAAGGAGTGGAATATTAACCTTCACTTGCTGAAATGTTTCAAGAATCTTTTCTACTTGCAGTGAAGGCTTCCTAAACCGATTTGGATATGGTGCTTTCGGCTCAGGAACAGGTTCTTCCAAATGAGTACGTGACGGTGATGGAGGTGATGGAGATGATTGTGGGAAAACGGGTGGAAGAGATGATGTAGCCTGCGAGATAGTAGGAGTGGGATCAGGGGGCACGGCTACACTATTATCCACTTGCTTGCCAGATCTAAGCGTGTGAATGGTATTGCATTGGTGGACATGCGACTGATTGGAGTTTGAGGAACTGGCATTAGGATTTGTTATGGGTTGACTTGGAAAAGTGCCCTTGCCACGTTCACTCATTTGATTAGCTAGTTGTCCAACCTGCTGCTCTACATTCTTAATAGATTGAGAGTTCACGAGCAGGTGCTGATCTGTTCTTTGAATAAAATCAGTTGACACTTTCATAAGATTCTGCATGTATGTGTCAAGGTTGGACTGAGACTTGAGAAGATTTTCAACGTGCTTCTCAAGTGACTGAAGTCGCTTTTCTTGTTCATTATTAGACCCCTGTTGTGGATATGAGTGGTTTTGTACAGGTGGTCTATTCTGGTTGTTCCCATGGTTTGAAATATTTGGGTGTTAATAAGTACCCATATTTGGTCTTGGAAACTGACCGGTGGCTGGAGGTTGCATGTTAGGGTTAGGGCCCCCCTGCTATTGCCCTTGACCCCATGATAGATTTGGATGATTTCTCCAGCCAGAATTGTATGTAGGAGCATAAAGATTGTTCATGGGTTGTTGATATAAGGCGTTAGCCTGCTCAAGTGTGCGACCCATGGAATTCATTAATAATGGACACTCCTCCATAACGTGATTGGGAGTTCCGCAATTAAAGCATGTGGGACTTTGGATTTGATTCACTTGACCCACTGGTGGAGACTGAGCACTAGGAGTCTCCAGTGCCTCAATTCTTCTCATAAAGGCTGCGATCTTTGCTTCAGCAGCTATAGAGCTGTCGACGCTATGGATCCCACTCTTAAGAGCAGAAGTTGATATACTGGGCTTCTCAGTGGAACTCTCCCACTGCATAGTCTTCCATGATAAGTCCTCAAGAAAGTCCCATGCTTCATCCTCATTTTTCTTCATAAACTCCCCTTGACACATGGATTCCAGAAGAGTTTTGGATGTGTAATCAAGTCCTTCGTATATGATTTGACACAACCGCCACTTTTCTATTGCATGGTGGGGGCACTGAGCCAATAAATCCTTGAACCGTTCTAAGTATTTCCAGAAAGGTTCTCCCGACACTTGACGGAATTGATTAATTTGATTTCTGATTCTTGCCGTCTTGTGCGTGGGATAATATTTCTTGAGAAACACTGTAACGAATTCATCCCAAGTAGTGATTGAATCAGAAGGCATACTGTACAACCACTTCTTGGCATTATCCTTAAGTGCAAAAGGGATGAAGCGGAGCTTAACTGCGTCCTCCGATAAGTTTTGCAGTTTTATCATTACGCATACTTCTTGAAATTCACTGATAAAGAGATATGCATCTTCTGAATCAGAACCAGTGAATTTGGGAAGCATACTAATGTACTGCGGTTTTAATTCATAGTGATTACCCGCTACGTGTGGAAGTTTGATGCATGATGGTAATGATGTACGCAACGGGTAATATCGATCCTGAAGGATCGGGATCGGCTGGTCCATCTTGTCTCCCATGAACAAATCTGATCTTACAAGTCGACCAAATTGATCACGAGTCCAATGTGGCATGAACCAGTGACCGTGAGTGTATGCGTGAACTTCCTAAACTAATGCAAAAAGTAGGGTATGGTGGAGAGATAAAGCAGGTGAATAGATATGATCAAATAAAAATGTTAATTATATTGTTCCTAATTTTTGTATTTTTTTTTAAATTTTTCTACAGAATTAAGAAGAACAATTACAGAAACAGAGAAAATTCAGGTTCAGAACGTACCTGTTTCACCGCTAAATAGCGGTTATAGCCGCTGAATAGCGGCTAGACTGATGAATTTGACTTCGAGCTTTTTTCTACTTGGTTAAGAGGCTCTTCCAATCCTTTAAATTTTCCTGTCTCTGCAATTTCTATTTCCTGCACACTCACACACACTGTTAACCCGTAAAATGCTAGAGAAAGCAAGAAAAACACCGTCGATCCCCGGCAACGGCGCCAAAAACTTGATGTGATATATTTACTGCAAGCGTACAGTGTCGTTGGAGCACTGTACAGGTCGTCTCACGGGGATCTAGGGTGTTTCTGTGTTCTTACTTTCTCTATAGTTCACCAGACTAACCAAAGGTTCTAAGTTGAAGTCGGATTAATCTAAGTAGCCTAGGATATAGAATCCACTAATTTCCAACCATGTTCTTACTTCTACTATTTTCTTCTTTCATAAAAATTCAATCTTTTTAGTTTGATTTTTACTTAAAGTGCCCTAAGCATGAGATATCAAGTGTTGTGCAAGTATAACTCATCAAAAGATGTTACTTCATATAAAAATAAACTAAATTTCTTAGATAATTCAAATCAAAGATAAAACCAGCGACCCCAGACCCTAACTAAGTATAGATTATCAAGAATCTTAATTCAAGTATAACCTATCAAAGTTCTAATCTTCGGATCCTTGTATTTTAATCTTTCATTTGAAAAATCATGGCTTTATTAATTTTATTTAAGAAGAAAAATATTAGAAGATAATTACATGGCGGATCTTAGCTTCATCTACATCCTAGAGCTGATCTAATTAGCTACTCATGATTTTTAATAAGCAAAATTAAATTTTTATTCATAAAATGATAAACCCTAATCTAGAAAGCGGTAAACCCTAATCTAGAAAGCAGTAAAATTTATGCAGAACGAAAATAAGAATATAAAAAACAATGGGTTACCTCTGATCACGGTGTTGTGCCGTCAACCTTCAGTAAAAATCCCAACTTTATTGAACAGCAAAAACTAGTACAAAAATTAATTCCAGAGTCCAAAATTCCGTCAAAATACAAGGGCTAGCCCATAAATAGGCATCGGAAACCAAACCCTATTTCTAGCAGAACCACAAGACCTATCAATTTACAATTAAGCCCACAACAAAAATTACTCTGATTCGGCCGCTTATGAGCTGTTATTTAGCGGCTAATACCGCTATTTAGCGGCTAATACTGCTATTTAGCGGCTCAATTTTGAGAAATTGCATTAAACTTTCTTCTACAGAAGTATCTTCTCTTGTACTCTTCACTTTCTTGACTGTATTTAACTTCTACTTCCTGAAGTACTTTGATGTTGTAGTCTCGACCGTTTTAGAAACTTTTCGGCGTTTGATTTCCTAGTCCAACTCTGGTTTCATGCCTTTTTCTTGTATAATTTGGATTACCTGCAAAAGACACTAAAAATACCCAAGTAGCATTTATTTATATACAAAAACAGATAAAGTATGAGAGGAAAAATACAATATATGATATTCATCAGTACTCCTTGAGATCATCAAATGCCTGCTGACATGCCTCATCCCATATGAAAGATACTCCCTTCTTCATAAGTTTGGAGAATGGTTGGCATCGTCCAGACAAGTTGGATATGAAGCGCCGAATATAAGCGAGCTTTCTTTGTAATCCCCTTAACTCCTTAAGATTGCGGGGAGGCGGCATTTCGCTAATCGCTTTTACCTTTTCAGGGTCAAGGAAAATTCCTTTTGAAGTTATTATGAACCCCAGAAACTTCCCGCTGGATACTCCCATGAACGACTTGGTAGGATTCATCTTCAGGTGATGTTTCCGCATAAGATCGAAGATCACTCTTAAATTGTGAAGATGATCTTCTTTGTCTTTGCTTTTGACTGCTAAGTCATCCACATAGCACTCCACTGTTTTGCGCAGGTGTTCTTTGAATATAACACTCATTGCGCGTTGGTAGGTGGCACCTGCATTCTTTAATCCGAATGGCATCACCGTGTAACAGTATACCCCCAGTGGCGTTCTGAAAGCTGTATACTTTTTATCATCCGGGTGCATCTTAATTTGGTTGTAACCTGAGAAGCCATCCATAAAGGACATCCTCTCATAACCACAAGTATTATCGATCATTACATCGGTGATGGGGAGTGGAAATTCATCCTTGGGACACGCAGCGTTCAGATCCCGAAAGTCAATGCATATCCGGATTTTGCCATTCTTTTTGCAAACTGGCACTATGTTTGCCACCCAGTCAGGATGCTGTTCTTCTCGGATAAAATCGGATTTTATAAGCTTGTTGACCTCAGCAACTATTGCCTCCATCAATTCCGGTCGAAAACGCCTCTGTTGCTGTTTAACAGGTTTGACGTCTTCTTTTATATTTAACCGGTGTGTGGCAATTTGAGGGTCAAGTCCAGGCATATCTTCATAACTCCATGCGAACACATCTATGTACTCTTTGATAAGGGATATAAGTTCCTCTTTTTCTAAAGGAGTTAGTGTGTCGTTTATGAAAATGGGTTTCGGATTTTCTTCCGTTCCCATGTTAACCTGTATTAATTTGTCTTCTGTGGGCGGGTCACGCTGTTCAAAGCGGACATCCCAGAGAGTATCCATGTGCCTAGCCCAAGCATCATCTTGAATGTCAATTGGTTCCTCGTCGCTTTCTGGTGCGGCTGAAACCATATTGATTGTCAAAGATTGAAACTAAGCACCGGTGCTTATGTCTGAATCATGATCTGGTGAAGATGTTTCTTCTTTGGCCGAAGGACTCTCTTCATCATTTAATGGTGACGAAGGTGAAGTAGATACATAACCCAACCCCCTGCGTGTCTTCTGATAATAATCAGGGCTCTTTCCTCTCGATCTAAACGAGGGTAAGAGATTCCGCCGCCCTTTTTCGAAGTTTAATCCCGGCTTCTGGGTAAGATTATATCCCATTTTCTCCATCATCTGTCGAGACTTCTGTCCATATAGGTGAAATTGGGGTGATGTCTGCTCATCACTTTCACTATTTTGTCTCCGGCGAGGTGAGGTAATTACTTTACCGAACATGATCGGCCTTTGGGATCCTCTCTGAGAAGGCACTTCAAAGTAGTGACCTTTCTCCTCAGTTATTTTAGACTGAGAGAGGAGGGATGACCTAAGTGGCAAATGACATACCGCCAGAACTTCAAGTTCGGATAGGTCATCCACTTTGGTAGAAGTACAAGAGGGTTCTGATTCAGTAGCTACAGCATGGTCATAGACTAACCTTATGCTTTCATTAATAACCCATTCGCTTTCATTAATAACCCATTCACTTTCGATTACATCATCAATACCCAGACTAAAATCTAAGTGGGGGTTGATTTCATAATCACCCCCGTCGTCTTCCTCAAGAAGCTCGTACTCAGTGTCGGCTTCATTGCCACTGTCGTCGGGCTTTGGAGACTTGGTAAGACTGTCATTGGAGGCTTCATGTGCTAGCTTGTAGAGTGCAGCATTTGTGAAGTAATTCTCCAACCCTTTGAATGGCTGCTTGTCCGCAATTAGTGTCCGGACCTCTCCTTCCTCATCGCAATATTTCATGCACTGGTGAAGAGTCGACGGAACTATCATATGAGCGTGGATCCAAGGTCGCCCCAATAAAATATTGTAGGAGGCATCAGCGTCAATTACATAGCATGTAACCTCCGTTTTCAAGTCTCTAATTTGACACCGCAATCGGATCTTACCAAGAGGATGGCTATTATTAGCGTTGAATCCATAGATGGTAGTGTGTGTAGGTGTCAAGCAATGAAGGAAAATCCCCAACAGCTGCATCAATCTACTGGGCACGACGCTGAGTGCAGAACCCGGATCAATCTGAATTCGGTCTACTTTTGTGGACCCGACATATCCGGTGAAATATAAAGGCCTATTATGCTTTATATTCTTCACCTGCATGTCTTCTGGAGAGAAGATGATTTGTGGTACTTGCCTCCTCACTTGATGACAGTGGGGGCAAGAATCCCGTTCCTGAGCTAGGAACGACTCAGAGTCTGCCAAGGCCTCTCTTAGAGCTTCACGTGTTGATTTTGATAATCTCAACAATTCGTAAAGCGTCACTCACGCTGGGATGTTAGCCAACTGCGCAATTATGTCAAACTCGAAGGGAGTTTCTTTGGCTCCTTCATCTCTGGTAGGATTCTTCTGGAAATGAAGTCCTTTCTGCTTTGCAGGCTTTGCGAGTTCTGCATAGATATCTTTTGGATCAACTATAGTGTAGTCCTTAAGATATGTCTTTCCAGATCGAGTACCGGAAGGGCCTGCCCCATCTTGATGGGTGGCCATAGTTTCGGGTTCTTCTCCAGAATCTGTGAAGGCTCCCGAAGCTATATATTCTTCTTTTATATCTGCAGAAATGGCGTTAACAGCCCGTTTCTTCTCTTGACCTCCTGAAGTAGTCCATTGTTCGTCCTCTAGCAAATCAGGGTGAACCCACATAACTTCCCCCTTCTGGGTAGTTACGGGGACAAGTCCTTCTTGGGCTTTGTTGTGCGGATCAAGATTCTTCGTGACCATCTTACGCTTAGGGATTGGGGTCACTCCTGCGGGAAACTCGTGGGTTCCGACCATTATGGTTGCCATATTGGCAGTGACCTTCTTCTGTTCTTCCTTAAGCGTCAAAACTCCAGCCTCTATTAGTGCTTGGATTTTGTTTTTAAGGGGAAAACAATCCCTGGTAGGGTGCCCAACATTTCGGTGATAAAGACAGTAATTAGGGTCTTTAGTTTTACCAGCATCTTCTGGTTTCTTATTCTCCGGGAGTTTTAGCATTCCCTTCTTCTAGAGCAAGTGAAAGAGGATATGCGTCTGTTCCGCCTTGAAAGTGTAATTCCTTTCTTGTTGCGGTCTGATTTGCCTTGATCCTTGCTGACTTTGATGCTTTAACTCTGGCGAAGGACCGGTTTTCTGAGGAGCAGCTTCTGACATCATGACTGCTTTCCCTTTATTTTTATTGTTGTTGTTTTGGGTATATGGTTTACCACCCCCAGCATTTCTTGTCCCGCGGGATTCCTCAACTCGGTGAATCAAGTCTTTAGCTTGCTCTCCTTGTTTGAGCAAATCCCTCCACGTCTTGGACTCTACGGCCCCCATTTTCAGGAGCACATTGGTCCTAAGATTGTGTCGACAGGTCTCGACTAGAGTTTCCTGGATCATTCCGTGTTTACAATGTACGGACTTCTCCCGGAACCTTTCTATAAAGTCTTTAACCGCTTCTTGTTCTCCTTGTCTAGTTGCAAGGAGGGAATGAACCGTAATCTCGGTGTCATCCTCGAAGAAACGTGAGAGAAATAATTTCTCGACATCCAACCAGGTATTAATAGTACCTGGGGCCAACTGCATGAACCAGGTGAAGGCAGGCCCTCGCAAAGTACTTACAAATACTTTGGTCATGATGGGATCATTACCCATTAAGTGTCCTGCTTGGGATAAAAAGTAATATATATGCTGGCTGGGCGATCCTTTTCCGTCGTATGTCTCTAATTTGAGCGGCTTATACTTCGGTGGGTAAGGTATCATGTCCCATTCAGGAGGATACGGTCTTGAGACCCCTGCTTCTTTCAACTCCTTTTTACACATTAAAGCTTCGAGTTGATTCTGGAGCTTTTCTATCTTTTCCCCATGCGGATCATGGAAAGAAAATCTATCCTCCTCGTCATGCATCGAGTGGGCTTTCTCTTCCTGTTCTTCTTCATTCAGAGTTTCTTTGCCCTTCTTGGCATTATCTTCAACAAATCTCGATATCATGACTTTAAGACTTTCAATCATCTTTTGCTGCTCTCGAATCATCTTTTCTTGAGCTTCAAATCTCTGATTGATATCGTCAGTCTTATCCGCCATATGCGATGCTGACTTCTGCAGTTGAGATGATGTAGAGGATGGAGGCGAGTCTTATCGCTGTCCTCGTTGTAAGAACCCCCTGCGAGCTTCTTATAATTTCGGGGCGGGATGGCTCCTGATCTTAGTCGAGTAACACGATGAGGTTCTTCATCGCTTGATTCTGAATCATCATCCGTCTCTGCAATTTTCTTCCCTTTTCCCACCATGTTGGAAGTTACGGCTCTCCATTGTTTCAGGGAAGTAGTTCTTGTTTTCTTAGCAGGATTCTGGTTTGACTCGTTTAATCGGTCGAATACAGATATCCTGTTCTTGCTGCAGCCACAGTTATCCATGACGGCTGATACCGCTATCACAAGTTGCTGGCAATGGCAGGTATGTTCAATTTGAAGTTGGTCTATGCCTCTCTTCTTAGAGAGATATTCCCTGAGATCAGCGCCTCTAGCCATGGAGTCAAGAGGTCCATTCAACTCTTGAGAATGTTTGGGAATCCACTGAAGCTTCTTTGACTGATCAACCCTGACTCTGGGGTCGGATCGATCCTCGCGTGGCTTAGGAATAGCCTCGCGTTTCACATTGCGAGCCTGAAGAATAGCTCCGCGCTTATCCACACTAGCCTCGCGCTTCTCGCTGGCTTGGTGTGTCCTTGGAAGTTTAGCTTCTGGAGTAATAGCCCCGCGTGAAGCGAAGTTCTTGCACGCTGGCTTATCTTTGCGATTAACGCAGATCATAGCTTCGCGCTTAGCGCGGTTTTTACGACTGACAACTATCTGCCAATCATCTTCACGTCCCTTGTGGGTGTCAGAAGTCTTGCGTTTATTGCAAGTATCACTGGCTTCGCGTCTCTCGCTGGGCTCAGTAATAGCCTCGCGTGGAGAATCACACGCTGGCTTTGAATAATTTTTATACTCGCGTAACTCGCGAGTGTTGGGTATTCTGCGACTAGCGCAACCCTTACTGGCTTTGCGTCTCTCGCTAGGCGCAGTAATAGCCTCACGTGGAGAATCACACGCTGGCTTTGAATAATTTTTATACTCGTGTAACTCGCGAGTGTTGGGTATTCTGCGACTAGCGCAACCCTTACTGGCTTCGCGTCTCTCGCTAGGCGCAGTAATAGCCTCGCGTGGAGAATCACACACTGGCTTTGAATAATTTTTATACTCGCGTAACTCGCGAGTGTCAGGAATCTTGCGTAACTCGCCTGTGTTACTAGCCTCGCGTGGAAAATCACACGCTAGCTTTTCCTTGCTTTTAAGGCAAGTTGTATCTTCGCGTTTAACGCGGTAGAGATTGGTCTCGCAGGTAGCGCGAGCCAGTTTGCGAGGGACCATAGCCTCGCGTCCTCTGGTATTAGCTCCGCGTCCAAGGTGGGCTTTGAGGGCTCTACGCCTCGCTCTCCGGTTCCTGTTCCGGAGTTGGGTCCTGGTCAGCCCAGTTCCTGAGTCTTCTTTCGGCAATCGGAAGCTCATCCTCGGCTAGGATTTCTCGCGTCCTCTGGTATTAGCTCCGCGTCCATGGTGGGCTTTGAGGGCTCTACGCCTCGCTCTCCGGTTCCTGTTCCGGAGTTGGGTCCTGGTCAGCCCAGTTCCTGAGTCTTCTTTCGGCAATCGGAAGCTCATCCTCGGCTAGGATTTCTTGTGTGAACTCCGGCTCTATAGCCGCAGTCTCCAAGGATCCCCGTCTCTCGGTGGATACCTTTCTACCCGTCGCTCGGGTATTGGAGTACATGCGACGATAGTGCCGTGTCTCATCCAAGTCACCTGATCCAGAGGAGAGGAACTCCTCGTACTTCTGCTGGTCGATTTCAACGACCAGCGTGTCTACTTCGGATCCGATCAAGTCAACGTCCGATTGCGCCACAATCTCTTCATCAGTGAAAGAGATGGCTCCCACTGTGGTCGCCAGTTTGTTCGTCGCAGAATTTCCTGTTCCTCCCATTGAATTAACTTAAATTACAATGAAAGTGAACAAGATATATAAAGAGAACAAACGAGAGGATTTTATAATTCAATCTCTCTCTTTTACAATAGTTTCGTGGGATCTGTGTCGATGGGATCTATAGTAGTTCCCGTGGACGATCGGTACGTTGAAATCTTCTCTGTCGAAGATATCGGCCGATAGTAGACGATCTCCTCTGGTCTTTCTCGAACTCAAGGCTCTCTCACGTACTTGAATTCTCTAAGAACCGAAAGGAAGAAGATGGTGATTTTCTCTGATCTTCACGAACTCAAGGCTTTGTGCGTAACTTGAATTCTCCAAGATTTCAGAAAAATATCTTAATTGCCGAAAAAAGAAGACCCTCCTTAGGGTTTTACCAGGAAGGTATTTATAGCCCAGGTTAATGCAAGAGTTTCTATCTAAATAGAACTCGCATTCATCAAGGATTCCTCAAAGATTCCAATCAAATATCTTAGTTTTGATGGAATTCTGATTAGACTTGATTCGGGTATTTGGATAAGCCCAAAATTATAATCTCAATCAATCTGAGATTCTGGTTATCTGCTTACGCGGAGCTTTAATCGCATCAAAACGCGGCGCTAAATAACCAAAATACGGAGCTATTGATCATCTTCGCGTTTTACTCGAACGCGAGGCTAATACAAGCCAAACTGCAGAATCAACGTGGAGCTATTAGACATCTCTGCATTTTATTCAAACGCAGGGTTTAATGTATCCAAACGCGGGGCTATTGAATTAGCTCCGCGTTCTGTTGTGGAAAATCCTTTTAACTTAGAAATTTTCACTGCCAACAGTTGCATCCCGCGGGATCCTCCCGCGGGTTGCATCCCGCGGGAGTCTCCTGCGGGTAGCAACCCACGGGAACTCTCCCGGGATCGCACTTTCGGGTTCTTCCATCGTGGTTTCATATATATATATATATATTTATATATATATATATATATATATATATATATATATTAATTTTATTTACTTATTTTTAGTGTCTACAGCCATCAAAATAGCTATATAGATTCATTAGCTTCTTTGGCTACTACTTTAGCGTTGTCCAAAAATTCCAGCAAATGCATAATAGTGAACAGTAAAGAATTACTCTGTCTGAAAAATGAACTCGATGTGGAGTTAAATTTAGGCAAGAAACAAGAAGTATATGAAGTACAAGCTCTTGAGTTTGATCTCGAACTAAAAGATTAGCGATTTCCAAATATAGACTACATTCTCTATGGAATATTTCCAGAAGACCCTAAAGAAGTAGCAACAATTCGAAGAAAGACTATTGATTCTGTTATAATGCCGAAGTTTGGACATTATATAGAAAATCTTATGTGGAATCCTACTTCGTTGCCTCTCTAACAAAGAAGCCCAAGAAGCACTTGAAGAATCTCATAGTGGCATCTGCAGAGCACAGCAATCAAGACCGAAACTCTGAGATAGATTCTGAAGAATGGGATATTATTGGCCCAAGACGATGATAGACGCAGTTGCTTATGCCAAAAAAATGTAGAGTCTGTCAAATACATGCTGACTTCATACATCTGCCACGGGAATATCTCCATCCAATGGCTACATCCTGACCTTTTGAAATGTGGGGAATTGATATTATCGGGTCCATTTTGCCACCGTTAACAAGAGGTCATAGGTTCATACTAGATATAATAGATTACTTCTCAAAAAAGACTGAACTCATTCCCTTAACCAAAGTAAAGACATCAGACATGGTCAAATTCATTAAATATCATGTCATATACCGCTTTGGGGTACCTAGGAGAATTATTCATGACAATGGATCTCAATTCGTGAGTCAGTCATTCTCCAGGTTTTGCAATAAATACTGGATTGAAAGCATGGTTTAATCACCATATTATCCTGCAGTCGATGGTTTAGCAAAAGCCTTCAATAAAAACATTGTAAAGCTCCTTAAGAAGTTTGTTTCATCCAACCAACGTGATTGGGATGAAAGGCTTAGAGAATGTCGTTGGGCATATCGAACAATTGTTAGGACATCTACGAATATTACACATTTTTCTTTGGTGTATGGATCCGATTAAGTACTTTCTTTGGAGATCCAGATTCTGCCATTACGAGTTGCATTAGCAACTAAAATGACACAGGAAGAGAAATATTGGCAAAGACTCCCAGAATTGGAAGCTCTTGATGATAAGTGTCTAGAAACACAACAGAGTATTCATCTTTATCAAGCTTTAATTCCTAAAACTTTAATAAAAAGGTCAAGCTGAGAACTTTCAGCTGAGAACTTTCAAGAAAGGTGATTTGGTTCTTTCAATAAGAAAATCAATCAAAACCAATCAAAAGTTCAAAGAAAAGTTCCAGTCACAATGAGAAGGACCTTTTGTCATTGACACAGTCTATTCGAATGGTGCATATCGATTGGCAAAGCCAAACGGTGATAAGATTATGATGCTGATTAATGAGAAATTTCAGAAAAATATTATTCTTAATGTAATATTCAAGAAATTCATCACAGAAGTACCCATCACCCTCTCTTCTTGTAGTTTGCTCTGAAGCACATTCGTAAGGTATTCGACTGTTTGACTTAAGTATTCATCACACCATCATTGTTCGACTTAAGTAATAAAGGGTATGTTCACGACCGTGCTCATTATATTGAGCGAGCAACACTCCTAACGCGTTATCCATGGCCCTTACATATATAAGGAATGGTCGTTTAGGGACAGGTGCCATAAGGACGGAGGTTTCGTAAGGTATTCTTTAAGGTCATCAAACGCCTGTTGTTATGCCTCGTCCCATACGAAGGAAACCCCCTTTTTCATTAGTCTAGAGAATGGCTGGCATCGTCCGATAAGTTGGAGATAAAGTGCCAGATGTAAGCCAGTTTTCCTTGTAATCCCCTCAACTCTTTAAGGTTGTGGGGAGGTGGCATCTCCTTGATTGCTTTTACCTTTTCGGGATCAAGAAAAATTCCTTTCGATGTAATTATAAAGCCAAGAAATTTCCCGCTGGACACCCCCATGAAGGACTTAGCGGGATTCATCTTCAAGTGATGTCTTCGCATAAGATTGAAGACTGCTCTTAGATCCCGACGATGGTCTTCTTTGTTTTTGCTTTTGACCACCAAATCATCTACCTAACACTCCACTGTTTTGCGCAGATGTTCTTTGAATATAATGCTCATTGCACGTTGATAGGTGGCACCGGCATTTTTCAATGCAAAGGGCATTACTATATAACAGTACACCCCCAACGGCGTTCTAAAAGCCGTGTGCTTTTCATCGTCTGGGTGCATTTTAATCTGATTGTAGCCTGAGAAGTCATCCATAAAGAGCATCCTCTGGTAACCGCAGGTATTGTCAATCATTACATCGGTAATCGGGAGTGTAAACTCATCCTTAGGGCATGCAACGTTTAGATCCCGAAAATCGATGCATATTCAGATCTTGCCATTCTTCTTACGAACTGGTACTATATTGGCTATCCAATCAGGATGTTGTTCTTCACGAATAAATCCTGATTTTATGAGCTTATTAACCTCAGCGCCTCCATCAATTCCAGTCGAAAACGCCCTTGCTGTTATTTGACTGGCTTGGCGTCTTCTTTAATATTTAACCGGTGCATGGCAATCTGAGGATCAAGTCCAGGTATATCTTCATAGCTCCATGCAAACACGTCTATATATTCCTTATTAAGGGATATAAGTTCTTCATTTTCTAAGGGAGTTAATGTGTCGCTTATGAAAATGGATTTCGGATTCTCTTCCGTTCCCATGTTAATTTGTACTAGCTTATCTTCTGTGGGTGGGTCACGCTGTTCAAACAGACATCCCAGAGAGTATCCATGTGTTTAGCCCAAGAATCATCCTGAACATCAATTGGTTCCTCGTCACTTTCTAGTGCGGCTGAAACTATATTTGCTGTTAGAGATTAAAACCAGGTGTCAGTACTAAGATCCGAATCATGATCAAACGGATATAAATCTTCATCGGTCGAAGAGCTTTTTTCGTATTTGTATGGTGGTGAGGGAGGAGTAGATACATAGCCCAACCCCCTTCGAGTTTTCTAATAATAATCTGGGCTCTTCCCCCTTGGTCTAAATGAGGGTATGAGATTTCTCCGCCCTTTCCCAAAGTTTAATCCCTGTTTTTGGGTGAAATTATAGCCCATCTTTTCCATCATTCGCCGGGATTTCTGCTCGTATAAGTGAAATTGGAGTGATGTTTGTTCATCACTTTCACTACTTTGTCTTTGGTTAGGCGACGCGATCACTTTGCCAAAAATAATTGGTTTTTGAGATACCTGTCATGGAGGCACTTCAAAGAAGTAATCTCATCCTTTTGTTATTTTAGACTGAGAGATGAGGGATGACTTGATTGGCAAATGATATACAGCCAGAACTTCAAGTTCGGACAAGTCATCCGCCTCGGTGGAAGTACAAGATGGCTCAGACTATGTAGCAACAGCAAGCTCGTAGACTAATTTTATATTTTCATTAATAATCCACTCATCCGCTACTACATCAGTTACATTATTATCAAAATTCACATTAAAATTTATGTGAGGGTTTATCTCATAGTCACCCCCATCATCCTTTTCTGGAGATTCGTATTCAGTGTTTGCCTCATTTCCGATGTCGTCTGGTTCTTGAGGCTCTTTGCGGTTGTTATTAGGGTCTTCATGGGCTGGCTTGTAGAGTATAGCATCAGTGAAGTAATTTTCTAACCCCTTGAATGGCTGCTTGTCTGTAACTAGCGTCCGGACTTCTCCTTGTTCATCACAGTACTTCATACATTGATGGAGAGTCGATGGGACTATCATATAGGCATGGATCCATGGTCGCCCCAATAGGATGTTATAAGATGTGTCTGCGTCTATAACGTAGCATGTGACTTTTGTCCTCAAATCTCCGATTTGACATCGAAGTCAGATCTTCCCGAGGGGACAACTATCGTTAGAATTGAACTCGTGTATCGTAGTATTTGTTGGTGTCAAATGATGGGGCAAAATTCCCAATAGCTACATCAATCTTCTAGGAATGACGCTTAATGCAGACCCGGATCGATTTGAATGCAGTCCACCTTTGTAGATCCGACGTATCCAGTGAAATATAAAGGCCTATTATGCTTTATATTTCTTACCTGAATGTCCTCTGGGGAAAAGGTAATCTGTGGGACCTACCTCCTCACTTGATGACAGCGGGGGCAGGAATCCTGTTCTTCATCGGCTGTCTCGACAATATGTGCTAGGAACGACTCAGCGTCTGCCAAAGCCTCTCTTAATACTTCACGAGTTGATTTTGATAATCGAAACAACTTGTAAAGCGTGACTCGAGCTGGGATATTTGCCAGCTGGGCTATTATGTCAAATTTAAACGGAGCATCCTTGATCTCTTTGTCCTTTATAAGATTTTTCTGGAAACGAAGCCCTTTTTGTTTTGCAGGCTTCACGAGTTCCTCATATATATCCTTCGAGTCTACTCTGGTGTAGTCTTTGAGATATGCTTTACCGGATCGAGTGCCGGAGGGATCTGCCTCATCTTGGTGAGTGGCCATAGTTTCGGCCTCCTCTTTAGAGTCTATGAATACTCCTGTAACTATGTATTCGTCTTTTATTTTTACAAAAATAGTATTACTAGTCCGCTTTTTTCTCTGGCTCCCTAAGGCGGTCCATTGTTCATCCTGCAATAAATTAGGTTGGACCCACATGACTTCCCATCTTTGTGTAGTTACGGGGACAAGTCCTTTCTGTGCTCTTTCATGTGGGTCATGATTTTTCATGACCAGTTTCCCTTCTGGTATCGGAGTTACTCCTGTAGGGAACTCATGGGTCCCTACCACTAGGGTTGCCATATTAGTAGTGACTTTCTTCTGTTCCTTTTTCAGTGTTAGGACTTCAGCCTCTATCAATGCTTGGATCCTATTCTTCAGATGGTAACAGTCTTTGGTAGGGTGTCCAACATTCCTGTGGTAGAGACAATAGTTGGGGTCGTTGGTTTTACCAGCGTCCTTCGATTTTCTATTTTCTGAAAGTTTCAACATTTCCTTCTTAAGGAGCAGATGGAAGAGTGTAGGCGTCTGTTCTGCCTTAAAGGTATAGGTCCTCTCTTATTGGGGCCTATTTTGTCTTGTATCCTTCTGATTTTGGGTCTTCATGTTTGGAGAATTTGTCTTTTGTGGAACGGCATCTGATGCCATTACCGCTTTCCCCTCATTCTTATTGTTGTTTTGCGTATGCGGCCTATTGTTTCCAAGATTCCTTGCTCCACATGATTCTTCGACTCGACGGATCAAGTCTTCAGCTTGCTTCCCCTGTTTAAGTAAATCATTCCAAGTCTTAAACTCTACGGCTCCCATTTTTAAGAGCACGTTAGTCTTGGAGTTATGCCTGCAAGTTTTCACCAGAGTTTCCTAGACTATTCCGTGTTTTCAATACACAGACTTCTCCCAGAACCTTTCTATAAAGTCCTTCACCATTTCTTGTTCCTCTTGCTTTGTTGCAAGGAGGGAATGAACCGATATTTCAGTATCATCCTCGAAGAAATGTGCGAGAAAGTGTCTCTCAATGTCATACCAGGTATTGATAGTACCTGGGGGCAACTGCATAAACTATGTGAAGGCAGGCCCTCGCAAGGTACTTGCAAATAGCTTGGTCATTACTGGGTCATTGCCCATCAAATACTCTGCTTGGGACAAAAAATAGTAGATATGCTGACTCGGAGATCCTTTCCCATCGTATGGCTCCAACTTGAGCAGTTTGTACTTCTCAGGGTACGGTGCCAGATCCCATTCAGGAGGGTATAGTCTTGAAACCCCTGATTCCTTCAGTTCCTTCTTATGCATCAAGGCATCAAGTTAGCTTTGTAATTTCTCAATTTTCTCTTCATGAGGGTCATGGAAAGAATATTTATCGTCGTCCTCATGTGCCGAGTACGCCTTTTCTTCTTTATCTTCTTCATTTATCTTTTCCTTTTATTTCTTTGGTGGTGATTCTGAAGAACTTTTGGCCTTATGTTCGACTATTTTTTAGGTGTTTTTGACCACCTTTAAGGGCATCGTTTTGAGATCCTCGATCATTTTTTGTTGATCTTGGATAATCTGTTCTTGTGCCTCCAATCCTTGATCGATATCGTCAGATTTGTATATCATATATGATGTTGATTTCTGCAATTTAGATGACGCCGAAGAACGAGGAGAAGTTATGACCGAGTTGTCACTGTCATCGTTATAAGAACCTTTTATAAGTCTCTTATAGTTTCGGGGTGGGACAACGCCTGATTTAAGTCAAGTCAGATGATGAGGTTCTTCATTACTTGATTCTGAATCATCATCCCTTTCTACAACTTTCTTCCCCTTTCTGACTATATTAGAAGTTACAATTCTCCATTCTTTTTCTAGAGGAGTACTTTTTTGTTTTTTTTTGAAGGATTTTTGTCCGACTCAGTTGATCAGTCGAACACCGATACTCTGTTCTTACTGCAGCAACAGTTATTCATCACTGCAGATACTGCCGTCATAAGTTGCTCGCAATGACAAGTAGGATCCGACTAAACTTGATTTATACTCCTTTTCTTGGTTAAGTATTCTTTGAGATCGGTGGCCTTGAATACGGAATTATGGGGCCCATTCATCTGTTGAGAGCGTCCAGGGGCCCACTGGAGCTTCTTGGAATTATTAGTATCAAGTGCGATTATCAACCATGATTTTATATTCGGATTGATTTACGCGGAGCTGAGAACTAGCTTCACGTTCTAGCACGCGAAGCTGAGAAGTAGCTTCGCGTTTTGATACACGGGGCTGAATAATAGCTTCGCTTTTTTGTACGCTAGCCTCGTGTTTTACGCTGGATTAGCGTTTCTGCAAAAGTTTAACTTCTGGAATATTAGCGTCGCGTGGAAGAAAATTCTTGCACGCTGGCTTATTCTTGCGATTTACGCAAGTCATATATTTGCGTTTAATGCGATTTTTGTGATTAACGCAAGTCTGAAAACCATCTTCGCGATTTATGCGAAGGTAAGGAATTTTGCGATTAACGCAAGTCTCACTGGCTTCGCGTTTTACCTAAGCTCAGTGTTAGCTTCACGTGGAGAATCACCATCGCTCTATCAGTATTTTATCCTCGCGATTAACGCGAGCTTCTCTGATTTTAAGTACAGATAAAATAGTCTTGCGTGGAGAATCACACGCTGGCTTGTCCTTGCGATTAACGCAAGTTGCAGTTTCGCGTTTAACGCGATACTGACTGGTCTTGCGATTAACGCAAGCTAGTTCACGAGGCATTGTAGCCTCGCGTTTTACTGCTTGATTAGTTTCGCGTTTAACGCGGGCTTTGAGGGCTTTTCACCTAGCTCTCCGATTTCGGTTTCGGAGTTGGGTTCTAGTCAATCCAGTTCCCGAGCCTTCTTCGGCAGTAGAGAGGTCATTCTCTGCTAGGGTTTTTTGCCCAAACGACGGCTTTATGGCCGCAGTCTCCAAGGGTCCCCGATTAATGGTGGATTCCCGATTACCCAATTTACGGGTATTGGAGCGCATGCGAGATAGCGCCGTGTTTCGGTCAGGTTACCTAACTCGAAAGAGAGATACTCCTCATACTTCTGCTGGTCGATCTCAACGACGAGCATATTAACATTGGATCCGATCCTTTCGACGTCAGATTGCGCTACGATCTCTTTTACGGTGAAAGAGACTTCTCCCACTTTGGTCGCTAGTTTGTTCTCAGTAAACTTTTTGCTTCCTTCCATTGAATATGTTAAGTATCATATTATGCATTTTTCCTCCTATATTTTATCTATATTTATATATAAATAATTGCTACTCGGGTATATTTAGTGTGTTTTTATAGGTAACAAAGGTTTCACAAGTAAAAGAAGAAGAAGATGCAAATTTATCAAGAATATGAGCAAAGAAAATTAACTAAGGCGAAAACCGACACTCAAGTGCAGTAGTAGCAATTTCAAGAGTATCTTCGGTGAAGATAATGTTTGAACTGGAAAATTTTATGTAGGGAACATTTATAGAGCTCAAAATTATCTTCGAAACAAATCTAAGAACAGCTTAATCCGAGTTCATATGCAAAAGTTATGACTATTTTACTGAGGCACTACAGAGTAAAAAATTCGATCCAGCGGGCTACGGGTTTATTGAACTTAATTTCGGATTTTGGATCCGAAAATTAGCATTTTATGCCATCTAATCTCAACCGTTGGTTTGTAATACCTATGGATTGAATTAAAATTATATATCTTGAGATTAGTTTGTATTGGATTAGAATCATATCTTTTGTATTGAGTTTGAGTAGAAGTAGAATTGTATTTGGATTATAAATACCCTATGAATCCTTGTAAATTAGAGAGAGCTTTTTAGGTGTACATTTAGATGTAATTTTTATTAATAAAATTAGAGTTTTGCTGAAGGAGTGGCGGCCACAATGCCATGCTCCAGTGGTAAGTCATTGCTTTTAATTTTTTATTTGCTTTTTAGATAGAGTTAATTGCTTTCTAGTATAGATTTATTCGCTTTCCAGATTATATTTTATTGTGTTCTTGAATAAAAATTTGATTTTGCTTATTAAAAATATGAGTAGCTAATTAGTTTAACTGTAGGATGTAGATGAAGTTAGGATCCACCAAGTAATTGTTTTCTAATATTTTTCTTCTTAAATAAAATAAATAAAGACATGATTTTTCTATAAAAAGATTAAAATACAAGAACTCGATGATTAAGACTTTGATAGGTTGTACTTGAATTAGGTTTCTTGATAGCCTATGCTTAATTAAGGTTTGGGGTTGTTGATTCTATCTTTTTTATTGAATTATCTAAAGATTTAGTTTGTTTTTATGAAAAGTAGTATTTTTAATGAGTTATGCTTGCACACCACTTGATAGCTCATTCTTAGGGCACTTTAAATAAAAATTAAACTAAAAAGATCGAATTTTTATGATAGAAGAAGATAATCGAAGTAAGAATATGGTTGGAAATTAGTGGAATCTAGATCATAGGCTATTTAGATTAACCCAAGTTCAAACTAGAATCTTTGTTTAGTTCGTTAGACTAAGAAAAGAGTAAGGAACGCAAAAACACTTTAGATCCCTGTGGGACGACCTGTACAGTGCTACACTGACACTGTGCGCTTGCAGTATATATCACATCAAGTTTTTGGCGCCGTTGCCGGAGATCGACGATATTTTTCTTGCTTTTTCTAACGTTTTACGAGATTAATAGTGTGTGTTGAGTGTACAGGGACTAGAAAGTACAGATACAGGAAATGAAACAGGACGAGCTAAGCGTTTTGAGTGCACACTAAAAAGTAGAGAGCCAAATTCTTTCTTTGGGATGCTAATTAGCGGTATATACCACTATTTGGCAGTACTTAAGGTACGAAACGCCACAAAATTTTCCTAATATCTGTATTTCGTGTCTATGGTTCAGTAAAAAAATACAAAAAAAATTAATCTTTTATTTTTATTTCTTTTCCATCTCTCTCCCTCTCCAACTTTTTCAAAAAAAAAAAATAATTTAAAAAAATGTTTCAAAATCAAACTCGTTGCTATCATTGTCGTGATCCATATCATAATTATTATCAGTATCCATGGATAGGAAGTTCGCTAGAACTAAGTCATAATCAAATTCACAACACATATAATGAACCTACAAGCGCTTTTTATATACAAAATTACAATTATGAATGGATGAATAATTCTAATTTTGCATATAATCAAGAGCCATACCAAGAGAGTTCTCCATCTGATCCTCTCTTTATGGGCTATTCATCTTTATGTTCTACATTCAATCATAAATAAGATATTCAATTGAACATGTTAGATGAAAGATTAAAAAGATCAGAAGCAAAATATGCATGTCATGAGAATTTACCTACAATCACTTAATATCTGTCATCAAATATATATACGGATCCATCACATTCATCTTCAAATTTCACTCATGATCTCAAGATGCAATCATTTGAAGAAAATAAGGAAAATCACAATCATGAGTCTGAGGAACGAAAACGTAGAATTGAGGAAGTTATAGAAGGTTTGCTAAAATCATCCTCTCAAAATTCATCATCTAAAACTGCAGCTTGTATGGAAGATCTTCTCAAAGCGATTTCTCAAACTAAACTTTTTGGAGATCAACCATCTAATAATTTGAACATATCTGACTCCAATGAATAACCACTTCAGTCATCTTTTGAAGTAGAGATGATTCAAAATGAGTTAAATAATTTTGTGCATGATGAGTCTATAATTCAACATTGTGATCAACCTATTTTAGACAATTGTGAAAATAATTATGATGAAACTGGTGATAAAGAAAATATTTTGCTTGATGATTTATCTTATGGTGAGCTTGCTAGTGACACATTATTATTTGGTTCTTTTGATGGAAATTGTGAAGAAATTTGTGAAGAAGAATTTTTATCTCTTCATAATAACTTGATTAATGATAAGTCCACTAGTATGGCATTTTTTTTTTGAGAATTTTGATGATAGATTTGAAGAAAATTTGCATGACGAGCCCAAAACATTAGAAGAATGGAAAGAATCTCAAAAAGAAGAGGTAATGATACCTGATGATTTGAAAGAGCCCTCCAAAATCGAGCTCATGATTTCACAACACCAAAATGAGTATGTTATTTCACAAGTTAATAAAACTAAAATACTTACTAATATGAAAAATACTCGTGGATGAAATATGAATGATGGTAAAGGTACGCTTTCCAACTTCAAAATTTTATTATTGAATAAAAAATAAAGGTAGAAATAAATTGAGAAAAATAAAAAATAAGATGGAGAGATTAAATGCAAAATTAACAAAAAAAATCTAAGTTCATCCATATCAAAACATAAAAAGACACACTATGAGAGTGGAAAGCGATCAAGAGGTCGTAACTGGTTTGAATTTTCTAGTAAATGTACAATTTGTATAATAATTTTCTTATTTATTTTACCACCCTTGATTTGTGTATGAGGGCATACATAAGTTTAGATGTGGGGGAGTGGGTTAGGATTTATTATTATTTATTTTTGTGATTTTAGTTTTTTAGAGTTTTTATTTTATTTTTAGATGATTTTTGGGTTTTTTTATTTTACACTTTGGCTAGTTTTTATTGTAACTAACTAAAAAAAAAAACAAAAACTGAAAAAATTAAAAAAAAATAAAACTAACTGAAAAAAATAAACAAAAACTGGAAAAAAATTTAAAAATAAATAAAAAATTAACAACAAATTTTTGTATTTTTATCAATAGATCAACCTAATTACATATAAAGGAACAAATTTAGATTTGAAATTGGATAGGAGAGTAGATTGAACGATACACTTTAAATTTTATGAATAAAAAATTAAAATCTGAAAAATAAATACCGCTAACAGTAGTTTTGAGGCAACTATACATCTATTTTTTACTTCACAATAGTTTATTAGGTTAAGAATAAAGATGATAACGATTGAGTAACTCTTCTCTCTCTAAACAAAAAAAAGAAAAAAAAGAAAAAAGAAAAAAAAGTGAGAATAAAACAATGGGGTGAGCCTGGTATTAAGGCAATAGTCTCGAGAGTGATAAAATAATGGGGTGTACCTGGTATTAAGGCAATAGCCTCAAGAGTGAAAAAAAAAGAGTATGATCTGAGTAATCGGGTACTTTGCACCTAAGTAAGTATAAATATTCGCATGAAAAGTAAAATATTCTAAAAAAAGAAAAAGAAAAGAGTATGAACCGAGTAATCGGGTATGTTGCGCCTAAGCAAGCGTGAATATTCACATGAAAGGTGAAATATTCTTAAAAAAAGAAAAGAAAAAAAAAGAACAAAAAAAAAGAAAAAAATTGTTATGAGAAAAGAGATTAATCATGAGTTAGAGTTGGAGTCTAAGACCGAAGTAGACTATCACACGTGCACGTAGATATATAGGAGTCAATGGATTATCTGTTAGTAGGTATTGAAAGATAGAATTTAAATTTTTGATTAAAATGATAAGTGTATCTGATATGATGCTCGATTTGAAAATTGATAATCTAAATGCGTTCTTGAGTTTGTATATTAGTGAGATTAATTGATGAAAATATTATAAAAAAAAGTTTTTCCTTTTTTTGTATAAAATTTTTACTTTTCTTATTTTTTGGTTATCCTTTTTTCTTTCTTTATTTCTTAATATATTTTCTTCATAAATTTTGTGGGTATATTCACTGCAAATCCTCACGAGACACAACTCGTCCACTAGGGTAACCTATGAGTTTAAAGACTTGTTGCACGTGCTAAGTGCAATCATGATTCCTGCAAAAGTGAGTTAGGATTTTTATTTCTCTTTTAGGTTTAGATTTTGCTCGAGAACTAGTAAAAGATAGGTGTGGGGGTGTGATAAGTATCATATTATGCATTTTTCCTTCTATATTTTATCTATATTTATATATAAATAATTGCTACTTGTGTATATTTAGTGTGTTTTTATAGGCAACAAAGGTTTCACAAGTAAAAGAAGAAGATGCAAATTTATCAAGAATATGAGTAAAAAAAGTTAACTAAGGTGAAAACCGACACTCAAGTGCAGCAGTAGCAACTTCAAAAGTATTTTCGGTGAAGATTTACAACGAAAGTGAATAAGAAAAGAACAAACGAGAGGATTTATAATTATCGCTCTCTTTTACAATATAGAGGTGTTCTCGCAGCGATGGGATCTATCGAATAGCTCTTTTGGACGATCTGACGTCGATGGTCTTCTTACTAGACGAAGATATCAGCCGACTTCTTGATCTTTCTCTGGTTTTCGTTCAAGACTCTCACGCGTAACTTGAACTCTTTTAATGCTCGAAAAGATCCCCTAAGGCTTCCTCAAGAGGGTATTTATAGCCTTGGGCTAATATGAGAGTTTCTATTTAAATAGAATTTGTATTCATCAAGGATTCTAATCAAATATTTAATATTGATTTAAATCTCTTGATTTGCAATTCTGATTGGACTCAATTTGGGTATTGGATAAGCCCAAATTTTAATCACAATCAATTTATGATTTTGGTTA
The DNA here is from genome assembly GCA_036321105.1 of Dracaena cambodiana. Taxonomy (NCBI): domain Eukaryota; kingdom Viridiplantae; phylum Streptophyta; class Magnoliopsida; order Asparagales; family Asparagaceae; genus Dracaena; species Dracaena cambodiana. The sequence goes on along the minus strand of JAYEPQ010000004.1, from coordinate 55,899,654 downwards.
TCTGCTCACGCGGAGCTAATCGCGTCAAAACGTGGTGCTAGAAAATCAGAACGCGGAGCTATTGATTAGCTCCGCGTTTTATTCAAACGCAAGGCTAAGTAGCCAAATGCAGAGCTACAGAGTTAGCTCCGCATTCTGTCTGGAAAATTCTTTTTTACTTAGAAATTTTCACTACCAACACCGTTCTATTCAAAATTTTAAATTGATAAAATTTTTATTTTCAATTTTAAATTTTAAATATGACGAGCTAAAAATTGGCTTTGGACTCATCCATGCTCATCTCTATCCATATGTAAACTAATAACTAATGTTATTTGCTTCGTCAGCCACGTAGGTGGATAGGAAAATATACTGCACAAAGAAATAAAATATCTCTTACCTTCTCTCCCTTAATTTGCTTTACAAAAAAACAAAAATGCAAAGTGTGCGTATATTACCTCAAATAATGAAATATAATATACATGTCTCACGATTATTCCTTAAAAAAGGGAATATCATATGTGAAGCTATAAGATACAACTAATGATCTGAATAGATGGACAATAAATAAAGTAAAATACAAATATAATCAGGAAAACGAACAATGTTATTGCCATTAACAAGCATACTACTGTTAAGGTATTTTATTTTTTTTAACTCATATTATTTATTACTGGGGCAGACCGGTCAATTCCACTGGGGCTGACTTTTCTACCAACATGGAAACTCTAAATGCGGGCCAAATTGTTACATGGTGAGCACACCACACACCCTACAGTAAAGTCATCTACAACATAGGGGAAGAATGGTGCTCACTAAGTCAAGTCTGGTGGGCATTTAGAATTTCCCCTCCCAAAAAACCCTGTCTTGCCAAACAAAGATTTTTCCAATTTGTAAAAAGTTCTGAACTTAACTTTTAGTAGGGATTCAATTTAGATAATATTATCAAAAATATACGTGTGAATGAGTTTGACTTAAAAAAAAAAAAAAATTTCCCCTCCTTACAACCCCAACTGCCAAATGGAGAATTTCTCCTCCCAACAACCCCGCCTACCAAATGGAAATTCTAAATGCCCACCAGACTTGACAAAGTGAGCATCATTTTCTCCTATTTTGTAAATCACTTTACTATAAGATGTGCTGCTCACTGAGTAAAAAATGTGGTGCACTTAAAATATCGCTTTCCAAACCTTCAATATATAAACATGAGTAGATCTCTTGACACTTCATCGAAAACCAATCATGGACTCAACTCCCGACCAGCACAAGTACTCTGCTGCATCATCGGACGAGGAGGAGGCTGCGGCCTTCGCCCAAGCTAACACAGTGGCTGCAAGCTATGCGGTTTCGATGACTTTGAAGGCTGTGATCGAGCTTGGCATTCTCGATGTCATTGACAGTGCCGGGCCTGGCTGCCAGCTCTCGGCCGCTGATATTTCGGACAGGACCTCCACGGCTAACCCGCAGGGTCCGGCTGTTCTTGACCGGATGCTGAGGTTCTTGGCGAGCAGCTCGATTCTGACTTGCTCGGTGGTCGAGGCGGTTGACGGCCGTCTCGAGAGGCGGTATGGGCTTACGCGGATGTGCAAGTTCTTTGTGAATAGGGGAGATGGAGCCGCCATTGCTCCTCTGATGCTGATGGATGTGGACAAGGTTTTTCTCGATAGTTGGTAAGGTGTAAATTTCTGGCTTAGTTAATAAGGTTGTTCCGTTTAATTTTTCTGACAATATGATCGACAATATGATCGGCATAGTGCATCCGCGTGCGTAATGGAGGTTTAGTTTTGTTAAATTCAAGTCTCGGGGGCAAAAAAAATAAAAAATAAAAAATAAAAAATAACTGTCTGCAAAGTTGGATGATTATTTGGGTTCTTTCTATTTTCTGAAAGAGGAAACTCAGAAAATTAGAAATCATGAGGAATTCGATATTATAAGCAACATAAATTCGATGGTCTCAATTATAATTTTGAGAGCTAATAATGATCGAGCCACAATTTGATAAATTGTTCTCAAGGCTTGATATTGATTATGTTCTTAATTTTTTTTAAATAATGAGAGAAAAAAATGTCTATAAGGTACAAAAATAACTAGGGGTGGCAATCGGACTGTGCCTGGCATGGCTCAGGCATGGCCAGGTGCAGGCACGGGCATGCCGTGCCTGGCATGGCACATCCACAGTATTGGACTTGTCATGCCAATGCCATGCCTTAGGCTCGGCACGCCTGCACAGGCGCAGGCCCAGGCATGGCACGCCTGCACGGCTCGCCGAGCACGTGCCGTTTCCGTGCCTGGCCATGCCGGCCCGGATTTTTTTTAAAATTTACAATTTTGGTTAATAAGCTAGTTAAGTTAATTAGTTAACTTAATTAAGTAAATTTAGTTAGTTTTAACAAGTAAAAAAGATTTTGAAAATGACATTTTATTATATAGAATCTCATTACATTAACAAAATAACTCTATAAATCTCTTTGAAAATCATATAAAATCCGAAAAGTGGGGAGGGGACCCTAGTCGTCACCGTTAACTTATTCTTAGTATTTTTTTTTCCAAGAGATGTGAGTTTTAAAAAATTACATGATAAAAAATTACAATTGTAGAATTCGAATGACAAAAATTACAATTGTGAAAAGGAAAAAAAAAAAACAAGAAGACTTAATAATGTAGAAGCCTTTAATTTTCATTCTTTATCGGGTGAGTTCTCTTGCTCCAATTTGTTAGATCTTTCTTGATTTCTTTGTTCAGTATCGAGCCAGTCCTTAAAGCAAACACACATCTCTAATGTGTTTGTTGTTATTGAGCTCCTTCACTCCGTTAGCACTCTACCACCAGCTAAAAGCAGACTCCAATGCTATTGTGAACACCAGTGGGGTTAGTAAATTACGGACCATGTTGGAAAATTTGCAATTTTTTTTTTTGCTAAACCCCCAACAGCTACTTTAATAGCCGTCGTAGCCATTGGTGGGCTCTGTGAAAAAATTTTTTGCAAAACCCACCCTCCAACAGCTATAAACGGCCTTTTTAAAAAACAAAAAACTCATGTCGTCCCATGCCCCAGCACGGCACGGCACGATCGTGCGAAAACAGGCCGGCAGGCCCGACCACCCCGGCTCGGCCCTAGGCGTGTCGTGCCTGGCTCGGCATGCCACCCCGGTTCGGGCCATGTCCGGCAGACCGTCCTGCACATTTGTCACTCCAAAAATAACAACTGACATGTTAGAGATGAAGACCCAATTTTTGCAGACGGATTGGAGGATTTTAGAGTGTTAGTTGGAGGATTTTAGAGTGTTAGTTGGTAGAGACAAGATAAAGTCGGTATCAGAGACAAAAGGGTGTTGGCAAAAGATGGAGTTGAAGTAGATAGACTTGTAAATCTAAGGGACACGAATCTAATTATATAAAAAAATTGGTGAGGGTGAACCGTTGTCAGCCGCTGGCATAAGGAGAGGTTCAACTTCAACCCTTGTTCGTGGAGATTTTTTAAATCTCAACTTCATTTTTCTTATGGGGGCAGCCATCTTCATCTTGCTTCTCTTTTAACTCTTGAGAATCTTTTAAATACTTCTCCATTCATAATACGAGTTTTCATATTTTTTGTAATTTCTTAAACTATGTAAAATATTTTTCTTTTTTTTACGGTAAAACGGCGGGATGTAACCCTCCGTCTTCCATTAAAGAGATAATAACAGAACATACATAGTTTTAGGCCCAAAAAAATATGACCCTGATAAAGTTACATGTCAAATTTCTTAAATAAAACTATATAAAAAGCGCAAAATGATAAACTGAGTAGAAGTACAAAGATCCTGTGTGTAAAAGATGGACCAGTCGCCTATCTACCAACCATTGAACGAAAGATGACTCGGATTGGAAACTCAAATGATAATACCGTTCATATTTATTCATATTTTGGACTCAGAAACATGTACAAATGTGTACTAGTTTTGGGGACAGTTATAACAACGTCTTAAACTGTCACTTATTTGTGAGTAAAGATGAGAATGGATAAGTTGAGGAGTTAGTCCTTAGTTCGTTCTATTCAAAATTTTAAAATAAAATAAAAATTAAAAAATTGAGTTTTAATCAAAATTTTGAATCGGACAAGTCAAAAACTAGCTAGTTTTTGAATCCGTCCATTCCCATCAATTTCTACTTGTAAGAACACAAAGATAATACAAAAAGTAGTCTTCTATTCTATCTAAATGTCTCTGTCGAGAACTACTTAGTTGCCATCTTCTGCAGGCAAGAACTAAAGTATGCATTCCTAGATGGGGTGATTCCATTCCGGAAGGCCCATGGAATGAATGTATTTGAATACCAAGCCATCGATCAGAGGTTCAACAAGGTCTTCAACAATGGCATGTATTGTGCCTCCAAATTTCTCGTACCGAAGATATTGGCCAGCTACGGCGGCTTCCAAGGCATCGACAAGCTGGTCGACATTGGCGGAGGCACAGGATCCGCACTCCACTGGATTATCTCGATGTTTCCCCACATCAAGGGGATAAATTTTGATCTGCCTCATGTTGTCTCGGAGGCATCTCCTATTCCAGGTTATTTCTCAACTTCTACTTAAAATTTTGTTAGAGTGCTTGAGATTCTTCTTGTAGTGGATGGTAACTCCCTGGCTGGCATACTCATTAATGAGTAAATAACAAAGCATAAATGAGAATTTACTGAAACAACACAATGGAAAAGAGTACATACATATATAGTCTCATATGGAGTCATACAATGAAGTACCACTTCCCACTGGTTCTTAAAAGTTGAACTCAAGGACAGGGATGAGAAAGAGTGAGCCAAAAGATAATATTTGGTACATCTTATTTAAAATTTTAATTAAAAATATAAAATTTTTATTTTTAATTTAAAACTTCGAATTTAAAAGAAACTAGTTCTTAGGCCCACCTATTCTCATCCAACCTTTCGATCGGCCTGCTTCCCAACATGGTAGTGGACATCCATGTCTACATTCTTCCTCCTCAATCATGGGTGCCCTCGTCGGAGGTCCTCTTGAAGCTAGCCTGCTGGCATGTGGTGTCCCTTCGCAAGTATTCTGACCTGAAAAACTTCCTTACCTCTCCAATTTCCAACGAGGATTGTCCATAATTCCCCGTGCCGGGGTTTTATTTCTAATATACTCATGCAACTCCTTCTTAGTTCTTCCTAAGTCGGACGGTCCATCTTCAAATGGTTGCATGTTTAACACATCACTTATTCCGTCTCCATTGCCATCTCATCCTGCTCTTTCTGCTATGGTGAATAACTCCGGAAAAATGTTCTTAGTGGTGAGGACGAGATTCATTCATCTTTTCATAAGCTAATTTCCTTCCCTTTCGCTACTTCAAAAGTCAATACCCATGAAGAACACTTGTTGCAGGAGTTCCTTGTTTTGCCACTCCAACTTTATCCATGGCGTGCATACCTGCCATAGAGTACTACGGAGGAAGTTTTCTTCTTATTTAGACGACCATCCGCCACCAACACCCTAGTTTTATCAGAGCCAGATTAGTGCATTTTACGTCGGCTACTCCCAGCCTTCCTCATGATTATAGTCTGCAAGATTTTGCCAACTCACATGGACGCCTGTTTGAGATTCTTGATTGTGTTGTATTATTGTGTTGTTGTGGATTGCTTGAGTACTGATCCATCATATGACTGTTGTGTTGCAGGTGTGGAACATGTTGGCGGAGATATGTTTGATAGTGTTCCATCTGCAGATGCAATTCTTATGAAGGTAATAGTCATATGTAACTTCTTCCTTCATAAATATTGTACGTAACATCTATGTTCATAGTATATCCCCACATCAGTTTCTTGAAACCTAGTATCCAATTGACAAATGAACATAACATTACTTGGCGGTGGTACTTGCAGTGGATTCTTCATGACTGGAGTGATGAACATTGCTTGAAAATATTGAAAAATTGCTTGCAAGCCATACCAGACTCTGGAAAAGTGATTATTATCGATTTCATCATCCCAGAGATTCCAAGGGCCGATTGGGTAACTCAATTCAAGTTCTTTGCAGACTTGAACATGTTGACTAATTTTGATGGGGGAAAGGAGAGGACTGAAAGGGAGTTTGAGTTATTAGCAAGAGAAGCTGGATTCTCTGCGTTCAAAGTTTTTTCGACAACCTATAGCATTTCGGTGATAGAGCTCCGTAAGTAAGCTGGCAAATTTTACTTGCTTATGTATCTTTGAGTTAGCCTCCATTTAGACTTTGTTTTGCATTTTCTTTTGGGACGTATGAGTAACGTTGTGGACACTTTAATAGTTCGTCCATAAACCATGACATTATGTATTTTGTTCTGTAATGCCTTATTAAGGAAATAAGAGAGCTATTGTTTGTCATAATGACGTTGAAATTTTTTTACCTTGTATGATTTCTGCCTGTGTTTGCAAATTGTATAAGAATTGGTAAAATTTTACCTTTTGTAATTTTTGCACAAGTTGCTTGGGTTATGGACGTATGCAAGAGCTACGACAGCTAATATTTTTACTCAAATAAAATAAAATAAAACATTATGACTAGAGTGAGTGATTAATTGTTGATTTCCACACAAATCTCTTAGTAATTAAATCCTTTTGCTCGTTTACATCAATTATTATTAGAAAGTTAAATATGTGAAATAGATTTGGAAAGCAACTTATGTCCTATATATGTCAATAGGCCTAAAGAATGAAAAAGCTAAACTAGTAATCAGTGAAATCAGCGATACGATGTGTTCGAATATTGGTCCACATTAGCGAATGGTCGTATATTAATCTTCAATGCATGCATTTATTTTCTTCTAACACAAGAACAAGGTATCGTTACAATCTCATGAGAAGTTCGAGGTTCATGATATTGTTAGATTTGCGCCATGCATGCATCCAATTGAGCATCTAAATAGCTATCACAGCGAAAGGACTACTTCATGTCCAGCTGGGTGATAAGGAATCACAATAAATTCCAATTGTACTTGGGCTAAATAGAGAGTTTTCAATTTGATATGGCTCATCAAAGACAAGAATATTACAATCTTATTAGGATTCAACTGGGGTGTATGTGCGATTACTGTATATGAGCCGCCAGTTTAGATAAGTTACGTAAGTCTGCAGCGAAAAAGTAATAATTTTATTTTTTTTTCTCAAATATTTTTTAAAAATCATAATCTCCACATCCTTAGTTTTTATAAGATCAAATTTTAAGGATTTTGAAGTTTTTTTTTCTGATCATCAAATAGAAACAAAATGTTTTATTCATTTAAAACTGCTAACTTATTGTTAATTTAATGAAAGATCAAATCAAAACTAAAACCCAAGAAATTGGATATGGTTGAACCCTAGGGAGTCGAGATCATAATCCAAAAGAAATTTTGTAAATAATTTTTGGGAGATAATGGAAATGGACTGCGGTTCAGATAATTTACGTGAAACAGTGGCTCATTTCCGTTATTCTCTTTTATATGTGTGTATATGTGTATATATGTATGCATGTGTGTGTTGGGGGGGGTGGGGGAAGGGGGGGGGGGGGTGTGATACTGTACATTTCATGAGTTTTTATTCTTTTATTAAGTGGCTACAAAATATTATATTTACCAAAAATCATTAATTTTGTAGTTTTTTTTTTCGTGTGTGTGGGTGGGTGTTTTTTTTTTTTTTTTTTTTTTTTGGGGGGGGGGGGGGGGGGGGGGGTGGGGGCGAGAAGGTGTTTGACAAGTTTTCTGCTGGAGGAGGAAATTTTCCAACATTTTGGGGTGGTGAACTTGAATCGGGTCATACAAAGTGGATAGTCTATGTTACAACACTAAATTTTAATCTAACCATATAGATGTGATTGATTATATATAAATACAAACATTCATAAGATTTAATGAGGTTTTAGTCATGGAACAAGACCATACAAATTGCATGGCTTAAAATTACACAATGAGCAAGCATTTTGTTACTTGTAAGGTTTTGATCCATGTGTGAAATTTTCTTTAAGCATATGATCTTTTCAGTGCTTAGGCTATTTAGGCACAAACCACATCCACACAGTTGGGTTTCAAAATTTGCTGCTCACCATCCTATAGTGTCCACAAGATAGAATTTGAGCTCAAAACATATATGGTTATGGAAGATTGACTAGGCTACTGCCAAAAAGATTTGAAACTTGATCCAATCAACTGGAAACTATAGGTTCGATTATAAAATTAAAATCCACGAGAATGTGACTTATGATGATTAATTAGTCTAACTACAGAAAATAATATGATTTAAGGAAGTAACCCATTGACCAAGACCTTAGAAAATGACTGGCTTAAAAAAACTTGGTTAACATAAATATAGTACGGTCATAATTCATGGGCAAAATATCTCTAAATCATGTAATTTTTTGTGCTATGGCTATTTAGATATAATAACAAAAACATCCGCAACGCTAGATTTTATTGCGGATTGCATAATCAGTAGGTTTTCACTTGATAGGATCAAGTTTCAAATTCTACCAATATAGCCTACACTAAAAGCAGAGAATTTTTCAACAAAGAAAGAAGAAATCTAATTACAGAATTTTTTGCTGGATTTTATAGATATGTCAAGCACAAAATAAACGGAAGTGTTACTATCATTAAAAGGTACCTGTTTCTTTGTGCACTGTTTCCAATTTCCTGCCAAAAAACAATATATTATTTAGGCCACAAAAGGGGAGAAACGTAATTTAGCAAGCGGATGGCTTATTTCATATAGAACTTCAGGAGGATTTAACTAGTCCAGACAAAAGAACAGCGTAAAATATATGCATGGCAAAAAATTGATGTTCAAATGCCACATTTATGGACCCAACAATTGAACTGTGACACAAACATCCAGAGGACTTCATGATGCTGGCAGTATTGGTTTTAGTCTAACCTCTATTAAAAAGCCCTATTATGCATTTAGAAATGGAAATAATTTGGCCTCTCACTTTTATTATTTTAATCAAACAAAAATATTCCTCGTTCAAACAAAGCAATATAACTTCAGAGTTCAAGATTGGATGCGGTCAGAGCTGTATAGCATGGATACTGCATTGGGTCCCTACCCATGTCCAACATGTCTGGGCCATGGATTCCGGTTTGACATGCGCTGGATGTGGTGTCAGCATATTCGATGTTGAAAGGTTCTGAAGGGGGTGGGGATGTGGATTTGGACTCAAAATGGGCCTATTAGTAGCAAATAGGTGATGTTTTGACCAATAGCCCATTAACCCATTACAAAGAAATATAAATACTTGAACAGTCACCATCCTCATCCTGACACCTTCTCAGGCCCTCTTCTGTCTCAGCTTATTCAACAGTGACACCCATCAATAACAAGAAGGTTCTGGCAGCATACGTTGGAGACTTTCGCGATGTTGCAAATCTCCAGCAAGTATGTAGGATAACGATGAAGGATCAGCGGCAAGTATGCAAGTTTTAGCTAATAATCATTTAACTTCATTTTATCTTGATTTGGTCAATGTTTATATTTTAATTTTAGTAGAGCATCTATGGAAAGTAATTTGGTTATTTGGGACTTTCAGGATTTTTTAGAGAATTTATTTAATTTGATTCCTAGGAATTCCATTGGGGACTCTTACTGCAGCAGAAATAAGAATGCTATAATATATGTGTCAAAACACATGAAGGGCCTGTTTGAATCACCGGAAGTACCAAAAGAGCCGGAATCTGGAATCTTGCATCTTGCATCTCGTATTCTATCAGTTTACTTCATGAAGGGCCTGTTTGGTTAATATAAAAAGAATGTGGCTCAACTCCTTTTGGTAGGTAGGGATAACAATAAAAGAAAACTTTTTTTTGGCCTTGTTCCCTGAAATCCAGGAGCACTTCCCATCCAAATTGAGAGGAAGTTAAAATGGGAAGGATGGCAACGCCACAAAGGATCCATAAAATTATCCGGAACATAACTTCCTCTTTACTTCTTGTCAAAACAAAGAGATTAAGTGGTGAAAGTACGTTGTTCCCAGTTTACTTCATGCCAAACAAACATGCCCCAAGAGATAAGATAAAAGTTAAGCGTGTTTATAAGAAATTAAAAGTTATTCCATTAAGGTAAAATGAGGGAAAATCAATTGAAATGGTTTAAGCACGTCCTACGTAGGTCTTTAAGTGCACTATTTAAAGAGATAATAGGATTATAGTTGATGGTGCAGTGAGAAATAGAGGTACGCCTAAGAAAACTTAGCTTGACGCAATTAAGGATTTGAAAGCGCTTAGTTTTATGGAGAAGATGGCCCTTCACAGAAATAAATAGAAGAAAAAGATGCATGTCCTAACCCCAAATTTTTGGGATAAATGTTATTGTTGTCGTTGTTGTATTTGGGGCATTTCATATATAATTGGATTTTGATTTGTTTAATTTACAGTTTTATATGAAAATTTTAACTTTTTTAGTCTTGATCCTCTCATCTAGTGATCCATGTATTCTATAAAATAATGGTTCTTTTATTACAGTTAATTTGGGAATATAGTCATAATTGATAACTGCTTTGTCGGTTACAATGGATTTTGAAGAAAACAGTTTAAGCTCACAACAAATGCCATCTGACCTGCTGCAATCAGAAAGGTAAATCCTCTGTTGATTAACGATAATCATCTATTCATGGATATGGATATCATGCAGGTTTGTCTCACTGATGGCAGCAGTCCAGGTGCTCGTGTTGCCACCCTAGTGTGTTAAAGTCTTTTCTCCAGCCCCATTAAACTTGACTTCAGCTGAACATTGCATGATATGGTGCAAAGCGTCGTGATGATTAATCACATATGTTGTCCCTATCTACATGACTATCTGATGCATTTATCTATAAACTCATGCATGTATTTATATGTTCTATACAACAAAAGAGTGAGAGACATGCTGGTTCCTGATTTTTGTTCTTATTCCATCACTTAGTGCTTACTGAATTGTTTTCAAGATATAATATACCTAGGCTTGAAATAGAAACAATTCTTTAATTTTTTTTAGTTTAGTTTTCTCAAGCACAATTATATGACTCACTTATTAGTAATAAAGGCATGAAAATTTTTACTAAAAATGAAAGAAAGAAAGAAAAAGGGGATGATGCTCTTGCCAGTAAGTTAATGCTCTCCACTCTGCAAATCTCATCAATCTCCTGAGTTTCTAAACTCTGTACTTCTTTAACAATTTTCTGGATTTTCTTCACAAATAACAAATTAGCCTCGATTTCCAAATAAGAAGGTTAAAAATTTGCCAGATGACAGTCTGTTGTGCCAACGGTTAGAATTTCAGGTCTGCTACTTCAGTACAAGGTTATCGGCTAGGTAATCTGACTAAAGCTTTGAAGTTAATCAGATTCCACTGCTAACAAAATTCTTCAAGCATTGAATAATAGACCATATCCGGAGACTGCAAAGCATAAGGAGATATAATTGGTGGTGAACATCTTTTTCCACCTCTATCCATAACAGCTTGCAAATTTGAGAATTTCCTTTCAAATAATTAGAAAAGAATATGATGTTCAATATATAGATATAGGGAGATGCCACAGCAATCACAATTATAACCACAATAAGATTCAAAACATACTGTAACAACAAATAACATATCTTGGTTACCCCAATATGGATGCTAGTAAATGCAAGATTAGGAAAGCAACTGTTTTTTGAAGCGCGTAACTGCAGTGATGGGGGAATGAAACTATAAAATGAATAAACAAAAACCAGACTACCTCCTGCACGATATCCGTCAACAGAGAATGAGTTTCAGATAGAACTTCCTGCATAAAGAAGCTCTGGATTTTCTCAGCAAGGCCAGCCACATCTCCTGCTAGGGCATATGCATCAACTGCCCACACAATATCATTCAACATTAGTTTAAAAAAAAAAAAAGTTATAAAAACAGGAGAAAGATTAAAATTGAATAAAAATAAAATAGGCAAAACATTTTTTGTCACTGCAAGTCCAAACCATTAAACATTATTCTTTTCATATGAATTCTAAAAGAATGTTATACATGTGAAACACCAATGTTCACAAGTACCAGACCGATATTCATAAGGACAAACGAGGCATAACCAATAAATAAAGAATTATGCTAAGAATACAACCTATGTGACAGTATTTGCCAAGGCAGAATATAAGTCGATATTCATAAAAGCCTACTGCGGCTTACTTTTATGCCTTTTTATTCTGGCTTTGGGTTAAATGATGCGTTAAACCAATCACTAAATAATCATGGATTGCAGCAGTAGAAAGAGAAGGTGACTGCCGTGAGAAAGGAGATAAGTCAAGAGGACCTTAATAAAGCTGATAGGAAATGCTGCTGGCCCTGAAATTTGGTATAAAGCATTTGGTGTTGATTTTGTCGTGTCTTGAATTAGGTATCTCAAAACCCTATCATGGCTGAAAAATGGTTTCACTCTGTAGATATTGGTCCCATGGACGTTAGCTACTGCAAATTCTGTGAAAAGTACAAACGATGGATGGAGTTAACATGGAGTAGGAATAAAAATAAACTGAAATGCGGTTAGTTGGACGGGTCCTTTATATTCCAACACAGCCAGAGACTCCCAGTCTCCAATTGAGATCAAAGATTGCTGGACTTTGCACAAACATGGGGCGCCTACATAACAATTGAGTTTTCTAATGATCATCCAAGCAAAATTCTTTTCATATGCATCATGGGACAAGACCAACATTTAATTGAGCAGAGATCTGGTCTGAAGAATAAACCTGATAGTAAAGGAAACAAGGTAGAACCACTAAAAAGTGTGAGGAATTAAACCTAAAAAACAGTAGGAAACTATCCCATGAGCCGGAAAAGAAGTTGACCCAGAGGGGTTATCACTCTGAGATGCAGTCTATGATAGCCTGGAGAATAAAATCATGACAGCATTCCTGCAGATTACCCCATTGTAGTAATTAATAGGCAAAAAATCAAACATATAAACTGTCTGCAAGGACCCAAATGAAGAGACATCCCGAGTCCCAATAAAATGGACCACGTAGAAAACTAGAAGAAGCACAATACAGAAAATACCCCCAAAAAAAAATATTTTAAAACAATTAATATAATATTTTCTTCGATTGAGACAATTTTTTTTTTTTTGAAATAAAAACTGCGGGTGGAAGCCCTCATCGTTCCATTAGCAAGTAGATAACAAAACCATATATAGGATTGCAAAGTTCGATCACTCGTAAGAGTGTTCTCATAGTACATTAGTTTGCAAAAGAAAAAGAAAAAGAAAATATACAAGGAAACCGGAGCAGGTCTTGTCAGGAAGTCTTCTCGTAAAGTCGCAGAGTAAATTCCTTCTCTATGTTGCAGGGTGAATGTTGTGAATCATGTATGGCCAGGAGAGTCCAGATCATCTTCAGAGAATCCCTCTGAGATATGAATTCGCTCATCATCGGAAGGTATATCTGTCCAAAGAGAAAAATCATGCATAATTAAACGGATGCAAGTATTTATGGAGCGAGCAGTAGAACTAAATATTATATTATTTCTTTCCAACCAAATATTCCAACATAAATCTGCAGTTAGGGTTCTGGCCCTGTTTGATGGGTGGCTATTTAAACCTAGTCTATTCCTGATAAAATTTTCCTCCTCCAAGTTTGGGTTGATCCCAAGAATTCTCGCACAGTATATCCAGAGATGATAAGCGAAGTTACAGTTCAGCAGTAAATGGTTGGTAGACTCTCCAGTTTTGCTACACCAGAACACAGAAGTTTGGGCCTGACCAGCCACGTTTTTGTAGTACTGGCCATATGAGGAGGGCATTTCTATGAGTTAGCCAGAGAAATACCTTGCCTTTCAGTAGGCATTTTGTCTCCCATATCCAACTTGTGTTCTTGTTGATAACTCCACTAACTATAAAATGGTGATATGTGGATTTTACCGAAAAAACTCCATTTTTGCTCCACCTCATATGGGTTGATCACTGGTTGCCCCAGATGGTATTATTTTATTTAAAATAGACCTTAGCTCCCTGATCTGAGTTTCCTCCTTTATTGAGATGGGATGTGTTAGATTCAGTCGACATCTCGCTCTTCCCCATTGGGAGGCAACTACTACATCCTTATTTAATGACAATTCAAAGGTTGCAGAAAACAAGATCTTGAGGGGGAGTTGTGAACACCATCGGTCATGCTAGAATGCAATTTTTTGGCCATTGCTTAATTTATATTGCAGACTAGGGCAGACTATATGTTTGGTTTTGACCATCCCTTTCCAGAAATAAGAAGAATTTAGTGAATTCCGGTCAGTCTCATGCCATGTACCATTCCGGGGCAGTATTTAGCATGTATGAGCTTCCAGAAATTACCCTCTAGACGAGTGAGTAAGTGCCACCACCATTTAGACATGAGGAACAAATTAAAAGTTTTCAAATCTAGAACTCCAAGACCTCCCGTATTCTTAGGCCTGCAAATCTACTTCTAGGAAACCAAGTGATATTTATTGGAGTCGGTCGCACCATTCCATAGGAACCTCCTCCTGATTTGATCTATTTTGTTTCAAACCCAACATGGTAACAGGAAGAAGGACATGTAGTATAGGGGAAGGGATAAAAGAACCGCATTGAGCATGATGGCCCTCCCTCCTAAGGACAGTAGGCCCCCTCTCCAGCTATCTAGTTTCTTCTTGAAGCAATCCAAAACACAGTCCTGTTTGGAGAGCTTGCCTGATTTGATGAGGATGCCCAGGTATTTCATTGGAAAATTTTCTTCCTTACACCTGAAGGTATCGAGGATAAAATTTATAGTAAGGTTTTTATGCCTGAGACATATAAAGCTCTTGAAAAAATTGATTCTCAACTCTGACCATGCCTCAAAACAATGGAGGCCCCATTTGATGTGAATGGCCTCAAAGAGGCTATTGCCTCCAAATATGAGTGTATCATCTGCATATTGGAGGTTGATATGTGATATAGAGGTAGATCCTGTGAGGCCTTTTATTAGTCCTGCATTTTCCATTTTTCTAAACATTATGTTGAGGCCATCAGCAACAAGCGTAAACAGAAGGGGTGAAAGTGGGTCTCCCTGTCGTAATCCCCTCCTGAGTACTATCTTTTTCCCTGCTACACCAGTAACTAAGATCTGTGTTTTAGCATATGTAAGCTAGTTTTTTATCCATGATACCCACCTTTCTCCAAAGCTGCGAAGGCATAAAACCTCAAACAAACAATCCCATTCTACCATATCATAGACTTTTTCAAAATCCAGCTTGAGGATGTATCCATTCAACTTTGATTTTTTGCAATGGTGAATGATCTCATATGCTAATGCTACTCTCTTTAATATGTTCCTTCCTGCGATAAATCCAGTCAGATAATCCCCAATCATAGTCTGTAATTTGGGTGCAAGCCTGTTGGAAAGGATTTTTGTGATGATTTAAATGGAATAATTCACCAGGGCAATGGGTCTGTAGTCCCCAATCCGCTCTGCATGATCCCTCTTGGGGATAAGGGTGACAAGATAGTAATTGATTCTATCAAGTCTGGATGAGTCGTTGTATACTTTCTCAATCACTCATTTAAGGTCATCCTTGACCACCTCCCAGAAAGTCCTATAAAAAAACATTGGGAATCCATTCAGGCCAGGTGCATTTTCAGGCCCCAATTCCCATACTGCACATTTAATTTCTTCTTCCTGGATCTGTCGTTCCAATTCGTGCAAGTTCGGACAGATTGGCCATGCCTCTCTTTTCATTCACAATCTAAAATGGTTCTTTGTCCCAAATAGCTTTTTAAAATGGTGTTGCATGTGGTCCTGCGATCGAGGTCCATGAATAAGTCCTTCAAATTGCAATGTATCAATTTTGTTAACTTTTCTACGCATATAGGCAGACCTGTGAAAAAATGCTATGTTAGCATGCCCTTCCTTTATCCATTTGCATCGTGCTCTCTATTTCCACATTATCTCCTCTTTTCTGTAAATTTCTTCTATGTTTTTTCGGAGTTCGATTAATCTTGAGTTTTCCATCACACTGAGAGGTCTTGTCTCTTCGTGTTTCTCCAGAGTGTTTATTTCTTCCAGTACCTTGGTTTGTGCTCTCGGGTTAAAAGACGGTATCTTTTCTCCCACCTCCATAATACTTTGCGTAGACCGCGGAATTTAACACATATGGTAGCCGTAGCATCTGTTGCCGAGGTCTGTTGTGACCAGTTCTCCTTGATGAGGGCGTGGACCTCTTCATGCTCTAGCCACCATTTCTCGAAATGAAATCTTTTATGATGAAATTGGTGTTCTCAAGAGTCTAGACAAATGGATATATGATCAGAGGTGATTCGCTCAAGCGCTCTGAGGTCAGTTAGGGGAAACTTCGTGTCCTAATCTTGGCAAATGAAAACCCTGTCCAGTCTGGCCAAGTTAGGGTTTACCCTCATGTCAGACCATGTGAACCTACGATTATTCAGAGGCATGTCTATAAGATGTAGTTGTGAGATGACCTCATTAAACATCTCTCTATCTATGGGGTGACGATCCGTTCCTTTTCTTTCACGAACGAATCGAGTTATATTGAAATCCCCCTATGATCCAAGGAGAACTCCATCTTTCCCTTATGCTCTTAAGCTCGTGCCAAAAAAGAGGGCGTGACTGGGTATCATTGGGACCGTAAACTACTGTGATTGTTTGAGTCCATCTATCAGAAAGACTCTTTATTCTTACTAAAAGGGAGAACTGCCCTTCCCATGTGTCAAGTAGGGTGAATTTGTGGTTATAACCTATTAATAAACCACCTGATGCTCCACGAGCATTTTTATAATGAAAATTAAAGAGTTATTAGGGCCAATAGTCTTTAACATTTTCTGGGATGGGTTAGTGAGTTTGGTCTCTTCCAAGCAAACAATGTCAATTTTGTTGTTTTGGATGACCTCTACGACCATACGTCGCTTGGTTGAATTACCCAATCCCCCAATATTCCAGAACATACAGTTCATTTAAAATTGGCTGACTAACTTCTCCATTCATGATGGGCTTATTCCCCTCCGAAAACTGAGGGTCATCCAAGGATTTAAGTTGCATCAGAATACTATTGGCCTCTATATCCTCTATTCCCATGTCAATATCACAAATCTCAGCTGCAAACGGTAACTCATTATCAGGAATGAAATTCAGTATATCATAATTTAAATGAGAAGTATCTGGGGCGAGTTCCGAAATGAGTGCTTTACGTTTGGCATCTGACATTGCAAGTTGGCCAGCCTGATACTGTTGACCCCCTCTTTCTCCTCCAGTCTTTTGCTCCATCTGTTAGGAGTGATCGCAGGAGCCATCTGTTTAATCTCGCGGATCCCCTCTTCCGATTCAGGACCCTAGTGTGTATCATCTAAGTCCTTCAGGTTCTTTGAAACTGGTCATGTGACTTCTTCGTTCCCTGCCTCCCCTGTTGGTAATGTACCCAGGGAATGAGTACTTTCTCCAGAGAGGCTCCAGGTAATTCCTGTGAGCTGGTTCGGATCTGAAGTTTTTTCCTGTCTCGAATCCTTTTTGGAAGCTGGGAGGCGTGCCGACGTCGTGCCTTTATGGGAGTTCTTGTCTGTTCCCCCTTCATCACGTTTTCTAATAGCTTGGCTATTGTATCCCTTCGATTGAGACAAAAATTATTGTACGTGCTTTATTTCATCCAACTGGAAGGAATGGCGGGAAAACATTGTGATTATAGGGAGACTATATACAGATTGATCTAAAGGTGTTATAATCTATGGTAAGGACCACTTGAAATAAATTGAATAATGCTCACAAAAGCTTAAATGATCTTTAAGAAGAAAGGATGAAGAGAAGAAAATGAAGTAATAAAAACTATAATGATATGGAAATGGAGTAAAAGAAACCAGTTTGAAGAAGGGGAAAAAGAGAACCGGCCTAAGCTCCTAGAGGTTTTTTGATGGAGAAGTGTTGCATCAGGAAGGGACCAGAAAGATGCAAGTAAGTTCGAAATTATGTCAAAAACATCAAAGAATGCATCCTGTTAAGTATAAATTTATCTGTCCCCTGCAATGTTTATGACTGCAGCAACTCCCTCCTGAATGTCATAAATTTATCTGTCACCTGCAATGTTTATAACTGCAGCAACTCCTCCCGAATGTCTTTTTCCATTTTGGTTTTCTACTTTTCTAGTGTTAGATCCAGATATTACATGAACAAAACAGCATAGTTCAGTCTATAGATATATAATGAAGCAATTAGATATTATCTAATTACAGTTATGTGACAGGCCTAGAATTCAAAGAACCACCTTGTCCAAAGCTACAACAAAAGCAGGAGTTAATTCCGTGTCTCAACAGGAGGCAACCAGATGTGAGACATGAGATCTCATCTCTCCCATCCTAACTTCAAAGTTAGACTTACTGATAACTTGATGGAAAACAGAAGAGAGAACTAAAAATTCAGGAAGTTACTGCATTTGAAGCATATGCAAAAAATTGAAACACAGAAGTTCCCCAGACACTCATCAGAAAATAATGTTCCAATCAATTTCTAAACCTAAATTATAGAAGATATATATGACAATATTATCTATATAAACTCATAGAATAATATAGACAGATGTAAATGAAATATATGCAAGAATGTACATCCAAATATTGTAGGCTACTGGAATTAAGAAGACAACACGCACAAACATACACGCGCACATGCATAAGCACGTGCACACACAAGAAGAAAGGAAGTTAGCATAACATGTTACTCTGTTCACAGTCTAAAATGGATATAATACAATTCAGTCACAACCAGAAAATGAAAATAGAAATACTGACAGTTATGTAGCTCTCTTCATTGAACATTTGGCATACCCCAAATAATAACGAATCAAGTTTTTGAAGTGTTCTGGCTAGCCAAGCCTGCAAGAAGAGTGAAGGCACAGATGGATATAAATTTGCGCCAAACGAGTAGTTTCCTTCTTCAACAAGAGCTTCAAGTTCCATTTGCATGTCTACTGCCTGACGAAGTTCCACAAGAATGGGAAGCATGTCCTGAAAATGTACAGTTAAGTTTGTTAAAGTCTAAATACCAAATAATTGCATGCGTTTCTGCATCCTTCCTATCGCTCTTTTATAGATGCAAAAGGAACTTTTCTATCCATACTCTACACCTTTTCTCTTCCAATAACCTTAGCTCCCCCTTCTATTTCAAAATGTGCTTTTCATATTTTTATCAGTACTCTCAGCATTTTGATAAATTTCTTTGCCCCAAAAGATACAGTTCAAACAAAAAAGGACTTTAAAAGTTCACATGATAGAACTTGGAAGTGTCTGTTTCCCTGCCGGCACAGCTTAGCCCTTTTTTTTTATATTTTTTTAAAATTAGTTGTTTATAACCATTAGGAGGTGTTTTTTGCAAATTTTTTTTACAGAGCCGTTGGGGGATCCTTGCAAATTTTCCCTCCAACGATCAAAATGGCCACTTGGGGTTTTTTGCAATTTTCTTGCAAAAAAAAAAAAAAATCTTTCTTTCCTTATAAATAACCTCTCATCTCCCCCATTTCTATTCTTCACTCAAACAAATTCATTCTCTTAAAACTCTCCTCAATTCTCAACTCTCTCAAAAATTTCTAAAAATAAAATTTTTCAAATATTTTAGAAATTTTCCATACTCACTATATTTTGCAACTGTTATTTTTTTTTAAATAAAACGGCGGGTGGAAGCCCTCCGTGTTCTATTAGCAAGGGGATAACATAACTATACAAAGAGTAACATATTTCAATCACTTCTAATGAGTGATTCTTAATTCAATAAATGCAAGAAACAAACAGAAAAGATACATAGAAGCAACAACAGGTCCAATCAATAGTTCTTTTTGTAGAGTAGTTTCTTTGTAGATTGAAGAGTGCGGATCAAGTGTGTTTAGGTGAGCCCAGGTCATCCTCAGAGGACCCCTCTGATATATAAATGCGCTCCTCATCGGAAGGTATATATGTCCAAAGAGAAAAATCATGCATGATTAGATGGGTGCAAGTATGTAGGGAGTGAACAGTAGAATTAAAAATTCTACTATTTCTTTCCATCCAAACATTCCACCACAAAGCTGCAGTTGGTGTTCTAGCTTGATTTGACGTATGGCTTGTTAAACATAATCTACCCCCTATGCAATTTTCCTCCTCTATGTTTGGGTTGATCCAAAGAATTCTTGCACAACGGATCCAAAAATGATTAGTGAAGTGACAGTTTAGCAATAAATATTTGGTGGATTTTCTACTTTCACTACATAGGATACAGAAATTTGGGCATGCCCAGCCACGTCTGTTGTTGATCCCCCCTCCCCCTATTTTGCAACTGTTGTTGATCCACGTTATAAGTTAGATTGATTTGAAATTTTAATAGATTTATTTTATAAAAATATGTGTTATGAAGATAATGTTAGGGATTTATTTAATGATATTAAAATTTATTTAGATATTATGTACCATACATATGAAGATATGTATGGTGATAAAATACAATTTACAAAGGAACTAACTGCCAGAGGAATCCGAAATTCAATAATATCATCTTTATTTTATCAAAAAAAGCTAGGCAATATAGTACATATTTTAATAAATTACATTATTATTTAGAAAGAGCCTGTATAGATGATATGACCCCTGAAAATTATGAAGCCTTTGATATTTTGACCTGGTGGAAATCATAGGAAAAAATATATCATATACTGTTCAATATTGTCTGTGATCTACTAACTCTTCCGCTGTTTACTGTAGTATCGGAGTCTGCTTTTAGTGCAGGTGGTAAATTATTCACGGAGTGGAGAAGCTCAATGACAACAGACACATTGGAGATGCATATTTGTTTGAAGGACTGACTTGATGCAGAAGAAAGGGAATAAGAATTGTCCAACGAAATAGAAGTAGAGAACTCACTAGAAAATGAATGAAAATAGACTTTTGTTTTTTCTTTTCGAATTGTAATTTCTAAATTTGTAAATTTCTTCAGGTAATTTTTTAAAAAAAATCATGTAATTTTTTAAAAAAAATCATGTAATTTTTTAAAAAAAAATTCATGTAATTTTTTTTAACTCATAAATCTCATGGAAAAAATATTAAGAATAAGTTGAGAGTGACGACTAGGATGCTCTTCCCTCTCTTCCGGTTTTGTGTAATTTTTAAAGAGATTTATAGAGTAACTATGTCGCTATAATGAGATTTAATATAATAAAATTTTATTTTTACTATTGTTTCTTCTTATTAAAACTAATTAAATTAAGCTAATTATTCTCCTAAATTTACTTAATAATCAACTTAATATTTTTTAAAAAAAAAAGTGCCGGCATGCCTCGACTGGGGCACGGCACGTGCGGGCCAAGCCAGGACCTGCGCCCGGGCAGACGTGCCGTGCCCCCAAAAGTGGGACATGCCCGGACAAGGCTGGGCATGGCCCACTTACCGCCCCTACTCATTGCTAGCTGCAAATGTTGTTGTTTTGGGGGATAATGTTGCATGATGTAGTTAAGGATTTGTTTAGGGAATTTCCAAAGAAGCACATCATTTTTTTCCTAACGAGTCCACTTATGAAGTTGGTTAATATTACAAGTTTGTCATTGTTTTATTTGGACAAAATTATTTTTATCTTCAACCTTCCTTCTCCCTCTCTCTCTTTCTCATTAGTGAAGATTTGAGTTTAACAAAAAAAAAAAAAAAAAAAATTAAAAACTCACATCGGCGATCCAGCGTCTTTGGAGGTTTGAATCCATCACGCTCTCTCAAATTAGGTTGTTTAAGTTAGGGTTTAGGGTTGGGGAGCATGGAAATGGGATTAAAGAAGGATTAAAGGAGGAAAAGGAGGTTGGTTTTGGAGGAAATGAGATTGAAAGAGAAAATGGTTTTTTTGGGATAAGTGGTGTGCTCACTAAGAGAGGGTGGGCTGACTAGGAAAAGTGGTGTGCTCCTCTGGAAACTGTCATTTGTCCCCAGTTATCCAGAAAAATTACAACTTAAAAATTTGCTGTAGGTGAGGCAACGAGAAGTGGTTCTGTCACTCCAAAAAAAATTTCTATCAGTGATGGTTGATAAGGTGTTCTGTAGATGTGCAGAAGCTCGAACCTTTTGCTTCTAAGGGTGCTGCAGTGAACATGGAGGAGAAGTTCTCTCAGCTGACTTTAGATGTGATTGGTCTGTCCTTGTTCAACTACAACTTTGATTCTCTTACTTCAGATAGTCCGGTTATTGATGTGGTTTACTACACTGCATTGAAGGAGGTGGAGGCTCGATCCACTGACATTTTACCAAACTGGCAGGCAGGTCTGCATTTACCTTAAATGTGTTTATTTAGCCATACGAAATAAGTAGCTTACTTTGCCATATGAGAATGCTTTTAATCTTTTTTTTTTTTTGTGAATGAACCAGTCAGATTAACACTTAGTAGACACTGAAGAATCATATTTATTGCATTGGTGAAAATTTAGATTTAAGTTGTAGATATGGCTTCAAATGGATGGTAACTTTCTTTGTTTGGCTTGTAGGCTATTCTCCCACATGGCATGGAAAGGTCACCGTTACCTAGAGCTAGATTTTCATCTTGCCCTACACAGCTATTGATTCTACTGATGCCATGTTATAGCTTTCGAGACTATGGGTGAATGAGAAGAACTTGAAATAATTTCTTATTACCACATATAGTATCGTTGTGGCATAGTGGTTAGATCTCTTGAGACGGTGTAGGTGGCCCAATGTGTATCCTCAACAACACAGAGACACACCCCCACCCAAAACACCCCGAAGACAACAACAATCACGCACGCACAAAGAAGCACACATAAATAGAAAAGAGAAAAGGTGTGAAGTACAGTTCTACTTGTAACCTATAACTTGAATAAGTACTGTTATGTGTACGTAGTGATTGAGTAGTGAGAGTTCATTATTATTGTAATACCTTTATTCTTGAATTTGGTAATCCACTATGTGGAAATTATGTTTAGCTAGTTATAATTGGCAACTTAAGCTCATTCCTGTTTGCTCTCACTTCCCTCTCAATCGTGGCGCTGGGTCTCATGCTAATTTTACAATCCCCATAGCACTAGCATATTCACAAGGTAAATACTTAATTTATCTTGTTATCCATTAAAGTATAATTGTAAGTAGCTTACATGTACTTAACCTTTGAGTCGATGACAACGAAATACATTTCAGTGCTAACCTTTTCTGTGCGTCTGCATGTCCTTGAAAAATACTCTTGGGGAATTTAGTCGGAAACAAACTTATAGACCTAAGTGCACTACAACCTTTTCAAGCAGATGTCGGGACTAGACGTTAATAATCATATTTAATAGCGATATCAAAGGATCAAGATTTGTAGTTTCTATATTATAGTTAATATGTATTTTAATAAATCACATTTGACTATGGCCAGGGAAATGGTGTTCATTACAACCAGGTAAATATTTAATCATACGGTTCCAAATTTTGCTGAGAGTTAGGCCTTTCACTGAACATGGACTTTGCATACTGTACACATGTAAATGCAAAATTTAGTAAAAATTCTGTCATGAAACCTAGACAAAACTGGATAAGTCAAACTAATTTTTCTTTTCCTTTCCCCTTTTTTGCTTTTGTGAGTCGAGGTACCCCCTTTGTTAAATATTATATTGGCCAAGGAACAAACATCTTTTCTTTGTTTTACCATTCTATGAACCGTACAACTATGATCTGAATGTCTTAGCTTCCTCTGTAAATTTCTTCTGATTAAAAAGTTCAAAACCGTTTCATGCTTCTTTTTGAAGATTTTGTAGCCCCCTTCAGTTTGTAATTTCTCTTTTGTTGTAGTAGATACCTTTCTATGCAATATTATAGCAAGGCAGATAAAAGCAGAAAGAGCAATTGCTATAATCCGTAGCACTGTTGAAGAACTCATCACAAAGTGCAGACAGATTGTAGAGGCGGAAGGTGAACAGATTGATGGTGAAGAGTATGTAAATGACACGGATCCAAGCATACTTTGTTTCCTACTGGCTAGTCGTGAAGACGACAACAACAACAACAACAAAGCCTTTTATCCCAAGTATTTGGGGTAGGCTACATGAACCAAAAAAAGAATCAGGCCGAATCGATCACTTTGATAATCCTTCTGCATTCATTTCTATCAAGTAATATCTCCTCATTTAAATCTCTAGAATCCATATCTTTTCGTATCACCTCCATCCATATTTTCTTCGGTTTTTCCTTCGTTCTTTTAACTTGTCCTACATTGATAAACTTCTTTCGTCGAACTGGTGCATTTATAGGCCTACGTTACACATAACCAAACCATCGTAAGCGATTTCCTCGCATCTTCTCATCGATGGGAGTTACACCTACCCTAACACGAATATCTTCATTTCTCATTTTATCTCTCCTAATATTGCCACGTATCCAACGGAGCATATACATCTCTGCTACACTTATCTTCTGTGAATGACGTTTCTTTATAGCCTAACATTCCGTGTCATATAATAAAACTGGCCTAATAACAGTCCTATAAAATTTTTCCTTCAATCTTAACGGAATGTTACGGTCGCATAAAACTCTCATTGCCCTCCTCTATTTCAACCAGTCAGTTTGTATCTTATAGTTAATATCATTATCGATTTCTCCATCATTCTGAATAATAGAACCCAAATAGCTAAACTGACTACTCATTTATATCTCTTGTCCATCTAGTTTTACAGCATTATAGTCTATAGTCTATCGTTTACTAAATTTATACTCCATATATTCTATTTTAGACATACTCAATATAAAACTTCTAGATTCAAATGTGTGCCTCTATAACTCTAACTTGGTATTTATCCTTACTCTTGTCTCATCAACTAAGACAATATAATCAGCAAATAGCATATACCAAGATATCTCATCCTGAATAGCTCTAGTAAGCCCATCCATCACTATAGCAAATAAGAATGGGCTCAATGCAGATCCTTGATGTAATCTAATTGTGATAGAAAAATCACTTGTTAAACCACCATATATTCTGATATTGGCCACTACTCCACCATACATATTCTTAATTATATCGATATACTTAATGGAAACTCTTTTCTTCATCAATATTCACCAAAGTATCTCTCGTGGTACCTTATTATAGGCTTTGTCTAAGTCAACGAATACCATATGCAAATTTCTATTCTCTCTCGGAATCGCTCTATAAGTTGATGAAGTAAATGATTAACTTCTTTTGTTGATCGCCTCGGCATAAATCTAAACTGGTTTTTCAATATTTTAATAGCAATCTATGTTCAATTACCCTTTCCCAAAGCTTCATAGTGTGACACATGAGTTTTATTTCTCGATAGTTAGAACAACTCTGAATATCATCCTTATTCTTATACAGAGATAGTATGGTACTCTTCCTCTATTCATTTGTCATTTTTTTAGTTTACCAAATCTTGTTAAAAAGATCTGTCAGTCACCTTACACCAATCCCTCCTAAATATCTCCATACCTCTATAGGAATCTCATCTGAACCAACAGTTTTTCTTGATTTCATCCCCTTCAAAATCTCTTTTACTTCAGATTCTTTGATTCTACGCATAAGGCTACGATTCATATCCTCACAATGAATAGTAAGATCTCTCAAATTTTGAGTAAAACTACCATTATATAATCTATCAAAATAATATTTCCATCTTTTTTTAATCTCCTCATCTAAAATTAGAACCGTCTTATCATCATTTTTAATACACTTTACAGTACACAAGTCTCTAGACTTTCTCTCTCTCAATCGAGCAATTCTATATATTTCTTTTTCTGCCTCTTTATTATCCAACTTCTCGTACATTTGTTTATATAGTTTAGTTTTTGCATCCCGAATAATTTTCTTAGCCTCTTTCTTTACTAGTTTATACTTCTCAAAACTTATTCCATCATTATTATTATTCTTCTTCAAATCTCTATAAAGTTTTGCTTGATCTTAATAGCATTTTTTATCTCTTCACTCCACCATGATGTATCCTTATATGGTGGAGCACCGCCTCTCGACTCACCAAATATATCTTTAGCTATTCTTTTAATGCAGCTAGTCATTTTGTTCAATGTTACATTAGGATCATCATGATTCCCCCAATCTGTTTCTTATATTACTCTATCTACAAAAACTTTTTGATTACCTTCTAATCGCCACCATTTAATCTTAGAATCTAATTTATACTTAATCTTTCTAAATCTCTTTCTAATCTACAACAACAACTAAACCTTTTATCCCAAGTATTTGGAGTAGGCTATATGAACCAAAAAAAGAATCACGCCGGATCGATCACTTTGATATTCCTTCTCCATTCATTTCTATCAAGTAATATCTCCATATTTAAACCTCTAGACTCCATATCTTTGCGTATCACCTCCATCAATGTTTTCTTCGGTCTTCTCTTCGTTCTTTTAACTTGTCCTATATTGATAAACTCCCCTCTTCGAACTGGTGCACTTGCAAGCCTACGTTGCACATGACCAAACTATCGTAAGCGATTTTCTCATATCTTGTTATCGATGGGAGCTACACCTATCTTAGCACGAATATTTTCATTTCTCACTTTATCTTTTATAGTCGTGAAGAGATTTCACAATTTCCTTCGGAGTTATGCTCCCATTTTAGCAGCTGAAGTTTTCCCTTGATATCGTTATACTTAATTCTTTAAATTTTGTTTATGCACATGTTATAGTGCTCATTGGATATACTTTGTTACATAGGCAGTTGCTTTATACTTTAACTACTTATTTATTGTAGAAAATCACTTGAAAAATAGGTATCAACACTCTATTTTTAGTCATTTTTCTCATAACTTTTTAGCTTGTTTTCTTTCTCTTCCCTCATTATTCATTCAATGGCTATGGGATCCCCTAATCAATTAAATTTTAATTAATGCTATGTGATGTATTATATTTACTGCAAGCGCACAGTATCGTTGTAGCGCTGTACAGGTCGTCTCACAAGGATCTAGGGTGTTTCTGCGTTCTTACTTTCTCTATAGTTCAACGGACTAACCAAAGGTTCTAGATTGAGGTCGGATTAATCTAAGTAGCCTAGAATATAGAATCCACTAATTTCCAACCATGTTCTTACTTCTACTATTTTGTTCTATCATAAAAATTCAATCTTTTTAGTTTAATTTTTACTTAAAGTGCCCTAAGCATGAGCTATCAAGTGTTGTGCAAGTATAGCTCATCAAAAGATGCTACTTCATATAAAAATAAACTAATTAATTTAGATAATTCAAATAAAAAGACAAAACCAGCAACCCCAATCCCTAACTAAGCATAGATTATCAAGAATCCTAATTCAAGTATAACCTATCAAAGTTTTAAACTTCGGGTCCTTATATTTTAATCTTTCATTTGAAAAATCATGGCTTTATTAATTTTATTTAAGAAGAAAAATATTAGAAAATAATTGCATGGTGGATCTTAGCTTCATCTACATCCTAGTGCTGATCTAATTAGCTACTCATGATTTTTGCTAAGGAATATCAAATTTTAATTCATACAATGATAAACCCTAATCTAGAAAGCGATAAACCCTAATCTAGAAAGCAATAAACCCTAAATAGAATGCAATCAAATCTATGCAGAAAGAAAATAAGAATCTCAAAACAATGGGTTACCTCTGGACATGGTGTTGTGGCCGTCGACCTTCAGTAAAAATCCCAACTTTATTGAACAGCAAAATCGCAATACAAAAATAATTCCAGCGTTCAGAATCTCGTCAAAATACAAGGGTTAGCCCATAAATAGGCATCGGAAACCAAACCCTATTTCTAGCAGAACCACAAGACCTATCAATTTACAATTAAGCCCACAACAAAAATTACTCTGATTCGACCACTTATGAGCCGCTATTTAGCGGCTAATACCGCTATTTAGCGGCTAATTTTTGAGCAATTGCATTAAACTTTCTTCTGCAGAAGTATCTTCTCTTGTACTCTTCACTTTCTTAACTGTATTTAACGTCTACTTCCTGCAGTACTTTGATGTTGTAGTCTAGCCCGCTTTAGAAACTTTTCGGCGTTTGATTTCCTAGTCCAACTCTGGTTTCATGCCTTTTCCTTGTATAATTTGGATTACCTGCAAAAGACACTAAAAATACCCAAGTAGCATTTATTTATATACAAAAACAGATAAAGTATGAGAGGAAAAATACAATATATGATATTCATCACACCCCCACACCTATCTTTTGCTAGTCCTCGAGCAAAACCTAAACCTAAAAAGAAAAACAAAAATCCTAACTCACTTTCGCAGGAATCGCGATTACACTTAGCACGTGCAACAAGCCTTTAAACCCCTAGGTTACCCTAGTGGACGAGTGTTGTCTCGTGAGGGTTTGCAGTGAATATACCCACAAAATTCAAGAAGAAAATAGATTAAGGAATAAAGAAAAGAAAAATAAGGATAACCGAAAATTAAGAAAAATAAAAATTTTATACAAAAGAAAGAAAAAATCTTTTTTTATATTTTCATCAATTGGTCTCACTAATATACAAACTTAAGAACGCATTTAGATTATCAATTTTTAAATCGAGCATTATATCAGATACACTTATCATTTTAATCAAAAATTTAAATCTTATCTTTCAATACCTACTAACAGATAATTTATTGGCTCCTATACATCTACGTGCATGTGTGATAGTCTACTTTAGTTTTGGACTCCAACTCTAACTCATGATTCATCTCCTCTCTCATAACAATTTTTTCTCTTTTTTTTTTCTTTTTAAGAATATTTTACCTTTCATGCGAATATTCACGCTTGCTTAGGCGCAACATACCCGATTACTCAGTTCATACTCTTTTTTTTTTCTTTCAGAATATTTCACTTTTCATGCGAATATTTACGCTTACTTAGGTGCAAAATACCCGATTACTTGGATCATACTCTTTTTTCACTCTTGAGGCTATTGCCTTAATACCAGACGCACCCCATTATTTTATTCTCACTTTTTTTTTTCTTTTTTTTTTTTGTTTAGAGAGAGAAAACTTACTCAATCGTTATCATCTTTGTCCTTAACCTAATAAACTATTGTGAAGTGAAAAATAGATGTATACTTGCCTCAAAACTACTGTTAGTAATATTTATTTTTCAGATTTTGATCTTTTTCATAAAATTCAAAATGTATCATCCAATCTACTCTCCTATCCAATTTCAAATCTAAATTTGTTCCTTTGTCTGTAATTAGTTTGATCTATTGATGAGGAACATAATTTTTCTTTTTAAATTTTTTTTTTTAGTTTTTTTTTAATTTTTTTTTAAAATTATTTACCCTAAAAACTACGCAAAGTGTAAAATAAAGAAACTCAAAAATCTAAAAAAAAAAAAATCCTAAAAATAAAATAAAATCCTAAAAATAAAAATCTCCTAAAAACTACTCCCCCACACCTAAACTTGTGTATGCCCTCATACACAAACCAAGTGTGGTAAAACAAAATGTGAAAACTATTATACAAATACTATACAAATAATGAGAGTCGTAAAAGTTACGATCTCAATATCATCACCCTATTAACGCATGAAAAGCGGTTACGACCTCTCGATCGCTTCCCACTTTCATAGTGTGTGCGTTTTAAACGTGAAGTGGGTGCATTATTATGTCTCATTAACCTCTTACAAGTCACGAAATTACCTGCCTGCTTCTTATGCCGTCCTCGCTTTTTCTTTGTCCACATATAAGCATTAACAATTGGGTTAAAGAATTTTTTATTATAAACCTTCCAATCATTGTTAATAACAAGCATACATGTAGAAATATTGTGAGGTGAGAAGAGTGCTACAGGATCATGTGAATGTGGTGGTGGCTCTTCTAACTTACGAAGTAATGCGAGCTCCTCTGCAAATAAATCCTCAAAAGTTCGCTCATAAAGCAATGGCGCACTTGCACAAGTATCATCATATATAAAATCAGTATGTGCCAATTCTTCTAATAGTATGAGCTCATCTTTAAACATTTGCTCAAATGAAGGTTCATCATCAGTGCCAGAGGTCGAATGAGAGTGCAAATTATGAATCATATTAACCTCAATGAGAGAGCTCGTTGCGTGCTCATCCATATTAAATATGTTTAATGCCACAGTCATATTCCCAAACGATAACTTCATGAGACTACTCCTACAATCAATTAATGCATTTGATGTTGCAAGGAATGGTCTAGCCAAGATAACGGGAATTTGATTCCGTGGATTGGAGATCGGCTTAGTTTCTAGGACAATGAAGTCTACAGGAAAGATAAACTCGCCGACCTTAATGAGCACATCTTCAACCATACCAAGTGGTCTCTTGATCGAACGATCAGCTAACTGTAGTGTGACCTTGGTAGGTTGAAGTTTTCCTAACCCCAGTTGCTGATAAACAGTGTAAGGAAGCAAGTTGACACTTGCCCCTAAATCAAGCAACACCCTATCAAATGTAGTGTTCCCAATAGTACATGGTATTGTAGGGGAACCTGGATCTTTGTACTTGATAGGTAAGGAGTTAGAGAGGATATGTGATATATTTGCAGCAAGAAAAACTTTCTCAGGAACGTTTCTTGCTCGTTTCTTAGCACACAAATCCTTGAGGAACTTAGCATAAGTAGGAACCTGTTGTATAATGTCAAGAAGTGGAATATTAACCTTTACCTGCTGAAATGTTTCAAGAATCTTTTCTACTTGCGGTGAAGGCTTCCTAAGCCGATTGGGATATGGTACTTTCGGTTTAGGAACAGGTTCTTCCAAATGATCATGTGACGATGATGGAGGTGATGGAGATGGTCGTGGAGAAATAGGTGGAAGAGATGATGTAGCCTGCGAGATAGTAGGAGTGGGATCAGGGGGCATGGCTACATTATTGTCCACTTGCTTGCCAGATCTAAGCGTGTGAATGGCATTGCATTGGTGGACATGCGACTGATTGGAGTTTGAAGAACTGGCATTAGGGTTCATTATGGGTTGATTTGGAAAGGTACCCTGGCCACGTTCAATCATCTGACTCGTTAATTGTCCAACCTGCTGCTCTACATTATTAATAGATTGAGAGTTCACGAGCAGGTGCTGATCTGTTCTTTGAATAAAATCAGTTGACACTTTCATAAGATTCTGCATGTATGTGTCAAGGTTGGACTGAGACTTGAGAAGATTTTCAACATTCTTCTCAAGTGATTGAAGTCGCTTTTCTTGATCATTATTAGACCCATGTTGTGGATATGAGTGGTTTTGTGTAGGTGGTCTATTCTGGTTGTTCCCATGGTTTGAAGCATTTGGGTGTTGATAAACACCCATATTTGGTCTTGGGAACTGACCAGTGGCTGGAGGCTGCATGTTAGGGTTAGGGGCCCCCTGATATTGCCCTTGACCCCATGATAGATTTGGATGGTTCCTCCAGCTAGGATTGTATGTAGGAGCGTAAGGATTATTCATGGGTTGTTGATATAAGGCGTTAGCCTGCACAAGTGTGGAACCCATGGAATTCATTAATAATGGACACTCCTCCATAACATGATTCGAAGTTCCGCAATTAAAGCATGTGGGACTTTGGAGTTGATTCACTTGACCCACTTGTGGAGACTGAGCACTAGGAGTCTCCAGTGCCTCAATTCTTCTCATAAGAGCTGCGATCTTTGCTTCAGCAGCTATAGAGCTGTCGACGCTATGGATCCCACTCTTTTGAGCAGAAGTTGATATACTGGGCTTCTCAGTGGAACTCTCCCACTGCATAGTCTTCCATGATAAGTCCTCAAGAAAGTCCCATGCTTCATCCTCGTTTTTCCTCATAAACTCCCCCTGACACATGGATTCCAGAAGAGTTTTGGATGTGTAATCAAGTCCTTCGTATATGATTTGACACAACCGCCACTTTTCTATCGCATGGTGGGGGCACTGAGCTAATAAATCCTTAAATTGTTCTAAGTATTTCCAGAAGGGTTCTCCTGGCACTTGACGGAATTGATTAATTTGATTTCTGATTCGTGCCGTCTTGTGCGTAGGATAATACTTCTTGAGAAACACTGTAACGAATTCATCCCAAGTAGTGATTGAATCAGTAGGCATACTGTACAACCACTTCTTGGCATTATCCTTAAGTGCAAACGGGATGAAACGGAGCTTAATTGCGTCCTCCGATAAGTTTTGCAGTTTAATCATTACGCATACTTCTTGAAATTCACTGATAAAGAGATATGCATCTTCTGAATCAGAACCAGTGAATTTGGGAAGCATACTAATGTACTGCGGTTTTAATTCGTAGTGATTATCCGCTACGTGTGGAAGTTTGATGCATGATGGTAATGATGTACGCAACGGGTAACATCGATCCTGAAGGATCGGGATCGGCTGGTCCATCTTGTCTCCCATGAACAAATCTGATCTCACAAGTCGACCAAATTGATCACGGGTCCAATGTGGCATGAACCAGCGACCGTGAGTGTATGCGTGAACTTCCTAAACTAATGCAAGAAGTGGGGTGTGATGGAGAGATAAAACGGTGGAATGATATGAGCAAATAAAAATGTGGTTTCTACTGTTCCTAATTTTTTTATTTTTTTATTTTTTTTAATTTTTATACACAACCAGGAAACAAAAATACAGTAACAGAGAAAATTGGGATTCAAAACGTACCTCCTTGGCCGCAAAATGGCGGTTCTACCCGCTAAATAGCGGCTAAATCAAAGAAGTGGATTCTGATATTTTTTCCACTTAGTCCAGAGGCTCTTCCAATTCTTTCAGTTTT
The DNA here is from genome assembly GCA_036321105.1 of Dracaena cambodiana. Taxonomy (NCBI): domain Eukaryota; kingdom Viridiplantae; phylum Streptophyta; class Magnoliopsida; order Asparagales; family Asparagaceae; genus Dracaena; species Dracaena cambodiana. The sequence continues at coordinate 55,867,054 of JAYEPQ010000004.1, read as the reverse complement.
CCTGTATCTGCACTTTCTATTTCCTGCACACTCACACACACTGTGAACCCGTAAAATGCTAGAAAAAGTAAGAAAAACACCGTTGATCCCCGGCAACGGCGCCAAAAACTTGATGTGTTATATTTACTGCAAGCGCACAGTATCGTTGTAGCGCTGTACAGGTCGTCTCACAAGGATCTAGGGTGTTTCTGCGTTCTTACTTTCTCTATAGTTCAACGGACTAACCAAAGGTTCTAGATTGAGGTCGGATTAATCTAAGTAGCCTAGGATATAGAATCCACTAATTTCCAACCATGTTCTTACTTCTACTATTTTGTTCTATCATAAAAATTCAATCTTTTTAGTTTAATTTTTACTTAAAGTGCCCTAAGCATGAGCTATCAAGTGTTGTGCAAGTATAGCTCATCAAAAGATGCTACTTCATATAAAAATAAACTAATTAATTTAGATAATTCAAATAAAAAGACAAAACCAGCAACCCCAATCCCTAACTAAGCATAGATTATCAAGAATCCTAATTCAAGTATAACCTATCAAAGTTCTAAACTTCAGGTCCTTATATTTTAATCTTTCATTTGAAAAATCATGGCTTTATTAATTTTATTTAAGAAGAAAAATATTAGAAAATAATTGCATGGTGGATCTTAGCTTCATCTACATCCTAGTGCTGATCTAATTAGCTACTCATGATTTTTGCTAAGGAATATCAAATTTTAATTCATACAATGATAAACCCTAATCTAGAAAGCGATAAACCCTAATCTAGAAAGCAATAAACCCTAAATAGAATGCAATCAAATCTATGCAGAAAGAAAATAAGAATCTCAAAACAATGGGTTACCTCTGGACACGGTGTTGTGGCCGTCGACCTTCAGTAAAAATCCCAACTTTATTGAACAGCAAAATCGCAATACAAAAATAATTCCAGCGTTCAGAATCTCGTCAAAATACAAGGGTTAGCCCATAAATAGGCATCGGAAACCAAACCCTATTTCTAGCAGAACCACAAGACCTATCAATTTACAATTAAGCCCACAACAAAAATTACTCTGATTCGACCACTTATGAGCCGCTATTTAGCGGCTAATACCGCTATTTAGCGGCTAATTTTTGAGCAATTGCATTAAACTTTCTTCTGCAGAAGTATCTTCTCTTGTACTCTTCACTTTCTTAACTGTATTTAACGTCTACTTCCTGCAGTACTTTGATGTTGTAGTCTAGCCCGCTTTAGAAACTTTTCGGCGTTTGATTTCCTAGTCCAACTCTGGTTTCATGCCTTTTCCTTGTATAATTTGGATTACCTGCAAAAGACACTAAAAATACCCAAGTAGCATTTATTTATATACAAAAACAGATAAAGTATGAGAGGAAAAATACAATATATGATATTCATCACTATGCTATCTCAAATGATCAATTTTTATTGCATCTCCATGTATTTTTTGAGTCGTTAACTTTGCCATAAGTTTCTTAAAGAAAGTGGACTCTTGCTGAGGTTCGTGGGACTAAGACAATCCAATAAGTGGAGTCAAATAAATTTGCATCTTTTAAACGTAAATGAGGTTTGAAATCTTGAGGGGTATCAACAACTGATACCCCATGGTTCCATGTGGCTCTGCCGTCATGTGTATGTGCATGGACTTGGAAACATGAGCACGAGGTCAATTTTAATATTGATGGAACAGTAACGAAGACCAATATTTAAAAAAATATAATAACATATAACAATTTTCCTTCGTTAGCTTATATGCATTGCATATAGCTAATGCATGGTGTAGGTTATGCAATACTTTATTAATTTATTTAAAGAAATATAAAACTGTTTATAATAATTTTCAAAGGTAGAAAATTAATTCTAATAAAAGGTTAAATAAGAATATAAAAGACAGAGAAGCCATAGTTTGCAACAAGTTTTAAAATAATTTTTCACATTTATCTTCATAAATATAAAGCTCGCAATCGTCATTATAAAAGGATTGGGGTACAGAAAGAGTGGCTGGAGCAGGAGTCACAAGAGGAGAGGGTATCGCTAGACGAGTTGTTAATAAGGAGACTCACCGGAGGTTGTAGAGTTGTCAAAAGGAGGAGCTGTTTTTATCGTCATGCTCATTGTTGCAATGAAAAAAGGGACTTGAAAATTTTTTAGATCTTTTTGCGGTTAATAAGCTTCAACTCACGCCATGTTACTAAATGGGTTATAACAACTTAAATACTGTGTTTTTTAAGACATTTATAGAGACTGCAAACCAATAAATTTTATTATAAATCAAGAGATACATATATTTATAGGTGTCTCAATACTATACAAACAATCCAACATGCAATATGTGGCTAAATCTAAACTTGATCCAAATACAAAATAGTTTTCTAATTTAACACTCCCCGTCAAATTGGAATATAAATATCAATTATACCCAACTTGTTATACATATTAGAAAATACTATCTCTCCTTTTAATAGTACAGATTAACTTGAATGGGATGTGCAGCAACAACAGTAGATGTTAGTAGTAGTAACAGTAGATGAATTACTTTGAATCATCAGAGTTCACCCGTATTCGAGCAGCAGCAATAATAATAACAAATAAACTTCTTTCTTAGAAACAGTAATAGACAATAGATAAACTTTTTCTTAGAAGTAATAGTAGAAATTAGATAAATTTCTTTCCTACAAGTAGTAGTATGCAGCAGATAAAGTTCTTTTTTAGAAGCAGTAGTAAACAGTAGATAAGTTTTTTTTCTTAGAAGTAGTAGTATGCAGTAGATAACTTCTTTTTCAGAAGTAGTAGTGGATAAAGGAAAAAGTAAAGGGTTACATTAAGACTTGATTACACCATTACAGTTGAGCAAGAACCAGCCAGAGGCTCTTTCAGTGGATGGATAAAGGAAGTAGTAGTAGATAACTTCTTTTTCAGAAGTAGTAGTAGTTAAAGGAAGGAGTAAAGAGTTGCATTAAGACTTGATAACACCCTTATAGTTGAGAAAGGACCAACCAGAGTCCCTTTCAGTGGATAGAAATAATAGTAATTCTTTTATATTATTACAATAGTCATGAAGCAGAGAAGAAGTAGGCGCTAAACAGAGAAGTAGAAGCGAAGCAGTTGCAAAGTTAGAAAAGGATTACAAAAGAAGCATAAACAAGCAAAAACTGAAGCAGATGCTGAATCGAATTTGCAACGCGATTGCGGAAACGGAATTGGAATTAGAATCGAAGTTGGAATCAAAGCCTGCATCGAATTGGTGACACGATTATGGAGTCGGTGTCGGAATTGGAGTCGGCGTTGGAATTAAAGTCGGAGTCAAAATCATAGTGGCTCTGAATTAGAATGGTTGAGATTGACGGTTGAGATTTATTTTATAACCTTTCTCTAATACTATTTTGTGAAATAATCAAAACCAACCAATTTATTTTATTATGAATCAAGTAATACATATATTTATAGGTGTCTCAACACCATACAAATAATCCAATGAGCAATGTCGGACTAAATATAAACTAAACCCAAGTATAAGATAGTTTTCTAATCTAGCAGGGACATATATTGTTTGTAATTTTTTTTGAAAATGATTATCAACAACTGGTTTTTTATTAAGTATATTTATTTATTGTAATTTGTAGACATTACCATTTCATAAACCCAAATAAAACAAGTCTAGCCTTTCCATCTTCATTTTCCTACAGAGGATTTGATTTTCTCTTTCGTATATGCCTTAAGTTAAATAAATTTAAGGTAAACAATTGTTTTGGCTATCTTCATGTAATATAGTTTTCAAAAAATTAGAACAGAAATATTTTTCATACATGCATTTCACATTAAAGACGTGTCAACTATGCATACAAAATTTAAAAAAAGTTTATAAAAGTTAAACAATCAAAGACGTGTCAACTATGCATACAAAATTTAAAAAATGTTTATAAAAGTTAAACAACCCACACATTTAAAGGAGTATCCAAGTCTGTTTATGTCATCTATGGGTCTGTAGAGAGATGAATGCCAAATTTCCTGAAAATTTGCTTATCAATTAGTGGAAGAAAAAATTCGGAGCTAGCTCATGACTCAACCAAATCAATGTCGAGCACCAAGAAATGAAGAGAGATCTTTCTATACTTGATAACAAGTGCGAAAACCCGCGCAATGCTTGGTAAAGTTTGAAGGTATTTATTTTGGAGAGTCTGGAGTTCTTAATGAAACAGAAGAACATCAATTCATTACCACTACGATAACTATAGCAAAAAAATTGTTATGCATATATTATTTGCAAGTAATTATTGGAGAGAGTAAAAGAAAATAAATATATTATTTTATTCCATAAAAATCTAATATTGCATACAATATTAAAAGTGTGTTAACTAAATTAATACAATACTTTCAATAAGTTATCTGTCAATTTTTTCAAAATGATATAACTTTTTGGAAAAGGTGTGTGTTTTATTTAATTTGTTAGTGAATTTTGGATGTTTATACTTTATATGCCTAAAAATTTATAAATTTTCTCAAGTAGGAACATGCGCAACGCTTGGTAATATTAGGATGTATTTATTATAGAGAAGATGGAGTTCTTGTTATTTATTTATTTTTTTTCCCTTTTTTCTAAGGCTAGTATTTATAAGGCACATTGTATATTTTGGGATTTGTGTTTATATAAATTTGAAAAATTCTCCGAAATTACGAAAGCCCTATCTTGGTTTTTTCTTGTTTTCAAATTTTTTTATTTTTTTCAAAATTGGAATTTTCTTTATCTTTTGATTATAGAAAGATTATTTGTAGAAGACATAAAAGAAAACTATAAATAAATTAAAATTAAGTTAGTTTTGAATGCTTCTCCTTCTTTTAGAGGATTTTGAGTTGGTTGAAAATAGAGTTGCATATAACATCTATAGCAGTTTAACTATTTTTTAATTTGACTGTAAAGTTTTTTTACAACTTATCACTCATAATTTTGGTCATTACTTCCATATTGAACAAATATATAAATAATATTTAAAGTTTTATTATATTTATTAAAACAAAGTTATGAAAAGTATATATTGGTCATATATAGATCAAAATCAGAAATTTGAATTTAAAATTAACTTGTATATTAATTGTTTTCAAATATATATAAACAATAATATATGTTACAAACATTAATTAAAATATATGTAAAGCAAAAATAAATTGACATCTTATGTTCTATTTAGCTAGCTTTTATAAATGATTTAGAATCATTTGGTTGTTGAGGATGTGTAAAATTGTAGGATTCAATAGGTTTTTTTTTTTTTTTAGGCTTATGCTAGAGTAAACATGTTGAGTTATAATTTATTAATATTATAATTTAGTTTTAGTTATTAAAATGAAGAAACATGACTTGTGCAATCTTAGGGATAAGTGAAACAACTCTCATACACATTCTCTTTGTCTCTTATGCAACTGAATTAGTTATTAATTGTGCTCTAATTATCTACAATCTTTCAGCATCTACAACTTATTTATACTAATTATTCTTATTAAAAAGTAGTATTTTACTTCTTATGGATTAGTTTAGTAATATTGAAAGATTTTCTAATTTAAAGTATAAAGTTCAAAAGAATACTAATTCTTAAATGTAGAGTCCCTAAAATAGTTTAATATATCTAAAATGCAATAACCAAAAAAAGATATGTTAAAATATAAATTTATTTCTAAAAACTTTAAAGAGAAACTAATGTAAGTTTTAGTATTTTTTTTTTAAACAAAAGTTATTGGAGAGTTTATAGGAGAGCATATTTTAAAAAAAAATTAATATAAACGTAGTATTTTTTGGATTAAATTAATGAAATTGTTAAATTTTTTAATCATATTTTTTCTTTCTCCCTATAATAAAATAAGGAAAACATCATGATATTTTTTTTTTTGTTTTTCCTTAAATTCATAGAATTATTGAAACTTGTGCATTCTATAATTTTTTTCTTCAGATTTTTAAAAATTTGTTTTTTATTAAAAATTCATATGTACATGATGATATTTAAAATATTAAAAATAAAAAATAAAATAACAAAGAAAGATATGCTAAAATAAAAAACTCTTACCTTTTCTTATTATTATGTAAAAGCGGAACAGAACGAAAGTTTTAAGTGAATTTTTTTAATTGATAAGGATAGTTAGAAAAATTGTTTTGTTATCTCAATAAATTATTTGTTACTACATATATGTGAGTTATTAATTTTTTTTTATTTTTTAACTCTATAGATTTTACGAAAGATAAGACAGAAAATAAAGAGATATTAAATAAGTTGAAAAAAAAATCGACGAATATGGAATAATAAGAACATGTCCTTAAAATAAAAATGATATGAAACTTTTTTATTACTTATCTTATAGAAGAAATATATTTTGTAGAATATTTATGAGAAAATACATTTTGACCAATGCAAAAAAAAAATCATATTCCTTTGTAATACGACAAAATAAAGAAACAAAGACAATAAGATATTTTCTTGAAAAAGAAATAAAAAGCAGATTCAGAGAATGAGAAACATGTTGGAAATAAAGAGATAAAAAAAACAAAGAATATCTCCGGAAAGAGGATAAATAGGAAGATGAAGATCTAGGAAGTAACTACCCCTATCCTCCATGTAACTAATTCTATTTTTATCTCATTCTTTTTTCTTTTTTTTTTAATCTTTAGTGTGCCAACTATTTTTTTTAAAAAATAATTTAGAAATATTAAAATTCCTAAAAATTAAAAAAAAGCCTAGCAAAATTTTCTTATTTTTTATAGTTATTTATTTTTTAAATGGTAAATATTTTCTCTCTTACTTAGTAACATACAGTAAGATTATTTAATCACCAATTGACAAGGATATGCATTATAAAAGTTTGTGTAAGTGGGGATATAAGGGCTTATTGGAGAATTTTCTCATCTGGAATTGGCTTAGAGGAAGAAACAATAGTCATTATTATTTTCGCAGGAGCATTGGACGTGCTACTGCTGCAATCACTGTCATTGGAAAAGATGAAAGTTAGCGGGTCAAACACGAAATCAAAATTGACTTTGAATGGGTGGTTTTCTGGAATCCGCTAAAGAAAATGTGAGAAGGAGAACGAGAGGGAGGGAGGGATGGAATGAATGTCTTTTCACACATGTCTTTCAAAAAAGAGGACTAATCATTTAATGCTGTGGAGTCCACGCTCCCTCAACAACTCAACTATATTAAATGACCCACTCCCTCTAGATCAACTTTGAATGGGTGGTTTTCTGGATTTCGCTGTAGAAAATGTGAGAAGGAGAATGAGACGGAGAGATGGAATGCATGTCTTTTCACACGTCTTTCAAAAAAAGGACTAATCATTTAATGCAACCACATTCCATCAACAACTCAACTGCATTAAATGACCCACTCCCTCTTGATCATCATGACATGAAGGAGCATACTTTTCCACTTACTCAGTCAAACCATTCAATGAGGCTGGACTCACAACTTGCTTTGGTGGCTTTAAATTCAAAAACTCGACAGCCTATTCCTGGTTCAATCGTAGAGTTGCCTCTCAACTACTCTATTAATATTGTGGGTCCCACCAATAATAACCATACTAGCTCTATGTGGATTTTATTCTTAAAAACAAACTTTATAACCACCATCCAACATGAAATTAAACTCAACCGAGTACCACCACTCCCACCAAAATCTAGAGATCACCTCACTCAAGATGATCACTCCATTTTATTGGTCCCACCCAAAATCCTACCGAAAGAAGCCCACACTATTACATGTGCTCTAAGATTCCCTATATTTCAGTTTGAGAATATGTGGACATCTCATCCAATATTTGATCAAGACATCTCTTCCTACTGGCAAACACTAGCCCCAACCATGCAACACCGATCCCAGGGCATGCTTAAACTCTAAACACAAATTTCTTCGTTGATTCCTCAAGAGCTAGGCAAAAAATCATTTTGGCAACATTACACAAAAAAAAACAAGGCATATTATCCTCAATTGAGACTATTGACGTCACCCTTGACACCCGCCTCCTCAACACTCCATACAAATTCATCACCAAAACACTCTCCAATCGCTTATCAAACATCATTGATCAATTTGTTGGCCCTTCGCAAACTGCCTTCCTCAAACAAAGATCCACTCTAGACAGTGTAGCGGCAGCTCAGGAATTAATGATCTCTTGTATTAAACACAAATGGGATGACCTATTCTTCAAACTTGATTTCTAGAAGGCTTTTGACTCAATCGATTGGACTTTCCTCCTAAAAATATAGGAAGCTAGAGGCTTTGGTCAAAAATGGTGCCAGTGGATCTTGGCCTGTATCACCACAGGTACATCTTCAGTACTAGTCAACAGCCAGCTAGGAGGCCATTTACGTTGCCGCAGAGGCCTACGATAAGGCGATTCCCTATCACCTTATCTATTCATTCTGGTTGTTGATATCTTTTCTAAAATACTCCAAAAAAAAAAAAAAAAATTGGCTTGCTGGACTCATAAAACAAGTAGGTACTCTCCCCTACTAATCTCCTGCCTTCAAATGCAGATGATACTCTCATTCTCACGTCCACAGATCCACTCATCCTTAACCAACCTTAAAATCATCCTAGTCCTTTTTGAGATATTATATGGACTTAAAATCAACTATACAAAATCACTTATTTTCAAACTAGGTACCACTTCAGACACTCAACAACAGATTGCATCAAACATTTTAAAGTGTCAGATTGGCTCCCTTCTCTTCCACTACTTGGGCATTCCTCTAAAAACAACTAAATTGGTCAAAAGCAAATTCCTCCCACTCATTGATATGTTAGAGTTGTCCTCTTGGAAGGGAAGTAGCCTCTCAAAATGAGGAAGATTGATATTTGCAAATACTGTCCTAGCTTCTATCCCTCTTCATTATATGTCTTTTTTCCTTCTTCCAAAATGGGTGATCAATGAGATTGACAAAATCCGACACACTTTCCTTTGGACAGGAGGTCAGGATACATCTAATAGCGCCTACCATGTTAATTGGAACCAAGTTTCCAAACCTAAGTCGCAGGGAGGTCTTGGTATTAGAGATCTCAAACTTTTCAATATTGCTCTTATTTGCAAATGGTGGTGGCAATTTACCCTAGCAACTGAGCCTCTCCCATGGCACATTCTCAGTCACCTCAACTACTATCAACATAGTCGTGCACTGGACCTTTCCTCTATAGCCCCCTCAAAATGCTCTCCTTTCTGGCTGGGGGTGATCAAATGCTCATCCTACTTCAAATTAGACTTCCTTATGGTTTTCAAAGGATCGGACAATCAAATAAAGTTTTTGACTGACTATTGAATCGGCAATCACCCACTATGCACTGCCTTCTCCTCTCTTTTTTAAATTGCGTTCAATCAATCTACCACAATTGCTTCACAAATCCTCAACAACTTATGGACCCTCTCTTTCAACCACCTCCTCTCTCCACAATACATGCAAGCTCTCTCTACTCTTTCAGTTGCTACCTCTCCCCCCAACCTTGCTCCGGACAACATAACCTGGATCTTTACAAATAACAGACAATTTTCTGTTGCATCTCTCTACCGCTTCATCTCCCCAACATCTCCAATGAATATATCAGCTTTTCTTAAATGGTCAACTTCAACACCTCTCAAGGTAAAATTCACTGTATGGCTTGCCCTCTTGGATCGTCTGCCCACTTTAGAACTTCTCAACCGACACAGCATAACTACTCCATTTTGTTGTCCATTATGTCAGTCTAATCCAAAACCTCCAATCACCTTTTCCTCCAATGTCCTTACACGCTCCAGATATGGCAACATTTTCTTTCCCTCTTCAACCTCCCACATCTCCCTCCGACTCTACAAGCCCTATGGCATCAATGGCGATGGCAAAGAGTCCCATCTAACTTATCTAAATTTTGGGATGCTACCTCTCTAGCAATAATTTTATGTATATGGAACGAGCGCAATAACCGCATATTTCAAGACAGACAACGAGACACTTCTTCTATTATTCATTGTATCAACTATTATATTGGAGTTTGGCTCCGTAAATAGCCGCCATCTCATCATACCTTTTATTTTATTTTTTCTTGCATTGCTTTTATAGTGTGTGTGTACACACACGCACACATTTGCACTAATATAACATTTCATATCTTATTGAAATATACGAAGATGACCCAGCGCAATCTTTTTTCTCAAAAAAAAAAAAAAAAGACTTTCCACACATGTCACAGTTCAAATTTACAATTTCTCCTCATATCACTCCTCATAAATAAGGGGAAAAATCTGACTAGTAACGAAAAATTAAGATAATGGGGTTTTGCCCTACAACAAAAAAGAGATAACAGAGGTTTAAAAAATTTATATTAACAATTCAACCATGGGTTAGACATGGTGGGTTCCATTTTAGAAATACTTTGCTATCTAGCTATGGATCAACGTTACATGCGCCATGGAAATCAAAATTAAGTGCATTTTATCTAGTACGGAATCTTGCTTATTGTTGTCATTATGGTTGGTTATGTGGAAGGGTGATAAACTGCGATGACGTAAGTGTGAGGCTGCATAGAGAATATAGAAAATGTATGCATTGCCTACTTCTATGATGATTCAAAGGAGTTAAGTACTATACCAAAAGATATTGATAATGGGACAGTATCTCATATCCTTGTAATTGCAGTTACTAAGTGGCTTGTAAATACATGTGTGCAATTTAATTACATCTTGTGTGTGTAGGGATTACTGTTGTGGGCGAAATTTTTTGAAAATAAAGTGCAATGCACTTATAAAATCTAAAACACAGATCTCTAACGGTTGCATTAAGATTTTATGATGATAGGAGATAAAAACTCTCTCAAATACAAGAAAACGCGGACCTGTGAAGGTCGCGTTTTGATCTTATAATGTGAAGAGATACGAGATCTCCCCAAATATAGAAAAATGCGACCCTTAGGAGCATTGGAGATAACGCTGAAATCAAAAATGCAGATCATCATCAAGAGACCTACATTTTTGAGCCAAAGGTTGAGGCTGAGTATAGCCCCCACATGGCCAAGTCTTAATTTGTCCTTAAAATGCGAAGTTGAATCCGCATTTCAAACGCAGGGTCACGTTTTCATCACAAAATCCTGTGAGGTTAAAGTTAACCCTGTTTCAATAGAAACACGGGTCTAGCTGAGAAGGTAACATGTGGATCATCAACTAAAGAGAAATTCGAGTTCTGAATTATCTTATGAGCTCATGATTAGAGCTAAAAATAATTAAAACGCAAACCCCAGAGAGTTACATTTTTTTTTTCAAAGTCTCAAAGGGTAAAAACTATCCTCATTTATACCAAAATGCGGGTCTAATCAAGCAAGACATATGGCTGGGAGCTAAAATGTGAATCATTCATTAAAAAGATATTTGCATTTTGAGCTCATATTTGGAGCTAAATATAGCCAAAATGCGAACCCAAGAGGGTTGTGTTTTCAATTTAAAGCCTCAAGAGACGAAAATCATTTTTATTGACACCCAAACGCGGGTTTAAGTATATCACGCAAGAGCCAAAATGTTGATCTAAAGACTGAAATCCGTGTTTCGGTTACAAATCCAAGGAATTAAAAATTTCAATTACAAATCCTAGAGATTTAATACAAATACAATGGATTAAAGATAGAAAATCAATCCTCAATCAAGTAGACTATTATTGGACAATTACACTAATTTAAAGATTTTCAGACTTCTATGAATAGCCAAAAATTAGGCTAAAAAAGGGATCGAAATATATCTCCACTTTGAGCACTTGTGTTAATAATTTAGAATTCTCTACATCCAAAAGCTTGCAAAAACTACCAACTTTAGAACTTGCATTCGGATCGTCAATGGAGAGCTGAATCATCCTCCACGGTTACAACAGAACCCAACATTAAATAAAGAGGAAACTCGATTCCTCTTCTTCTGTAAATGGGCAACAATTCCTATTGTAATCTTTATTGAGATTTTTCCGTAAAATTTTAATTTCATAGCAAACAACTGTGAATGAACTGCCAGCTCAGGTAAGTTACATAAGATAGCGGCAAAAAAAAAAAAATACTCCCATTATTTTTTTTAAAATTTTTTTATCACAATCTTTAGAGTTTTAGCTTGTTTAAAATCAAATTTTATTAATTTTAGAGTTCATTTGTCATTCCATCGAGTGGACACAAGATGTTGTGTTCACCGAAAACCATTGATTTTGTATCTATTTGATGAAAGGCCAAATGAAAATTAAAATCGAAGAAATTGGGTATGAGTGAAATCCTAGGATAATGAGATCATATTCTAAATAAATAATTCAGAAAAAGTATTTAAGATAGTAGAAATTGACTTCAGTTAAGGTAACTTACTTTCCATTATTCTCATTCTCTCTCTCTCTCTCTCTCTATATATATATATAGACAGACACACACACATAACTAGATGTACATGTACATATCTAAATATGTACAGATACATAATTTTATATGTGTCTGTTTAAATAGATACGTATATGTACATGTATACTTATCTATGTGCGTATATGTATATATGTATGTATAGCAAAAATATATGAGAATGTTGGAAATGAGCTGACATATTATACAAGTTTCCTGCACTTACAGCACACAAATCCACTCTCCTAATTCCGTTTTCAATTTCTTTTAGAATGATTAGTTATACCTCCATAACTTCTTATATATTTGGCGCAATATCTAGGAAATTGTTTGAGTTTGGCGTATGTGGCTGAGCTACTGCGATGAATACATCTTATCTGAATTTGCAGTTTAACACTGTTACTATTATGTTCAGGTTTCTAGCGTACAATTACGAGATGATCTATTATCAATGCTAGTTGCTGGACATGAAACAACTGGTTCAGTATTGACATGGACTCTTTATCTCTTAAGCCTTAAGGTATCCTCATCATTCATATCTTTCACTGCAGTATGTGCCTCAGCTTTACCATTCTTGATGCTGTTAAGCAAACTTTAGCTTTTAAATTTGATGTAAATACAAGAGACCAATAGTACTTCTGGTTAGTCAAACTATAGACAACAATCAAAAGAATTATG